>JAUMHP010000060.1:16679508-16691699 GCA_032361065.1 Enteromius trimaculatus
GTGAAATAAAGCCACACTTTTGAGCGCCGCTTACTGTGCTCCATAGCTGCAACTGAACAAGCGCGCGGCAAGCACTTTCGGAAATACGGTGGCCACAATGGAAACCAAAACTTGGAACAAGATAATACCATAAACACAAGTGACACATGACAGTGTGATAATATTATACCACTCATTACACAGCTTCTTGCCCCAAAAGTAAATGATAAAACAATAACTAATATAATACAATAATAAAAACAGTTTTATGCGGGGAGTCAGTCGAGTCATCTTCTATCCACTGCTAATATATATATATATATATATATATATAGTTATAATAGAAATTACAGTCAAGTATATTTGACCTTTTTTTGTAAATGCTTGTCACTTTACATTTTTATAATATTTTATAAATAAAGTGATAAAGATTTACTCAAGTGTGTCAAAAAAGCTCAGCTGACTGAATGTAATACAAATTGCTATAATAAATCTTTATTGAAAATAACATGTAATTAGGCATCTGAAAACATTACATTCAGTTTACACTTAAGTAAATAATTTTAAAGTATATTAAGTATATTAAGTTATCTTTTATACTTAGAATTACTTGAATTGTCATTTAACTGAATATATGAATGTATCATTACTTTAATACAGATTAATATGCCTTGGTACTGCCTAGTCCTGGAATAATAAGACTATGATTCTAAAAACTCTTCACTCTTATATAAAGAACCCATGTTTAAAAGAGAACATGGGGAAACACATCTGTGGATGTAGGGACATCACTGAAAAAACTTACTAATATACTTCTCATGTGTGTACTGTTGCCAAGTTGCCAAGTTTGTGATCAGTGTAAGCGTAAACGCAACGTCTGGTTTAGAACTTCCCATTTTATCCCCATCTGATAGATTGAAAAATAAAACACTAAACGAGCGCTTTGGGAGATTGTGGAAGTTTTTGTATGTTGTGGATACAGTGGGCCACGTGACACGGATGGTCAATCTACACCTGTGTGCTCCGAGTCCTGCAACTGGAATGAGATCAACAGAGGAGCAGAAAAGCTGTGGATGGCCAAACCACTTGTACAAACATCTGTGAATGAAATCTTTGTAATAACAACTCTTGCACGAGGCCACTCATACATGGATGAAAGATTCTGAATACACAATCAAAGATGGTTTAACTTGGTTTGGCATTTGTTAGTGCTGCAGTTCTGTAATTGTTGGACCGTTTTTGAGAATAACAGTTGTGTCAAACATCAGCGTCAATCATCAGTGCAGCTAAAAAATAAAAATGTGAATGTTGATGTGCTTATTTGAAAGATATGTAAGCAATAAGGATTCAAAAAATAAGCTGGCCATAAAAATTGCATGTGCACTCATTTGCAACGACAAGGAAGATTACCTTTGTAACTCTGCCCCCAACATCTCGGTGCCCTGGATGTTGCTCTCTCATTGGCTGTAGGTAATCGCCGATGTTATTTTCAGTCAGAACATTTCACACAGCATGATTTTGAATCACCGACAGGTCCAGCTATTTAGCATGCCAAATATCTCACGGGTGTCGTGATTTGTCTACTATTTTCTCAGATAGTTCACACTGTGTGATTGTCACTCGCGTAAACAAGCACTGATTTCCCTGTGAATTCGAGCATTTGTCGGCAATTTCTCAAAACCTGTCGTCAAGTCAAAATCTGTGCTAAAATCATGCAGTCTGAACTCTGCATTACTGTGGTCACCAAACCAAAATTGACAAAAATAATTAAAAACATTTATTTAAAAGAGGTTTCTCAGCTGCTCCTCCTGTACAACTTTTTTTTTTTTTTGGCAAAAACTCACACTAATGGTTTAACATTTTTTTGACTAAAAAGACTTCCAAAAAATAAAATAAAAAAATATTTAGTACTTATTAAAACACTATCTACACAAATATGAGAAATAAGAAGCTTTGAGCCTCACAATCTTTAGTTTTCATGTCATTATTGAAATACGTATTTTAAGCACTGGCACAAGGGGCACTATAACAGCTATTTAGCGCATCATTTTGTTAGAGACCACAATTACGAAACACCATGACATGTGTCAATTTTCATGTTAATTTCATGCTCAAGCATGTTGCCAAATAATGTGTACCTTCAATTCACTGTATCTACCAAAGATATCACTTTCAAAATGCGATTTTTGCAACAGTAGCAAACTCATAACAATAACAGCCAAAGCTACTATGGACTGCTACTGTGTTGGGCAAGCTACTAGCTATCAGTTTGAATTAAGCATAACTACACTAAACCTACTACCCTGAGAAATGTGACAAGCTAAGCTACAGCAACATGGTAGCTTACTACATCTAAGATATATTTTTTTAATTGAACCAACTTTAAATCGTTGCTACCTTATTAATAAAAAAATACATTCAGATTGGCACGCATAATTGTGCAATTATTTATTTAATAATTGTTCTAAACCAATTTGGCAAAAAAAAAAAAAAACATAATAACAAATAACAAAAGGTGTCGAGAGTGTGTATGTATTATTATCTGAATGCATGCATATGTGTAACTCAATGCAGCTTAAATCACAGAACAAACCACATTAGTAGAATTAGAAACTAATACAAACAGTACCAACACGGCAAAAAACAGACCGTTGTCTCTTTTTTGTACGGCCATGGCGACTCACCCCTCGAGATCAATTCCTCTCCGTCTTCTGCCATCTTTCCAAAATGTGTTCATCCAGTCATGTCACGCGTCCGGTGACATTAATGCGGCTGTATTGGCCCGTGTACAGTATGGTGGTGGCATCATATACTGATCTAGGATCAGTGATCTGTGGCATTTGTATTCCCGATTTGTGCTGAAGCATCAGAAATGCTTGGGAAAATGTAACGTTAGCTTGTGTGGATGTTACCGCACTACTTGATCAATAAAAGAGCTTCGCTACTGAAAAGCTATTTGATTCGGAAAGCAGCGACGCTACCAACACGCTACTGAAAAATGTAGTTAAACTACTAGCGTCTGTACTTGTAGCGACGCTACTGCCCATTACTGGATCCACTCATCCAAATTCCTCCTCAAGTGGCATAGGTTTGCAGAAAGTTCTACTAACAATAAGTAACCATGCAACTACATGTTAACTAAACTCATTGATTTGCAATTACACACTGTAAAAAATAACATTGATTTTAACATTCCCAAATTTAAATAATGTTCTTTCTTTGAAATAACTGTTTCTTCTTTTTTCTTATCAGTTATGTTTATTAGGTTTTTATTTTGTTAAATGTTGTTAAATTAATGTTCACTGCATATTTGAGTTTAATGAGTCTCACCATTATGGTGTTCAGTGTTAATGTGAATGACACAGCGATTTGTATACATGTTCATATTTAAAAGCTGCTTGTTATGGGGTTTGGTTTCTCATCACCACCTGCATTTGGTAGTTAGCTGTGCATTTCAAAGGTATTTAATAGGTTGGTATATAAATATTATATCAGTTAATTAAATTGCAGTATTTAACTGTAAAATTGTAAAACCTAAAACGTTGTTACTGTATTTTTTAGTCAAATTCCGGCAACCACAACTGCTGTTCTTTCACTGTAAATTTTACAGAATTAGTTTTTACAGTGGTCAACTAACTATTAAGTTAAGTAGTAGCAGACTACAAGGTTAGCATTTTGTTATCTGAGGAAGCGTCTACTAAAGTGTCTACTAATACTCTAATGACTGCTAGTTGATGTAGTTTCAAAAGCATCTTTCTCTACTGACAGCATTCTTACAAGGTTATATCTAATGTTTCTAACTTCACTTGTCTAAATGCGTGATGCCTAAATCTCAATAGAAAAGAAAACACTAAAACCGTGTTTGTTTCTGGTTTTGAGTAATGGATGTTTGGTTGTTTTACAGGGGCCCAATGCTTCTCCTCATTCTAAGATGAAGTTATGGAAGTTTGCTGCCATCGGCCTGATTCTCTGTGGTGCTGCACTTCCCCTGCTCATCCTTAAAACTGCTTCCTCTTCCCGAGCCCCGCCCCCTCCTCCCCACCGCAGAGCTTCATCCTCACCACTTACACCTCCTTCGTCTTCATTTACACTAAGCAATTCATCGTCTACCGTTGTGGCTGCTGGACGGCAACGGAGTGTCAGATCAGCAGAGGGAGGAAACTCTCTCGTATCAGAATGTAAGATCATGATGAGCCCTTATGATCTCTTGTGTTGTGACAGCGGTTCTTTATAGCATAGCCTATCATTGTTTACATCAGATTGCATTAAGCATGGAGGCCTCCCAGATGTCAGGCTCAAGTCCAACTTTACACAAATAGAATTCCATGTAATTTTACCTCTAAATCTGATAACCAATATTCCCTGAAGTTTAAATTTTAAAGTTTATATTTTTATGCTACTTTGGAACCAGAACTGGAAAAAATGAAATGTTTTCAAACAGGTATTTGCAACCTGTTCTCATAAATATGTACCTCTGTGCACTTTTTTGTGCAACAGCATTTTTATGTGCCTTACTGCAAGTTTCACCGCAGTTTCATAGATTGATCTCCACTGAGTGGTGTTTGTGAACCCTAACACATTTTTATTACATTGATATAGGAACGTATTGCTGTGTTTTTATTACGTTAAATACCCAGGAAATATGCTAACATTCAAAAGCATCACTTTTCAAATACCCCCATTAATATTGTTTTGATATAGTAATTGTGTGAAAATTACACTTTATTAATCAAAACCCTATTATTATTACAGTTTTATTGCCTCTAGTGTTAATTTCTTTTGGAAAATGCAGTACATTTATACCACGAGACCAGGTAGCAACCGGTATTTGTATGCATTACACATAAAATCTGGTTCTATATATTAAAACACTAAAATATTGCTTACAGCATTTGAAATATAAATAATATGTACTGTATGAACAACTTTACAGACATACAGACTTTTTTTTTATTTTAATGAATCTCTGTTAAACTAATGTGTAATTCATGAAATTGACCAAAACAACCCAGTTGCTGGTTCTGCCCATAGTTTACACATCATTTTTTAGACTGTAGTAAAAACTAATGAAAAAAATACTTAGTTAGAATAGTTCACCTAAAAATTAAAATTCTGTTATTTATTCATCCTCGAGTTGTTCCAACTTCCAACAGCCTGGTTACAAACTTTCTTCAAATTATCTTTGTCTTTGACAGAACAAAGGAATTCATACGGAGTTGGAAGTTGGAACAACTCGAGGATGAGTAAATAACAGAAATTTCATTTTTAGGTGAACTATTGCATAACCAGCGTCACTTAGAAGGTATTAAAATAATGGTAATGAAAATAATTAACCCCTTCTTTTTTCTCAGTCATGAAGATGTTCCAGAGCTTCACAGAGGGCGAGTTAAAGCAGGTCATTGGGACACTGGTGGAAAGGAAAGCCCGCAGAGATGCTCAGCAGAGCAAAAGGACTAAACGGGCAAAAAAACGATCCAAACCTTGTTCTCTGCAGGAGGTGGAGGTGACGGTCAGTCAGCTGGGGTTGGGATACGTCAGTGACGAGACTATAGTCTTCCATTACTGCAGTGGAAAGTGCACCACTAGCCGCAAAAACTATGACCTGACACTGGCATTCATGAAGCGCTCGCGATTGCTAACAAAGGACCAGAAGGACAAAGCACGCCACAGCCCCTGCTGTCGACCCATCGCATACGAGGAGGATATCTCCTTCCTTGATAACTTCAACAAATACCACACAATCCAAGAGTTTTCGGCCAAAGCATGTGGATGCGTCTGACGTTGAGGGTAAAAACTCAATGCACTCAAAACTTGTTGTAAGCATAACACATTTTAATCTCTTAAAAATGCAGACCCTCGATTCTGAGAAGAAAATCTTCTGGGCTTAAAGCACTGAGGCGAGAGCTTATGTCTTGCATTGCTTTCACGAAACATACTCTGCTGACAGATTCTCCTCAGACATTTCTGCCAGTCCCGATGAAGAGAAACTGTAAATATAATAAGCAAATAATTATTCTCAGTTAAGTCGTTGCTAATGAGATGCTGCTGTATATCTTGTTTCTATTGCCTTTGTGGGCCTAATTCAAATAGTTTGATATGTTGGGTGGATGCTCAGAGTTTCAATGTCGAAAACCTCTAGAAAATTCATTCAGAGCTTCAGTAAACAAAGCAAGTACACAAAGGCACACCCAATGCTGTACAAAACTTCCTCATTGTGTAACTGACCTGTAAATGATCCCAGCAGCTCTGAAAGGTTTCAACTCTGACATTTCAAAAGCAAAACATTCCCACAAATCAAATTCAAACAGACACATTCATTATACTGAACATCTACCTCAGCTGTGCTACAGTCAACATGGCTCTTTAAAGAAAACCCAATATTTGAGCAAAATATTTACATTTATTACATTTTATAATAATCAAATAAGAAGTTATGTTTTAAAAGATCAAAAAGGAACCTAATAAACTGATAAAAGGATGGATTTTATAACACTAGGTATCCTAAAATTGTAAATTATAACTGGTGGTCACACGCTACCAAAATTTCCAGTTTTTCTGAACGAAACACTCACACATAAACAAGCACTTTGTTATGACAAGGTGTTATCCTGTGAAATCCATTAAATCCGACTAACCAAAATGCACAGATAGGTTCAGAAGTATAAAGTAGTATATTCCAATCTTCAGAAGCTGATAAATTGAAAAAAACTTATAAAATTTGATGTATTTATGAAACAATAGCTACTACATCTGTTGACAATAAGTAGCTTTGCACCTACGTGTCAACTAACTCTCATTAGAATATTAGTACACTCTCTAATTAATATCTGCTTACTCTTTATTGCGATGGTCTCCCAAAAGACGCTCTACTGACTATAAGTAACTCTGCAAGAACATATCAACTTATTCTAACCCTAACCCTACCAGTCTACTAATACTCTGCTAGCACTCTTTTGAGAGTTAGTAGATATGTAGGTGCAATGTTATTGATAATTAACAGAATACGTTAAAGGGACCATCAAAATAAAGTGAAACCCAACATCCAAAACAATCTCATTGCAAAACTACTATGTTTTCTGGCAAATCGGTGGCTAATATTCATTTGTATGTTTCCATACAAACACCCAAGTGATGGTTACATTTAGGAGTAGTTATACTTATTTCTTTTTTGACGAATCATACATTTCTGCATATCACGTTGTGTAAATTTATATGAAATCCTTGAAACAACAATAACAATTTCCACAACAGGTCTCCACAACACTGTAAAAAAAAAAAAAAAAAAAGGTTGAGCAAACTTTAAAGTTTGCATCAATCAGCTTCATCAGATTTTTGAGTTTTCACAACTTATTTTTGTAAAAGATTTTTTGTTGCATAAACTTCATAACACTGCATAAAACTCAAACATCTGCTGAACCTGGTTGACTCAAACTTTAAAGTTTGCTCAACTGTTTTCTTTTTTGTTGTTGTTTTACAGTGAAGGTTCTCCGAATCCTAAAAAATTTGTTCACATCAATAATATTCAAACTGTGCTTTGCCATGTTACTATTGGCCTGGATTGCCATCCTCAAGTCAATTTTCACTGTTCCTTGGATCCCATTCTTTCAAGAATCCAGAAAAAGGTTCCTCTCACTATCAGACAGTTTTCATTTTTCTAGATACTTGCACATGTACTGAAATCGAAGGCAACCTCTCAGCAGCAGCCGGTGTCAGGCTATCCGTGCCCGAGGTCTTCCCTTAGTTAACCTGACCAAATCCACTTTATTTGTGTAAATCCTATAACACAAGAGTCTAATCCACTTTAGTTCCTGTCAAGCCAAAAATACAGAGAACTAAAGTGGGAAGAACCTTCCTGCACAAGAATCATATAAATCTCTAAATAAAACCATGCCCTGATTTTAGCTCTAAACTCCACCAAAATAATCTCTAGTAATTAAGCATTAAACAAGCACAGATACTAGTGAAACTAACTCCTCGTTTCCACTTTCTGTAGTCAATCATGTTTGCATTGACATAAAAAGAACACTTTCAAATAATATTATATAATACTATATACTTAGTGGATTACAGCTGCAGCAAGACACGTACACATGATGTCAACTGACTGCAAATGCAGTAGTAACTGGAAAGAGCATTTGGTATACAAATGAAGTATGATGAATCAAAATGAGAGTTGAAATCAGTGTCTTGTGCTCAGGAAGCAGATGAGTGTCCCTTTAAGCCACGTGTAAGTCTAATCAGTTCATCAGAGCACTGATGTAATTACAGGAGAAGACTTAAGCCCTAAGAAACACCCGGCCTTAAAACTCAACAGACCATGTGCTTGCAAAGGTGTGCAAGTAGCTTTATGCTACTGAAACAACAGTTTTGATTTTGTTATATTTTTTCCCCATATGGACAAAAATATATATAAAACCAAATCGAAGATTTATGCAATACACTAACATAGTAATGTGCATGTATATGGTTGTATGAATCTTTTAGCATGCTGAAATAGAACAATTATGAAGTAGAATAAGTTCACCTCAGAATTTCACATTCATAATCAAAAGCCATATGCAAAAAAAAAAAAAAAATGTTTATGCAGCATCATGCAAGACTTTTAGTAAGATGTTGATTTTACGCAAAGGGTTGTTCACCCATAAATGAAAACTCTGTCATCATTTACTCGTCCTAAGTGTTCCAAAACTGCATGACATGGAACATGAAGTGAGATATTCTAATATAATTTTTCAAATATTTTCTTCTATGATGACAGTTCTCATTTTCGGTTGAGCTAAACAGTATCTTTAACTGATATTGTGGATAAATTATGGCCATCTTTGTACTTTAATGACTGACTCTGCTACATTGTTACAAACAGAAATATAAGCATCTGATCTAATTAGCTTTGCTGATGTATTCACTGCACTGTACTGTTTCACTTTTTTAGGTGAATAAAATAATTCCGAATGATGTCAAAGATTAAGCCGAGATAGCAAAACATAAACACTCCTGTCTATTAGAAATAGTGCTGTGTAATCCATTGATATCTAAATCTGTCACTCTGTGGTTAATCGTATTTGTTCTTTTACTTTTTTGGAGCAAATGCGGTCTCTGAAGAGTTCATCTGTCCATCCATATGGCATCAGTCTCTTCCACCTGCTGCAGTGGGATGTCTTGTTAACCCACAAGCAAACAAACAAACACACACACACAGCCTTTCGGTTTGAGCATTGTTGGACCCTGTTGACCAACTGCCATAAACATTGATGCAATGCATCTATATAACAAATTACGTATATTTATTGAAGAGTAAGTTATGGTTTGTTTGTTTATTTATTTAGATGTAGAATCACTGACTTAACGAGAACATATTTATTAATTTTTTGGGTGCCAAAAAGATCTCATATGTATTATATTCGATATATAACATGTTTAATAAACTGTATCAGCTTTAAAACCAACCCAATCCTGTGTGATTTTTTTTATATGGTCACTGTTACCTTTTTTGAGTTGCATAAGATTATATTACTGTTCAATTACAAACTACTGATGAATACCAGTGCACTTTGTATAGCAACAGAAACATTTAGCATCTGGTAGACTTAATTAGAAAACATAGTGCTCTTCATACATTTTCCTTTTAATAGTTTGTATCAAGAGGACCCGAGCAGTTTTGTGTGGTTATATTTTGACAGATGAATGAGTTTTAAGAGATTGATGTGTGAGTTAAAGTTTCACTTGTCTAATCAATGTTATTAACTGCACAAGTGTGCAAACAAGAACATCAGTTAGTGTTATTTATGCCAAATCTGTCAACAGTAACCCAAGCATTACGGCCAAATGCAGATTGACAAGTTTTAGTTTGTTTGAATTTTCATTCGTCTGTTGAAGGTCTCTGAATCTTCCATATTTAATGCAAAGTTCCACATCGGGAAAAATAAGAAGCAAATTCATTTCCAGCCTCTCGTCCTCACTGCTGGATGATACTGCAAGTTGAGAAACATGTATCTCTTGAGGACAACATATTACCATAATCCCCCCTGAGTGTCGGCCCACGGTGAATGGCCCTGACACACATGCATTACTGTCAGCAGCTCTGTGTGTACAGGGAAAAACTACAGCAAACTTGACCCAGTCCTGACTGTTAGAGAAACTGGTGCTTTAGTTAAAAGGGTATTCATTTACAATTTTACAAATGACATGCATTTAGAGTACATTGCAAAATTTTAATTACAAAGTTGTGGGGTAATTCTTAGGAAACTGTACCATTTGCCATTTATGTCTTCATGGCTTGCAAGTACATAATTAACATAATTCTGTCTTTTCAAATGAATTCGCTTAAATAATATTTTAGCAGGTGTTCAGTGGGGTTTTGGATCCCAAGTTTCATTTTTAAAGGGATGTTGTTTTTTGTCATCATTTACTTGCCCTCAAGTTGTCCCAAACTTGAGTTTCTTTCTTCTGCTGAGGTCCCCCAAACAGTACTAAATGAAGACCAACAGCTGTTTCCAACATCATTTAAAATATCTTTAGTGTTCAGCAGAAGAAAGAAACGTCTAGGTTACGAACATAACCCATGTTCCCTGAAGGAGGGAACGGAGACGTTACATATGGGAACTCGCCAGAGAGACCATTTGCCTATGAGCCTTTTACTAAAGGCCAATGAACATTGGCGTGCACTGATTTTGCTCAGGTGCACTCAATCGCTGTGTGAGTATAAAACAGCATGAGCACAGTGCACATGCAGGTTTTCGCTGAAAAACCATAGCCAGAGTCAGCGCAACCTCAGAGACATGGCGGAGAAAGTGTAACGTCTCCGTTCCCTGCTTCAGGGAATGTGGGTTACGTGCGTAACGTAGACGATATCCTTTTAAGTCAAATCACTTCGACGTGTCATATGGGAACACCCATGGAATGGGCCATGGCTCTGAGGCCGTGTTGCGCGGAGATCCCCCACCAACTGGCGAGACTGTTTTAGCTTTTCCAGTTCGTCAGCAGAGGATCTGCACGCAACCTTCCCAACCTTCTGCGGCCCAAAAAGAGGGGCAACAGAGTTGCTTTCAGTGGTGCTGAAGCAAGTGGTTAAGGGTGGAGCACATGAAAAACACAAATTTTTACATGTGGAATAAAAAAATTCGATATATCGATAATATTATGGGGCAGGGAGGACTCAGGTTATGCACAGTTAAGGGAAGACTGAAAGAAAATAGCACACGGATACCATAGGAGTGGCGCAGCAAGCCGGCACCAGCCGGTCCTCTCGCTCACCTGCTCACGCAGGAAAACACAGCCTCTACGCAGAGTTTCAACTTCTCTTGCAGGAAAAAAGCACAACTGCAATCGTTGCATCTCTGAGGGTATCCTCTTTCGTGAGAGGAGCATTAGTCTACAACAGACTCATCTCGGAGCGTAAGCCAGCCTCGTAGAGGGGGCTTCCCGCTTAGGAGATGATCTCTAGGACAGCATTGAAATGCTGGAGAAGTCTGTCGCATCCCGTCCCGGAGACGAGCTATGCGATTGCATCCCCGCCGAGCTAGGGAAAACAGCAGCAGACTCGGGGAAGACAAAGAAATGTGTCTTGGCCTCCCCGGAGTGCTCCATATAAGCTGGACTACCTGGGGGTGGAGGCGCTATTCTCCAGGAAGGGTAGACTGTCGTGAGCTACACGGCGGAGAGTCCTGGCATATGAATAGCGCGCAGCGATTATTTTTTTTTTATATCCACAGGAGCAGATGGTGGGCAAGTTGTGACAGGGAGCGTAATGTTTCTTTATGTACGCGATTACCACTGTGTTGTCCTTCCGGACTGGCCCGTGCTTGCACGGCTAACAACTCGAGGCATTTTTGTGTTATATAGGCTGCTTGCCCGTTGTTTACAGCACCTCGGCCCGTGGACAAGGCACCCATGTCCTTGACTACGACCTGCCTGGCCACGGCCAATATGAGGCTACACTGTGGGAAAACGCTAGTCCGGAGTGTGCCATGGTGCTGCCCATCTAAGGACCTGATCGTGTAACCAGTGTCTCATATGAATTAGCCCAGCGGCATGTTTACATGCGGCCGTGCTGTCATATACCCCAGGAGCCTCTCTTGTGCCTGACGTATCTAGGCAGTTCAGAGTGGCCTGCACGCTCGCTGGCAAGGTGGGCAGAGTCAAGTCAAGTCAAGTCAAGTCACTTTTATTTATATAGCGCTTTTAACAATACAGATTGTAGCAAAGCACTGAAC
>JAUMHP010000060.1:16691799-16701924 GCA_032361065.1 Enteromius trimaculatus
CTAGTCTATTCAAGAGAATGTTGTGGTCAATAGTGTCGAACGCAGCGCTGAGATCCAACAACACTAATAATGAGGTAAATCAGAGCAATCAAGTCCAGCTTTATACCGAGAAAAAGAGATGCTGTCCTCTCTTGTCCCTGTGCATCCTTGTACAACAAATCCCGCGAGTGAACCATTATCAGCCAGTCGCCGAGACAACTGTTAGGATGCTGATGTCACTCTGCCGCTTCAGCGGGGAGAGAACAGCCTTTGAGAGGAACAGGCCACAGGGTGTTGTACTGATATGCTCGATATCAGAACGAAACCAGCTTTATTAAAAGGGGTCTGTGTCGAGGCAAATCGAGACATAAAAGCACTCAGGTCGGAGGCTGTGGACCAACCCTGGCTTCCGGCTGCATGTTTAGCACGCACTTCGGAGCGAGTCTTTTGACAGGCTGCTCCACTAGGAAGGGACCGGTTCAAAGCTCGTGGTTCAGGATGGGTCACAACCCACCGCTCTTTCTGGGCACGATGGAGTGAGGGCTGTAAAACCCTGACCACAACTTGGCTGGAGGGACAGGCTCGATTGTGTCCTTCGCCAGTAGGACAACAACCTCCGCACGAGAAAAGCAGCATCACTGTTTGGACGGACTGAGTGTAGCGAATGCTGCGGTGCGGGGGCGCCTGGCAAACTGAATCACATAGCCGAGGCGTACCCTCCGTATCAACCATCGCGAGGGGCTGAGAAGCGCTATGCGAGCTTCCTGCTGAGTCGCTGGGGAATCAAGGGACGTTGACCACCGTGCCAGCAGTGGGGCAGCCTGAAGGGGGACAGTGGCTGGGACTGTGAGTCTGGCCGCATTGAGCAGCGCTTACCTGCCTCCCTGGATCCGGCGCTGACGAAGCACTGCCCTGGGTCTGCATCTGAGGAGACAAAAAACATTTGGGTCAGATGGGAACCTCTGGGCACTGGGCCAGACTTTTAAGACTTTCTCTTTCCGTATACACAGAAACTACCGGCCCTCCTCCGAGAGTGGGAACGGAGATGCCATCGACGTCGCCCAAAGAGCAGTACTCATGACCTCCGTGCTGCCTGTGTCAGGAACACTCCCCGCCCTTCCGGGTATTATAGGCCGGTCCCTGAGCAGCAGGCGGTGCCCCTCGCCCGCTGCCAGCTCGACGGGCCGCCGGTTGGGAATCTGTTACGTTGGCGGTGGTCGGAGCAGAATTACTGGGTGCCGCTGGGGGGCACCCTCGGCGAAGAGCAGGCGGAGGCTGTGCACTCGGAAACAGGCTAGCCGGCTGAGGCAGGATGTGAGACATCACCTCGGTCTGCTCCTGAACTGTGGAGAACTCCTTGGCCAAGTCCTTGACAGTGTCGCCGAATAGGCCGACCTGGAAGGTGGGGGCGTGGAGAAAGCAAGCTCTCTCGGCCTCCGGCACCTGCGTCAGATTCAGCCACTGAAGCCGCTCCTGGACCACCGTGGTGGACATCACCTTCCTGCATAGCCCCCTGGTCCGGCCCACTCTCGTGCAGGAGCTGCAACACTTTAGCCTGGTAGACCTAGAGTGTTGCCAACGCGTGGTGGCCTGCCCATCAGCATAGTAAGCCTCGCCCGTCAGAGCGGACGACAACTCACATGTCACGGACGGGAGACAGAGCGTGGGCATAAGTGCTGAGGGATTGCCCCATACCTCCTGGCCTCACCAAATCGAAAGCCGAGCGGGGCAAAGAGCATAATGAGTAAGGGGCTCGCCACGATCTGGTAAGCTCTCTGTGCACCTGCGGGTAGAATGGCACTGGGAGAGAGCGCTGCAAAGCCGCATCTCTAACTCTCAGAAACCAATCATCCAGCCATGAAGGGTCGGCTGAAGGCACACGTGGCACCTCCAGACCAATTCCTACTGCAGAGCGGAGGATCAGAGCCGACAGTTCAGTATCCGCCGCGGACGGGGCAGACACCGTGGGGCAGCACGCTCCCGAAGCGGTTTCAACCTCACCATCAGACTCACCCTCTGATGCTGCCGAAGACATCTCAGCCTCTCGGGGCACCCCAAAGGACACACTCAGCCCTGTTACGGGGGGAGGGGGGAGCGATCTCTTCCAGGAGGAACACGGGGCTACGTGGTGCATCAGAAGTCTGTACATGGCTGTTACCCCGGACGGAACATTCTGAACGTTCACCTGAAAGTCCCCCAGGCGCCTCGCCACAGCACGGGAAGGCCAGAGGGGAGCCGTCTTGCGAACTAGAGGCGGGACTTCAATGTAGCCATAGTCATACGCTCGCAATGAACGCATTGACCATCCACAAAAGCTGTCTCAGTGTGCACTCAGCCCAGACACGCGAGACAACGATCAACGACCAAGAGGTGAGGAAACTCCAAATCCAGAAACGCACAGCCGGTTTGACATTTCGAAGAACGCTTCACCAACCACTCAAATAGTAAGCACAGCACTCCATGTGGACACCAATTTTAGGGTACATGGCAAATCCCCTTGCCTTCAGGTGGACTTAAAACAAACACAACAAAAGCAAATACAAAACAAAATCACTCGCACCATTTCCCAACATCCACAGTTCGCAAACAGCACAATCTAGTGCCAGTGCTTCAAAGAAATGATAACAAAAACAATGACAAAAGCAGAGCAGCAACGCCATCACATTCTTGATGTTTGTTGGGCTTCCATCTAACTGCCCGTGTGGAAAGAAAAACCCTTGGACGTGCAATCAAGCCTGCCAAACATTAAACAAAAAAAAGGTTATCCCACAAAACCTCATTTACACAACAAAGACAAACAATAAAACTTACCACACATACCAATAAGCCAGTACTATGTTGTGACATGCATGGACGCTCGCCATGCCGATTTACAGCCACTTGCAGGCCCATGACTGAAACAGACAGGGTAATAAGCCTTTCCATGTAAAAGGCACTTTTAAAAATACAAGGACTAACCTGACGAAAAGCCTACAGCTATCACAATGGCATACAGGAGGACAACCTAGCTGCTAGCACTCAACGCACCACATATCACAAGGGGTTGGTACCGGGGATGACATCCCAAGCAACCAACCAATCTCTTTTGTACTCACAGCTTGGCCCCTCATAGGTTCATTAAGATTTACCAAACAAACCAATCATCAAGAGTTCCAGTCACTGATTGGTTCTCTGGTCTAAGTAATGCCAGCCAATCCTGCTAGGGCTACCCTTACCCTGCTACATTTAGTAAACGGCTCATAGGCAATTGGTCTCTCTGGCGATTCGACTGTAATTCGACTGAAAGGGTAACTCATATAGGTTTGGAACAACTTCAGAGTGAGTAAAAGATTACAAAAGTTTAATTTTAAATGAACTATCCCTTTAAAACATGGACATTTGCATTGTCTTGTGATTTTAAATGCACAAGGCTTCCTGACGCTCCCAAAGTTTTATAAACCTAAGTCATGGAAGCTGATCTTTAAACAGATTTTCTCCTCACTTTATTTGGAATCAGGTTGTAACTTGAGAGTTGTCTTTATCTCACTCTTTATATATTTTTACAGAGAAATGTGGGGTAAATGCATCTAGATTTTATTCCTTATCTGTTGCATTTTATGATATAAAACATACAAATCAATATCTGAGCAATTGTATTGCTGCTACTGCTAAGAATCATTCAATTACTCAATTGCTTAAACACTATAACCAATCTTTTGAACTAAAATTTCCAAACCATAATGCTATTTTTCAAAAAGCACACCCATTTCCCTGAACTATAAACACTGTTTCTCTGCTTTAACACATGCGTCAGATCTGTCAACTGTCCAAAGTACTTGTTCAACATTATCTAGTTTCTTGTGCAGATCATAACGGTTTCTCATTCTTCTTACTGTAACTCATTGCCATTGCTTTGGTACAATCATGCAGCTGATTATGTATATTTGATTTTGATCTGATTATGTACACAATAATATCTAGCCATATGTACAAGTCATTATAGTTACTGTAACACAAATTGGTTGATCTAACTGTCATAAACTGTCAACCAAATTTTCTACAATTCTGAGAGTGGACTATTTTTTACTGTAACTTTGTGTGCATATTTCTGTTTTATTTCACAATGACACTGTAATGTGTGTTTTTGTTTTGTTTTTTTGATCAGACCACTGTTAAAAGTGTAACAGTGAATCAGTCTTTTTCAAGCAACAACCCACATACAGTAATGTGTACATTTGTACTTTTTACAGTAAATGGACGAATGCATACATAAACAGCACAGTCTTCTGCGTTTCAGTACAGTAACTGCCAAACTGATGCCATATAGTTTACATCAGGTAACACTAGCAGAGTGTGCTGTTATATTGACAACATAACTAAACATCTTGTTTGTGAACAATGACACAAGGATATCAGATTTTTTTGTACTGACCCAGAGAAAAGACAGGATACTGAGGCAGAAAATGTACATTAAAAAAAAAAAAAAAAAAAGTTGTACTGTGTAATTCAAGAATGAATTGAAATGTGCCTGTGTATACATTGTGTCTTTAGTGTTCATGTCAAAAGGTTTTCGAGGAGGAGAACCATAAGCAACGTAACTGTTTTGGAAATATTGTCTTGAATTACAGTTTTTTCCAGACGCTAGGACCCATTTCTCAATACTTAGTTCACTTTTGCAAAACTTTTCACACAATTCTCCTAAAGTTTCAGTTCGGCAAAGCCGTTCATTTCACATTCAAAATGTGATACAACTACCAAAACACTTTATTCAGGTCCAGAACACTAGCAAAGGTTGACAGTCAACAAACACACTTTGTCACCCACAAAACCATGAACTAAAAAACACTAACAACATGTAGCATTACACAGTGTTTTCTAGTGTAAAACAAGGACACATCTCTGTTTATAACTGCAATAAATATCGTTTATAACTGTAATATATGTTACTGGAATGAATCAGTAATTCCAAAATACAAGAATTTGTAAACACATATTCACTGATACAGATACAATAGCAATGCTAATATATAAAAAGTCAACAGCAGTAAAATAGTGCTGTTGAATTTTGCTGTCTTATTCAATTTCGCATTATGTTACTGTTTTGAACATAAGTTTAACAGTTTTGTCCCTGTTGCCAAAAAGTACTTATACAACTTTTTTTTTTTACTATAATTTGCCTCAAATTACTGTAACTTATTCATTTGGTAGATTTGAAGCTGCATTTAACTACATTTTGCTTTTATTTGAATTAAAATATAATGCTTTTTTAAAGATTAATTCTTGATGTTAATAAATGTTTATGACCATGTTACTTTGGTCTGAGACCTGCAGAAAAACCCTTTCAAATAAAATGAAAAATAAAAAAAAAATTTCTCCCAAAGTTTGCTCAAGCACAGCAGTACCGTTTCCTGACAGATTCCTCAAAAGGCAGTCCTGATTTAACTTTAAAGCCTGTAAGAGCCTTTCAGGACTCATTTATGACTTTTCTATTTTTATATCACGTATCTTACCATAAGATTAGATTTCTTCCTTCCCTTATGCGGTTCTTGCTGTGTGCTAAAAGAGTCTAATGCAATGTAGCCGGTAATCTATAATATAAATTAAACAATCCAGGCTTTATTTCCAAACATTTCAAGCACAAGTTGAAACAGCTTACGTCAGTGATGTTCTGGCCATGTGCTGAGCGCCCTCTGTTGTCCACTATCTGAGAAATGCACAATCATAGATGGCCTTTTTTGACTTTGAAATAAGGATCATGTACAGGGACTATCCTGGGGAACTTGCTGGGTGATCACACTAAGCAAATACAGCTCTGCTTTGAGGAATCGATCACCATAATTTGGACGGTAAACCACTTTGACCCGAGAGAGTGTTACGTTATCTCCTCAACACAAACATCATTTATCACTGCCAGGCCTTTCTGTTTCCCTTGACTCTATTCTATCATTATACAATGTCTGAATCTCACTGGCCATCTGAGTGGGTCACTCGGGTGAAGCCAGACAGACTAAACACGTCGTGAGTCATTATTTCCGGTGAAGGAGCTGGTCTCGATTACCTGAAATCATGGCTTGGTGCTCGGTTTTCCTCTCATGTTCAAGCGATCGCTGATTTGTGCTGCGCATGAGAATGTGTCAGTTGAAAACACACTCTTATGAGCTCAGATTGTCTGATTTTATCTCAAGAGGACTTTAGCATGAAAATTATGTAACACTACTTAGAATAAAGTTGTTTTTTTGTGTTATTCCTTTTCTGCCCGGATGTATGGATTGCCTATACGAGGATATAGCAATGGAAAAAATATGAGATCAGAGGGCAAATGTTATTATTATGCTTTGAAAGTATTACATTAGAGTTACTTTGCATTTTCTTGTTTGTGTTCCCTCGCAAAAGTATTGCACTACTGAGTAATTTAACATTTTCTCGCAATAATTTGGGCTCTCTTGTAAAACGTTTGTGTTCTCCCAGGAAACTACGTTTTCTCACAAAACTATTTACTTACAAAAGTACTGTAATACAGTAAAGTTTTTCAATTACATCTATCACAACTATCCTCATTTGTTCTAAAAGAACTGGTGATGGAAATGATATAAACTGGAGGTTAGACTATATTTGAGTGCTTTTAGGAATTAATGCTAAGTTTAGAATCATAATACTTCTTTGTGAGGACAGGGGATTGTTTCAGTGTCACACACAAATGTGACAAAAACTGTGGCAAATATTGCAACATGTTATGTTGACCAGTCTTCGAGCCTACACTTAAAAAATGAAATTTCCAACTTAAGCTGTGCCAATTTTGATTGCTTTGGAGCACTTAAGTTTGGCGTCTTTTTAAAGAAGCCAGATTACTGCTGAAGAAAATGTAAAAAGTAATAAGTTATCTATAAAAGTTCTTATGTATTATGCATAAGAAATATATGTATTTTTGAATTTTATATGAAATACATATTTTCCAAAATCTACACAAGCTGTAATCCAGACTTGAAGTTGATGTTTCTAAAACAGCCGGTCTCATGGTACAGAAAAATTGGTGTGCATATCTATTACAGTATATGAATATGATACGCATCTACCCTACAACCCTAACCCTACCTATCGCTTAGCATAAACATGTCAAAGCCCATTTTTGTGTATTTATACAAGTTTTCGCTTTTATTTGGCATTCTATTTAAATGCACATTCTTCAGATCAGGTAGCTCAAAACATTTTTGTTTGGATGCAATACCAAACATGTCCACTATGAAATTTGCTTCTAAATTATTTCTGATGTGGTCTTCATAAAATTCTACTGAAAAATTGTTTTTTCTTAATTCTAAAAATGTAAATAAAACCACATTGGGGGTGTAAGCAGCACATCACATTGTGGAAACCAAATTAAATCGGTCAGAAATCTCAGTTTCGAAACACTTCCAAAGTTAGTTTAAATTGAGTTTGTACAAAGTTATTTTTTTCTTTTCTTTTTCCCTGTGTAGACTCCAAAAACTAAAACAGATTTGATTTATTACATGCGCAAAAATATCAATGTTTTTTTTTTCTTGTGTGACCAACACAAGTGATTTATCAAGCAAGGGCCATGCATGCTGTTACACATTTAACATAAAAAAAAATATAGTAATTCACGTGGCATTGACAAATATTCAGACACAGCTTTGTGCATGTCTGCTAATATTTAGTTGATTAGAAATGACTCAGTTCAACATGTGAATCAAGGATGAAATGATGGCTTGATGAGTGCAGAACGATTCCAAACCACTTTTGGAATTTTAACCAAACAAGAGCCACATCTCATAAAACAAAGAGCTGAGAAAAATAGCGGGATTATAGGGATTTATTTAAATTAGAGATTAATTTCAATTACAGCAGAATATACTCCATTTACATGATTCAGTAGAGAACAGTCAATATAATAAGAATCCAAAACGAACAAATAAAACGATGTGAAAATTGAACAGATTCCACCAGTTCCACCACATGCATGCTAATGGAGAGGGTAATTATCATCATCGCTGTCGGTGATTCATCCAGGGAACATTTTCTGTGGTTGACCACATTTGTTTTGAAAGGGAACAGTGAGGAGACCCACAATCAGTGCTGAGAGATGCTGCACACGTACTCATTACACTCAGTGAGGATGATTATGTCCATGTATACAAACGTACGTTTCAACGATCTGTAGCCATAAACATTTGGACAGAGGCAAAATGTGGCACTGAGGCTTCAATCAGCTTATTGTGTCTGGAAGAACAAAAAAAAGAAGGTGCTAAAAATTGAAATTCACATCTGTGAAGTCATGCTTTTGTGGAACAAAAAGGCTCATTGGGTTTCTGTAGGTTTTATAAGAACGCTTAAGACTACTTAAAACCAAGTAAAGAAAACGCAATGAAGCTTCTAACCAGTTTCAATTAATTAATTTAAGGTTAGAATAGCTCTGCTCCAAACTATATGACAAAAACTTTCCCATGCAAAAGATTCCTAAATCAATGTGACACAAGCAATATGACACGAGTCTTGTTTTCTGTGAAACCGATCGAAATGAAGCAAGTTTACAAAATAAGGATAAAAATACCTGTCAACGGGTCTGGTTAATGGTTAATAGTAAATTCCTGTAAAATTTACGGGGTAAAACAGTAAACTAACATTAGCAGAATTCCCTGAATTGCATTTCAAAATTTAGTTTGAATTTGATGTTTTTTTCTGATCAGTAATGTTTATTAGGATTGTATGTTACATGTAATGCTGTTAAATTGATGTTTCCTGAGTCTCACCAGGATGACTAGTGTTTATGTGAATGACACTGAGCACTTTCTAATTTTCATATTTAAAAGCTGCGTGTGATGGGTTTTGGTTCCTCATGACTCTCTCATCACCACCTGCATTTGGTGTGTTTCAAAAGGTACAAACAGTTTTCAGTGCTTTAATAGGTTGGTATATTACCATTATATCAGTTAATAAAATTACGGTATTTAACTGTAACATTTAACTTAAAACCGTGAAACCTAAAATGGTGTTACCATATTTTTTTACGGTCGAATTCCGGCAACCACAGCTGTCATATTTTACAGTAAATTTGATGTATTTTGTTTTTTTACAGCAAAGTATATATCTTTTCTACATTTTAGCATTGCATGCAACATATGCCATGACTTTATGAATTTAATTTTCTTCTCAGATTTAAGATCTTTCCTTAATTTGTGAAGAGGGTGGGTTAAGACTGTGTCAAAGAAGGTTCGCAGAAACCCTGTTAATGTCAGTAACACAAAAAAACAACATGAATTTAAAAGCTCAGCACATGAAATAGGCATGGAATTTTGTAATATATTGTATATTTATGAGGAATTTGCTTTTCTACACTTAGAACTTGATGTTTATTGTCCTAAAGCTGTTAACAGGAGATGATTTTAATTCTTCTGAAAGGTTTCTAGGAAAGTGTTCGTCACATTTCGTCTCAAGTGCTGCTTGCATTCATGGCCTCACGCATGCAAGGACGTTCTAGGCCGATAACAGACATCACAGCCCACCAAAGCTGATACATCACACCCTCACTGTTAAAATAAACTCAACTGAAGCTGTCCAGAATGAGTGACGAGTTCAAGAGCAGTGGAAAATTACAGAAACGCCCCAGTGGAGAAGCACAAAGATCATTTCACATATCAAACCAAGCAGTTCAGGATAATTCCTCCTTGTTTACTTTCTGCTATAGTGTACATGCTTTCAGTCACTACATTGTTATTTCCAGAAAGAAATTATATTTGTTTAAAAAGACATTGTTGCACTAAATAAGAAAATATCAAAATTGGATTGATTGGGATCGAGGTGTTTTTAGTGAAGAAACCACAAATCTTTTGTTTAAATACAGGGGTGTAGAATTAGGTACGGATGCCATGACATGTCTCTAACAAGATCTACTAAATTGTTGCTAGCAATAATTTTTGTCAAACAATTGAACATCTGTTGTCTGCCACCATACGTCCCCACCAATGTCAAAATCAAACCTACACCCTTGCTTAATTAAGCTCTGCGGCTATTTTGGGGAATTCCGCCTGTTTTTTTCTACCAAAATTAAATAGCTTCCCATACACACATACAGAGTTGTATATAGAAAAGATTGGCATCATTTTAAAGGAAACCTTTTGAAATTACATAAAACACTGTTGAAATTGATTAAAA
>JAUMHP010000060.1:16702024-16721323 GCA_032361065.1 Enteromius trimaculatus
ATCAAAGTGATTCATATCTGCATAAAATAGAGATTCTAAGCTTTCAAATGGTACCACATATGGGGTTATTGGTGCATACAAAGGGTTAAAAATTCAAGGCACAATTTGAATGTAATTTTGGACCCTCCGGCGGGTCCGCAGAGTTTAAAAGGTTAAATACACAAATGATGCATCGTCTTAATAAATATGCACTAATTTGGATACATTTCTACATCAATAATCAGATGAAGCCGGCTTCAAAATTAATTTTTCATTTTGTTGACATATTAGGTAGGGTTTTTGGATTTCTTTTTTTATCACATATAAATCAGAATCTTCTACCAACCTCTAAAAAAAACCCAGTATCTATTTAAGGTTTACAATGTTGCAATGTTTAGAAAATCAGCCAAATAATTTAAAAAAAAAAGTAACTTCAGAATATAGGAATCAAACTTTTAAGGTTGGTTTTTGCAAGTGCTGCTTTTGATTTTTATCTTGGTGCAGGAGAAAAAATACTTATTTTAAGAAAAAGGGGTTTAAAGATCTACAGATGCAAATAAATGTAACTTATTTGCACCGAACACAGAATATTTGTTTTCATATATATTATAAGAATTAATTTTCAAACAGTTTCACTCACTGCTTCTTTGCCGTCATGACAGAATTGAACTGATCCTTTGTTTTTGTTACAGATTTAGTGCTTCAGCTTAATTGTAATCAAGGAGGTAAACAACAGAGGATTTAAAATGAACAGATAACGTTACCTTAGAGTCGACATGAAACTGTCTTTTCATGTATCAGAGTGAAACAGATTATTTGGACTGATGTGAAAATTAATTGGACTGAACTGATGAAAGTGTGCTAAATGCTGCACTTGTTTCATGTGAATGACAGGTTAGAGGGATGTAAACGCACCTGGCAACCCAGCAACATGAACACTTTTTCTTCACTGCGGTTTTAAATGTTTAATTACAAGGATAAATGACTCCATTTTTTTTTAAATATTAAAATATGCACTGTCCCCAGAAATAGTTGTCCCCACAATTTATGTCTAAATGTCTTTGTATCACGTAAATATCAAACCAAGTGGCATTTAGTTTAAACAAAGATAACACAAACATGTTTTTAAACAAAACATTTCACAGTGGAATATGTTCATGCACTGTAAACTGTTTGGTGTCCAAATAATTTTCATATGAACTAGCCTTTACAGGCAGTAAAGTAACGAGAAGATCTCAAGGCGTAGAAAGTGCTTAAACGTTTAAATCCATTCCCTTAACCTGTAGTTTGTCAGAATAACGGAATGCAGTCAATATCTGTTGTTATTCAGTTGGCTATGTGTCTTAGCAAACAAAGCCGACTGTAGATAGATGCTTGTGTTTCTTAACCATGTAGTTATAGCATGAATGAAGCTATAATTAGTTTACAAAAAGTCTTCCAAACATCTATTAGCTAAAATAACTTGCTCAAAATGTTTTTGACCCAGGCCTGGCTCCAGATAGGAGATGCAGGGTGGGCTAAGTGATATTCCAGGTGGGCCGGGATTATTAAGCGGGGTTGCAGCATAAACAGAACGTGATTCATGTGTTCACATCACGCGTGGAGCTTGTGCGAACAGAGAAAAACGTTATAAAGCCATTAAAGAAATAAATAGGCCCACGCGTGAAATGTTTCTTTCTAAATAAATAATAAATGAACAAAGTGAAAGAAAACAACTGCAACAAATAGCAGCTTATATGCAGAATTTCAGTTATTTCAGCGATGCGCTCTTTAGAAAGCAACATCCAATATGTTTCCTTCATTTACAAAAGCACAACTGTTTTGATTGTGACTGTACACAAATAAAAGACATTTGTAGAATAGCTTTAAACAATGCCTTATTCTTGAGCGAGTATTGTAAGCTGTTTCCGTCGCGCGCAGTTACGCATAAATAACTCCACAACTTTCATCTTCTGAACTAAATTTAGACATTATAAATGATAACGTATTAAAGCAACAACAAATTAAGAAATGGATGTTTGTGAGGTAACTCATCATAATTTTGAAGCGTTAAATATTTTATAAAATTTTACTCTCACACTTCTGACTCCTCTGAAATCTTTGTGATCATAGTAGTAGATACTATTATTTTTGGCAGAATTTATTATTATAATTAAATTAATTATTTCCTGATTTTCTATCACCATAGTCCCTAAACATAAAAAAATGAATGTGAAACATTTTATGGTTTATATACATATAGATTTATGTTAGACTTAAATAATTTAAATGTTACATTCAACATTATTCATTTAAACTTTATTAATAAAATGTAAAAATCATTAAAAAAAAAAATTATTTTCCTGTTCCCAGTATAACCATTTCTGTATATTAAATTTCTCTTCTCCTTTAAACAATCTGTTTTATATGCTTACATATACTGTACATACAAGAAGGAGACACTTGAAAAACAACCCATCACCCACACTTTTCATATATATTATAAAATAAAAACATATTTTAAAAATATTTTTATGAAGTGAGTTTAAATTTAACTTTCTTTCAGAAAATATTTTATTGTATAGTATTATATTTTATAATTTTGTCCATTCAAGACAATTTCTGGATAACAGTTTTCATAACCCTACCATGTGACTGTTTATTAATGTCCACTTTACAATAAGCTGCTACCTGAACAGCAATACATTTTAAAACAAAATATTGACAAATGAGAAACAATCATACACAGCAAACAGAGTTCAGACAAAGGAAGAAGAGACTTTATGAAACAACAGTCAAAGGCGGTACAGGTGCAGAACGACGTGACCTTTAGAAGCAGCATCATATTTCATAATCTAGAATCAGCAGATGTGCATTAGTTGGAATAGTGAAATAATTTTAATTGCAAAAATGAACCACTTCGGAAGAAGGATGCTAGACGAACAATGCATAAAAATTAAAAACATAGAAGGAAAAAAATGAAATGACAATATTATTTGCATATTCCAGGGTTTTATAACTTGGTTAATGGAAAACAGAACAGGTCAAATGTATATCCGCATTTGACCACCATTACATGTTTCAACATCACAGTTAACAAAAGACGCAATTATTCCAGTGAAATCAACAGTCCAGAAGCAGCCTAGCCCTTCTAAATGATCTCTAAACGCTTCCACCAGAGCAAAATTGTATATTTAAACCACAAGACCAGTGCAGTTGAGCTGGCCTGGACCAGAAATAGCACCAGTGCATTCACAGTCTATCTGGGGTCTACACAAATCAACCCAAAAAAAGAAAAAGGAGTGTGTCCTAAAGTACATCTGCTGAAACACACTGAATGTAAACAGTTAGACATTTACAGCAATCAACTCGCACTTTTGTAAACCCTTAGCTCTGCTAGTGCTTTCGTATTGATGGGAAACATCTAACTCCGGAAACGACAGCATGTTCTGGTAAAAGAAAACAGGTACAACACAAACATGAACACAAAACAATTAAGTGCTATGGTTGGTATAAACACTAAAGCCTCTGCAAACAGGACAAAAAAATTGTTTTAGCTCTAATTTAGTAAATTAACCATCATCTCGTTTTGTTTAGAGCATCTGAATTCAAATAAAATACCCTACTATAAAATTATTAAATGTAACCTGTTCTCGTCTGAACACATTTAAGTGATAAATCATTCGTTTCTTTAGTCTTTTTTTTCACCTGGTCAGTCACTACACATGCTGCTCTTTTACTGTGTGTGTATGTGAATGGCAGGATGGAGCAGTGCATCCTCTGCTTTAGACACATTACAGCGGGTGGGGACAGAAACAGTCAATGTACCATACATTGGTTTCTATTTCCACATTCCGTGAACATGCTACACTTGAGAACCTATCACTGGCAGTGTATTGAGGATATTCAGCAGCAGAGTGGGAAAAGCCCTTCTTCAACTACATTGTGAGAGTCACAGGGTTCTGTTTGTTGTTTGGCGCGAGATATCCGGCCCACATTAGCTGACAAACTTTAGAACTTCAAATCAAGAAAATCTCACCAAAACAAAAAAATCTAATAGATTACATTTCACCATAAATGGAAAAAACGTTATTATTTATTACAATTATTGTAATATAATCACATACTGTAAAAAATGTATAATGTATTAAATGTACACTAGCTGAGAATCAGCTTTTGCTTCTTAAAAACTCTTTCAACTATAAAACAGCAAACCTCACCAAAAGATTTACCGCTAATCAAAGAGCCGGCTTTACTGATGAAACGCGCATGAATAAACCAACGATTAAATCGCCCAGCCCTAGTTCTAGAATAGAATATACTATTGAACTGTTTATTTATAATATAAAACAAATTAAGCTTAATTTAAGTCTGATATGTTTTGTATTGTGATATTATTTGATAACGTTTTGATAGATTGACAATTCTGACAATTAAAAACATCCAGTCTGGGCAAATTAAAGCATTACAACAAATTCTTGTATGAGTCACTTTATTTATTTTTTGCATTACAATGATATTTAAAGGAATAATTCACCCAAACATTTTTATTACATCATAATTTACTCACCCCGAAGCCATCCAAGGTGTATATGACTCTTCTTCCACATGAACATGGTCAGAGATTTTCACAAATTTATCCCGGCTCTTAAATATTTTTGTTACAAAAACCCATCTATCTGTGATAACCCCCTCGGAGGCGTTATGGGTTAGTTTTACGACATTGTACTTGCGGATATATCTGATTTAAGGGCTAAAATAATGGCCACTATCTACCAGCATTACCAAGCTTGAAAGAGCCAAGATACATTTCTTAAAAACTCTGACTGTGTTCATCTGAAAAAAGAAATGTATACACACCTAGGGTGGATTCGGGGTGAGCAAAATATGGGGTAATTTTCCTTTTTGGGTGAACTATACCTTTAATAGTGAACTACGCTGAAAATTTAGGTTGAATAATAGTTATTGAGAAAAATAATATCACAATCCAAACCATCTTAAAGGAATAGTTCTCACAAACAATAAAAATGACTAAGCCTTCTTTACTGGAAGAGATTTGTAGAAATAGCTTTACACTGATCCTTAAGGCATTTTAACTTTAAACTGTCCCTTCTGTCCAAAATAATTACATAATCCATAATAAGCCTTCCTCCAGCAAAAAAAACACAATCCTTTGTGCTTACTTCTCTTCTGATTTAGTGAAGACTGCGAGGCTACAAAACTGTTCCCATGAAGAAAATCTCATCTGCGTTTCATGCAGGCTGAGGGTAAGGATATTTTTAGCAAACATTTTTATTTTTGGTTGAACCATTCCTTTAATGATCACATCGTAGTGTGAGATTCACCCCAAAAGTCCAGTTCTACAGCTGCTCAATCACAAAACAGAAAGTCCACCTTTTTGTAACAAAACATTTGTTAAATAAGAAATACAGAGCACAGAATCTTTCACTAATCTAACGACAAAAATCTCTTAATAAACAAAAAATATATAGGTGAAAAACACTGTATATAGTATTACTTCAGTAACAGACAATACAGAACCCATTTTATGATAGTAATTATTATCCTCGACGAGACATTTTACTATAAAATGTTTGATCCTCAACTATGTACAGTACTAACTCAATTTACAGGACATATTCATAAAAATATATACTGTGTGAAAAGGTACTATTGCATTGAAACCGCAGAATAATTTACAGGAAGTATTTGTACAACGGTTCCTTTTGTTTGCTAGGTGAGGTCAACCTCACTGCAACGATATGTAAAAGCTGAAACATTTCACCCCAAAAATAAAAACTCTGTCATTGTTTACGCATCCAAACCCAGAATACTCAAAAATATCTTTGAGATACTCTACAAAAGATTTTAGGCGTTCTTTTCCTTTAAATAAAGAGACTAAACTAATTTGATATAATGATTGAGGTCCACTAAAAACTGCAGTATGAAAGTTTCGGATTCTGAAAACCGATATAAGAGCGGTCACATGGACGTTCAGCTCTCTTTTAACATTGTATTGTTCTACAGCACTATATGAGTAAATTAAACGGTGCTTACACATCCCATGGCTCATCTGAAGTCATTCTGAGATCTAAAGAGCACAGCTGAAACGGAGCAGAACTGTGATGGAAGATGAGATGGGATAACAAACATCCGCATTTGGTTTCCGTTAACTCTGGGCGCACTGTTTCCACTCGGGAGGGAATGGAGTAATTGAATCTCACATTTAGCATGAAAAATGGGTTTACTAAAACACTAATAGCCTCTCATTTTCATCAATATGATGACATTAAGGGTGTTATGTGTCCAGTCCTGAAGATGAGTTTTTTTTGCTGTTAAAATGCAATAAATAAAACCAGTTGAACACATGACTACAGTACACCTGAAGGAGTATGGAGAAAAAACACCTGCATAGTATTTGAGCGGATCAGAGGGCTGCAGTGAGGCATTGTGGGATACATATCAGCAGCAGGCTCAACACTATGTGTCACCTGTGGATGGGCACACATCTGCCTCGGGATTAGCTGAAAAAAAATGGTTTCAGTGAGCAAAAGCATGGATAATAACAAACACAAAAGTGTGTGTGTGCATTTTTAATGTACTGTTAAATTTGTACAGTTAATAATTAACCTAATACTAATTCGAAATATTACCAGGAGCTGGGGTTGCTGCTGCAGGGGGCGTACGGGACTCGTCGTCGTCGCTGAAGCGGATGACCGGCTGGTCGTCAGACTCCTGTCCGCTGATGCTCCGCAGTGCCAGGATACGATGGTGCAGGGCTGCAAAGAGCTGCGCAGCATCCTTAGAGCTGGACTGAGAGATCAGACGAGACCACATGAGACCAGAAACACAACACTGACTGACTGATTTTTTTATTTAAACCTTTATTCAGCCAGGAAATTAAATTCTTGAGATGTAAAACCTTTTTTACAGAAGTGTAGGCAGCAGATTTAGTTACACATAATACAATCTTCCAGTGCATTCTTACAGATATGAGGAAGACTTTGACGCCCTGCTCATCTGTGTCAATGGCTGTTATTCTGAGACTCTTCTCACTGGCTTTATCTACTTGCATCTGAGGCCAAAGCTTAGTGTTGAGGATCACTCGAAGACTTCCCTGAGTCCGCATGACTGCAAGCCAAAAACAAACACTGTGATCAGTAAACAAGAACAATAGAGATGTTTCTTTCGAAATAAATTACACCACGTTCTTTCAAAACGAGTGACTGACAAACAAGTGTTGTGCAAAGTTTTGTACAGGCCGATAAATATAGGAAAAACCAATGAACTGACCAGTATTAGTCCATTTTGAAACATTTCTGAAACAGAAGCATTAGCACCCCCTTGTGTCAGTTACAAAACCTGCAAGCAGCTTGTCTATAAAAATAAAAATGCTGTTTTTTAATGACTTCTGTATAAATATTGCATAAAAAATGATCTCGGAGTTACATTATGATTAAATTATGACAAAACTTTCACTTTTGGTGTATGAGAAATTATTGCATTACCCAGTCTGGACTGTAAGGTGCCGTCATCAGCGGACGCCATGTCATTGAGCCTAAGCACTCCGCATCCTCTCTCCACCCACGACTGAGATGTCATCTCAAACACAAACAACTTGCACAGCATCTGAAAACACACAGGAGAGAGCGTCATCATCTCGTGTTTTTGAAGCTGGCCTGTGTGGATCAGAGCAGCTCTCACCTGCAGAACATTGCTCTCAGACTCTTCTCCTGTCTTGACCTCCACCCGCTCTAATAAACACTTCTGAGGTTTGTGTGCTTCGTGTCGTGCCGCAGACTCCTCCAGAGACTCTTTCATGTTGTCACCTAAAGCACATTAAATCATTTTTTAAAACAGAATAAGCTTCAAAGACATAGTAGCCTGGGCCGGCCCATACTTCCTGTGAAGCTACATTTTATTTCGCGAGCAAAGTTAGTCTGGCAAAGCTGCAATTTTTCCCAAAAAAATGGGAACCAATGAGAAATGAGCTTCCCCTTGATGGACGCAGGTAGTAAGGTAGCTTGGCCAGACTAAGCCAGGCTAATGATTTAGTGCAGCCGATTAAGATAATACTGTGAAAATAAAAGGTAAAAAACATAACTTACATTACCTTTAAAATGTTATGGTATATTAACAAATCAACTAGGATTCATTAAATAATAAAAAAAAGACAGGAATCACATTTAAAATGTGACAAAATTCCCATTTCAAATAAATGCAGTTCTTCTGAACTTTCTACTCATCATAGAAAAATGCATCAAGATTTCCAAAAAAATATGACAAACATATGAAGCAACAAAGATATTTATTTTAAAATATATTCAAAAAGAAAACAGTATTTTTAAATAGAATTTTTTTTTCACAATATTACTGGTTTTAGAATGTTTTGATTGGAACTTCGTTACAAACCTTCTTGACATTAGATTCTTGATGTGATCATTTTATTTTTTTAATAAGACAAACTGTAAGTCACTTTGAAAATGAACACACACAAACATATGCGATAAAATATATACGTGACCCTGGAGCACAAAACCAGTCTTGAGTAGCTGAGGTATATGTATAACAATAGCCAAAACTACACTGTATGGGCTAAAATTATTAGAACATTAAGTAAAGATTTCCATGTACATTTCATACCATAAATATATTAAAACTTTTTTTTTAATTGATTTGTAATATGCATTGCTAAGAGCTTGATTCAGACAACTTCAATTTTTAATTTTGCACCCTTAAATTACAAATAGTTGTATCTCCCAATCCTAACAAACTATATAATCAATGGAAAGCTTATTGATGAGATACATTTCTCAATTTCAAACAATTGACCCTTATGACTGTTTTTATGGTCCAGGGACACATGTACGTATGTATGATTTTAAAGTCACAAACAAGTCAAAAAACACATACTCTTCTCCACGGTTTGATCATGTGAGGAGGAAATCTGGCTGAACAGTCCCATCTCTGACTGAGGCTCTCTGCTGCCCCCTGGAGGTTCGGTGCTGAATTTTGGCATTGCCTAAAAGCATGCAATGCATACAAATGTTAAGAACTGTGACCTATGATAACATGGCAATGCCAAACCATCATGACAAACATAACAAGGTTTAGAAAAGAACTTGCTGTTTTACCAAGACACGATCCAACATGTTCTGCCCAAAGACAAACTTCACGCTGTTGGCACTGCTGCTGTCAGGTTTTTGAGCACTATGAGAAACAATATTAATGCCAAAAAAAGTTACACGTTTCTGCCTGAGGAAATCTGTAAAAACATCTATAAAAACGATCATGAACATTTCAGATGCAGTACCTAGAAGTGATATACTGTAAAAAGTAATTTGTTTCCTCTGAATCTCCACCTTTGGATGAAACGCAGCTGTTGGCCACCTGCAGCAAATACAATTATAAGACAAAACACCAACACAGAAACAAAACTATTTTTACTAAATAAAGCCAGAACAGAATTATTAGGAATTAAGGCTGGGTGATACAGCTAAATTCAATTTAAATAAATGTTGATCTTTTTAGAATATACAATAAATATATTTAAAATACAGAAAAAAATGGATGGCTTAATCAAATTAAAAATCATCAAGGCATCTTTTTCCTAACAGCTTTTTATTGAAATAACATGTTGGAAAGTGATCAGCTCTTTAATTCTTTAATCAATTGCCATCTATTTGAATCGGAATATTGTGAAATATTTAAAATAACTTTATAATAACGTTTTCTAACTGGAAATCTTGCAATCTGAAATTTCACATTTTCGTGGAAATAGTGATAGAGATGTTTTTCTAAATTCTTTAATTGATTAAATATCTTTACACTGACTTATTTAATCGATTATCTTCTAAAAATGTTGTTTTTTATTTATATATTTTTATATAATACATATCATGTGAAGACTTTTGATGTTGCAAACAGAACACTGAAGGAGAGTGCTTTTAATATTTCTAGAAAAGACATTGTTTTATATTGACAGCAAAAGAACTATTTTGTAAATAATCAATGTATAACCCAGCCCTAATAGAAACTTGTCAATGCCAACAACACAATCAGTCACAGATGAATCAGACCTTTGCCCTGTCCCTCATGTTCTGCCCAAACACAAAACTGGTTTCAATCGGGGCACCTTCAGTTTTGTCTTCTGTTTTTTGCCCAAAAGTGCTGTTGCTCTTTACCTTAAAAGAAATAACAAAAGTTCATTCAAGTTAAAAATTGTGAACTTCTTCACTTTTCTATAGCTATGTGTAAAAGCTTCAACTGGAAATACGGGGTCAGCCAAACAAAACGAAGACATTCAGAACAAGATGACAAAGTATTTTCTGGAAACCACAGCCATGTAAACTAAAAACTAGACTTGTCTCGCCTTTGGACCATAGCCCATGCTGCGTTCAAACATGCTAACATTTGTCAAATCTAAAAAAAAACAAAAAAACACAAGAGTACAAACATATTGGTTCTGAAAAATATGTCGACACTTAAGCCACACTTCAAGATGAACGTGAATCTCTGTGTTATATAACAAAATATCAAACAAAAAGCATTGCACAAATACACATTTTTAGCAAAACAATACAAAAAGTATTAATCGATTGACTCCAATGGGCAGTACACCCAAAAACAAATTCTGTGATCATTTACTCATCCTCAATTGTTTCAAACCTATACGAGTTTATTTCTTCCGCTGAACACATACAAAAAAATTATTTTGAAGAAAGTGTTTAACCAAACAGTTTCGGGTCCCCGCTGACTTTTCATAGTAAATATCTTCTTGTACGGTCAGTAGAAGCAAAAGAACTCATACAGGTTTGGAACAACTTGAGGGTGAATAAAAATAATGACAATTTTTATTTTTGTGTGAACTATCCCTTAAAGAGATGTTTGTGCCAATAATTTCCAAGTACATAACAGTGGTGTCTAGAACATGGGTTGTTGTCAGTCATGACTTACCGATGACACGTCATTATCCTGTGTGCCAGCAGCAGACATTTCTGAGTTACGCTCACATTCTACTCCTCCATCGGAGAGGTTCTTCGCTCCATTTGAACTGTTGTTGCTCGTGTCTGGTGAAACAACAGACTACAGCTTTTAGTTCTCCTTCAGCTTATCCTCATGTATTCACTGGGAGTGCAACAATACATTCGTACTGAGTTTTTTTAGTACAGGTTTTTCAGATCGGTGCGCATGTGAATAAATATAGCATTGTCTCAAATGGGTTGTTTAAGACAATGCTAAATCTGGGGACACCCCAAAACTTTAAAATTCTGTCATTACTCACTCTCATGTCGTTAGACCTCGTAAGACCTTTGTTAATCTTCGGAACACAAATTAAGGTATTTTTGATGAAATCAAAAATGTATTTTATAGTATTGTGCAAGCAAGCAATTGGGTTCCCTATACAGTTTAGAATATTAAATATATCCTTTATTATATCCTTCAGATATTTTTATTTAGAGACAGAACCACAATTTGTTGAATAAACCAGAGTTTAATAAGAAATACAGAAAAGAAGAAATGTTCCCCTCTTGCTGTACCGCAAACATACTAAACTGCGACTTTGAAACTGATTTACATTCCAAACCATTATCTTAGTGTCCTAGTACTCACTGTTCTGAGGGGGGGATCGAGTCAGAGGGGGCTGGAGCACTGGAGGTCGCAGGATGCTGCGTTGGGCTTCTTTGGGTTTCGGGCTGGGGACACCTGAGAAAAATCGATCAAAGACATCTCTCAGGCTAACTCTGTCAGGAAAGTTCAAATTCTGACCGTCTATGGAATCATGTAAATAAACAATCTTCCGAAAGCACCACAAATACACATTAATCAACAGATTTAAAACAGCAGATGCTTGAATGCTGACTCACCAGCGCTGGGCGCCTGGCCATGGATCAGAGTAGGGGGTTTCAGGCGAAACCCCACAGTTTTCTCTTCTGGGAAAAAAAGGAGGAGAAAACAATAGCTGTCAACATGAAACCAAAACTGACATTACTTTTTTGATGGACAATATTAGTCTTGTGCAAAGGTTTGTAATAACCTGCCCCATTTCTGAATTCTGACAAAAACAGAGCACTTTTCCCAATCCAAGTCAATTCCCAATAGATAGAAAACAATCAAGACTGGAGTCTAAGCGAATATCACATTTCACTCTAATGTCAAGTTTCATTTACTGAAGTCAAACAGGCTGTGAACGTCACTTCTTACTGATTTGGTACAAATTTGAAGCACATTGAGTCTCACCAGGTTCTGAGTCTGAGTTTTCAGTTGGTGACTGGCAGAAACTGGATGGCATGAATACATTATTCTTAGACACTGTAAAAAGAAAAGAAAGTGTGTCAAGAAACTAGGCCAAATAGAAGAAGTACTACATCTACAATGTAACCTGTAATTATTTTCCAGGTGAATTACCGGAATGAGTCGGTGGAAATTGCGTAAACGAAGATGTTCTTCCTCTTTTGGCTGCAGGGCTGTAATTTCCATCTGCCGTATCAGAGTCTGCACAGAAACAGACAGAAAACTGAGTCAGAAAAAAGGGAAATTAAAAATAAAATAAAATTTAATTTTAAAAGACACATGCATACATGAATTCTTCATACAGAAATCATGACCTCATATATATATATATACATACACATATGTCTGTGTGTATATATATAGAGAGAGAGACAAAATTTACATATGAAGCTCAAAAAAAAAAAAACCCCGCAAAAAGATAATGAAACATGTTTCTAAAATTTCTAGGATCTTTAATAACATTTTTATGCCACAAGCATTTCTTAAATTTGAATAACTAATTTGATACATTTTTTGTCCATTTAATTTTAGCAAGTAATTACTTTTACCCCCAGTTTCACAGACAAGGCTTAAGCTAGTCCCAGACTAAGTTGCATGTTTGAGCTGTCTCAGATGAAAATATCTTGCTCTGACATATCTTAAAACATGTCAGTGTCATTGTTCTGTGTTAAGATGCTCACCTGTAATATTTTCTTATAAGGCATTTTTGTAGAAGTTGCTTAAATATCTTAATTTAACTAACGCTTAGTCCTGGCTTCACTGTTTGTGAAACCGGGCCTAAATGTGTTAAATCAAACTAATTTCAATGCGCTTAATTGTGCAGTTATTAAAAAACTAACAAATAGGTCTCTTCATTTAAGACAGAAGTTATCATTTGTTTTCTGATATGTTTCAAACATTTCTCAGTAATATTTTCCGTTGACTGTGAAAAGACTAAAGCTCACCTTCCCCATCGTCTGTGCTGGATCCCTCTGCAGACCTCTGAGGACAGAAGCACTGTTTTAAATCCAATAATGGACAGGTGTGACCTGAGTCACGTAGTAAGGACTGAAGTGCCGGTCTTACCTTTAGTGCTTTATCTTTCTGAAACACAAACACTGGAGGAGCAACAGCAGGTTTCTCTGCAAGTTGAATAACAAGATTAGGTGTTATTGATTGGATATTAACATGCTACAGCACCATCTCATGTATCCTGAACAGAGAGGAAAATAAATCCAAGACAGCAGGTAAAGTGTGTGAAATGCATCTGCTTATATAGATCTAAGCAGAGTGTGATATGTATATATGTCTATAATTTTACACCCAGCACAAGCGCTAGATAATATCTATTGACGGCTGTCCCAATAATATCACTCAAGAAGAGAAAATGAGATCATTTTCTCATCCATTTGCCAACACAGCTCACCGTTCTCATCTGCCATGCTGTTTTTCCCCTGCAGGATGAAGTCAAGATCTTCTGTTTCCAACCATCAGCGAAAAAACACTAAATAAAATATGGTGGCAAAAGCATAAGAATTTTGTTAAATAAAAAAGACAAGAAGTAGCCAAAGCTACACAAAACAGTGAATTATAGGATCAGCTCTGCAATAGTTCTGAAACAGATTATTCTCATTTACTTAAACCTCAAGTTTATAAGCTTGTATGACTTGAATGAAACAGTTTTCAAGATCAACTCACTGATTCAATGCTCCCGTCACAGCAGAGTACAGCTCACTAGAGAGAAAGATTTTCAGTAAATAAAGACTTCTCATAATAGTTTGTTTCTTCCGCAAAGTAGTATTGTTGCATTTATGGTCATTTTGAGTAGAAATAATCCGCTGTATATGCAAATGTACAACATCCTAAACATTAAGGGCTGGTTAGGAATTAGATTAAGCCAGGACTAGACCTTTGCTAATTTACGGCATTTAAGGATTTTTAGAAACATGTCTTACAAAAATGCACTATCTGTGAGCATTTTAAGACCAAACAATGACAATAATGTATTTTAAGATATCTCAGTGCAAGCTTTTTCCTGTTTAGACCGCTCTTAACATTTATTTTAATCTAGGACTAGTCTTAAAGCCTGTTCGGGAAACTACCCCTAAGTGTTGTTTTTAAAATATCCAAAAGGCTATACTAATATACAAGCTTGGATTTATGTATATGTATAATTTTTGATGTGGTTATATAATTAATTCATAAAAATACTAATTATTTTTAATAATATTTTTTATAATTAAAAATATATTTTATTTTTATAATATAATACACACATTCCACAACACAAAGAATATGCATATGACGCTTTGGCTAATTTGATATTCTCTGCCAAAAATGACTGTCCTTCAAACATGACTACAACACACTACCTCGAACATTTTTTTTAATTAACTATTTTTTTAATTGTTTCATTAATTTTTTTTTTTTTTTAGAATTAAAGTTTATTATTTTATTTAACAAAATAATACACATATAAAACATAATAGTATATTATTACCAAATTAATACAATCTTTTTATCAACTTGTTTTCTATCAGCACAGGTTTGGTATGTTATGTCGGAACTGATTAATCGTAATTTTCTCTCTGATCTTAGCTTATACACGTCAGTGTCTCGGTGACAAAAAAAGCATTATTTGTGCATATTTCTGGCAACTTTCGGGACAAGTTATTATTCTGTACAAACTGCAACCGCGAAACGCATTAGAGCACTTAATGCCTCTTAACTCAAACGAAAGCATAATGTTAAAAGTGACACATCCACTCCCGCCAATTAATAACCAGAAACCGGCCTTCACGCGTATGAAGACAGCAGAAATAACAAATATGTCTGGAAATGACAGTATGAGACAGTATGAACAGACACAAGTGTATGTAAACAGTAGTTTCATTGCTGGCTGAGGCCGGTTCGTTCAAATGCCACAATAACATTTCATTAATAAATCAACTGAAATAAGCAAACACCCGGTCTGTCGGCTCCAGACAGTCTCACAAATCATAACAAGATTCTTTGTACTTAATAAATAAATATGGAAAGAGCTTAACTGGCTTTTCATGCTCAAACATCTCTTACCCTCATCTGTCACCTCCGCCATCTTACTTCCGCTGTTTAACCATAATCCTCTGCGCGCTACAGTGACGCAAGCGCGTAGACGACGCTGCGTTGTTCTCGGACATTGAAACATTGTACTTTACTAAAATTGTAGAATTATATAACTACAGTGCTATTTTATTTTCATTTTAAACAATACGAGAGGCATAAAAGCGTTATGCAGTGAATCTGAATGCAGTGTAGTTTATCTTACGGCCACCAGAATGCAGTGTTAAACTTGTGAAATATAGACAAAAACACACACTTGCTTATATTAAGAGCGGTATTCATTTTATTACAACTTCAGGAATTCACCCGAAACAGTAACAATTTAGTGAAATCTGAAAAATGATTATAAATACATACTAATTTATACCAAACTAGTGCTTATTTGCATCCAAAATACATGTTTTTAAGACACATTTGTAAATCCCTTTGCTACATGGTACACACATTAGATATAAAAGTCAAAATGAAGTCTTTATATAGCGGTGGTCATGTTTTAACGCTGGTGTGTTGGTCATTCTGAGCATCTAAATCATGATACATTGGCTCTCTGTTCCTATACAGACAATAATGCTGTACGATGAACACAACATCGAAGAATATGGACAACACACCCAGTCCAAACTTTGTGGGGTCTCCAAATATAAACTTCCACTTATCTGTCAAGGAAACACAAATATTAAAGCAAATGTTTGTGTGCATTCTAATGTCTTAAAAGCTTTGCAGTACAGCAAAGTGTTTGTGTGGCCTCACCGTTGTTATAGGCCTGAAGGAACATTTGAAGTAAACTGAAACTGCCCCCTGTGAAGTCCAGCAGCACATTCCCGATGCTCCATCCCTCTGTGCTTTGCCTGCGGTAGTTCATATAAGCCTACCAAAAAAAAAAAATGCAGAATTATGTAACTTATTTTTGGGTAACGGAACTGCACTTGTATATGTAAACCAGGGGTCTCAAACTCAGTTCCTGGAGGGCCACAGCTCTGCACAGTTTAGGTCCAACCAGCTCCAAATCACACCTGCTTTGAGTTTCTAGTGATCCTAATGACCTTGATTAGCTGGATCAGCTGTGCAGAGCTGTGGCCCTTCAGGAACTGAGACCAGTGATGTAAACAAACTATAATCAAGTTGGAATTACTTCAAATTAAATAGAAATGGAAATATATACACAGGTGACCGTAAGTTTGGAATAATCCGATTTTACGAAGATAAAAAGTCAATTTCTATTCAAAATAACTGTTTTGCATTTTAATGTATTCCAGGGATGGCAAAGCTGAATATTCTGAATTTTTACCATTATTTCTAAAGGATTATGTGAAACTGAAGACTGCAGTTACGATGCTGAAAAACTCAGCTTTGCATCACAGAAATAAATTACATTTTAAAAAACATTCAGAATACATTCAAAAGTGCAAAAAAAAAAAACCATCTGAATTAATGAACTATTCTTATTAAATACTTTGTTCTTTACATAGTTGAATGTGCTGACAACAAAAATCACACACACAAAATTATCAATGGAAATCAAATGTATTAACACATGGAGGTCTGGATTTGGAGTCACACTCAAAATTGAAGTGTAAAGACACACTACAGGCTGATCCAACTTTGATATAATGTCCTTAAAACAAGTCAAATGAGGCTCAGTAGTGGGTGTGGCCTCCACGTGGCTGTATGACCTCCTTACAATGTCTGGGCATGCTCCTGATGATAGGGCGGATGGTCTCCTGAGGGATCTCCTCCCAGATCTGGACTAAAGCATCTGCCAACTCCTGGACAGTCTGTAATGCAATGTTACGTTGGTGGATGGAGTGAGACACAATGTCCCAGATGTGCTCAATTGGATTCAGGTCTGGGGAATGGGCGGGCCAGTCCATAGCATTATTGCCTTCGTCTTGCAGGAACTGCTGACACACTCCAGCCACATGAGGTCTAGCATTGTCATGCATTAGGAGGAATCCAAGACCAACCGCACCGGCATATGGTCTCACAAGGGGTCTGAGGATCTCATCTCGGTACCTAATGGTAGTCAGGATACCTCTGGCGATCACATGGAGGGCTGTGCGGCCCTCCAAAGAAATGCCACCCCACACCATTACTGACCCACTGCCAAACCGGTGATGCTGGAGGATGTTGCAGGCAGCAGAACGTTCTCCACGGCGTCCTCCGCATGTGCTCAGCGTGAACCTGCTTTCATCTGTGAAGAGCACAGGGCGCTAGTGGGGAATTTGCCAATCTTGGCGTTCTCTGGCAAATGCCAAACATCCTGTCGGCCTCCTCCACGTCTCCTGATGCACTGGCCTATCTTCTGCTAGTGCCTCCATGCTCTGGACAGTATGCTGACAGACACAGCAAACCTTCTTGCCACAGCTTGCATTGATGTGCCATCCTGGATGAGCTGTACTACCTGAGCCACTTGTCCATCTCCGACTCAAGCATAGGAACTGAGAAGTGGTCTGTGGTCACCATCTGCAGAACCACTCTTTTATTCGGGGTGTCTTGCTAATTGCCTATAATTTCCACCTGTTGTCTATTCCATTTGCACAACAGCATGTGAAATTGATTATCAATCAGTGTTGCTTCCTAAGTGGGCAGACGTGTGACTGACTTGGAGTTACATTGTGCTGTTTAAGTGTTCCCTTTTTTTTTTGAGCAGTGTATATGCCTAGATCATAATGTTTCATAATTTTTCTATGCATCAAGTTTGATCCAAATGTAACCCTTTCTAATGTTTTTCCATAATACGTTTACACAAATTATGTTACTCCAAAATTCTATCCCAAATCTAAGTTTTTTGGATGCATTGGGAGGACTGCTTTTATTTCGATCCAATTGAAACATTCTCAAGCTACTGTTATAAGTCACAAGTATAACCAAGGGTACAAAACTGTTGAAAAGAGGAAGTGTGTATTCTATGTTTAGCATTCCAGTGAACTGCATCAAAGCCATTATTTTTAAAGGTATAGTTCACTCAAAAATGAAAACTTCTGTCATGAATTACTCACCCACATACCATTCTAAGCCATGACCTCCTGTATTCCTGTATATAAATCTCCCATGGCTCTCAAATTTCTTTCACAGATGTGAATATTCAGACACGGTGACTAAAGGCACATCAAGCCAAGTTTGATTTTTACAACAAACTACATATTTTAACTGAGCAAAAACTTAACCAAGATAGTGCTAGAATACAGTGGCGAAGTTAATAAAATGTTGTTTTCAGAGTTTGCCCCAGGCTTCACGCACTTTCCTTTGTAGGAAAATCACATTTGATAAACATTTCCCTTTTGACTTCATTGGAACACGGAAGTAATTTGGTCTGCATTTTTTCACATCAGGTTTGGAGTGGCATTAGGGCGAGCAAATGATAACATATGAATTTTGTGGAGTGAGATGGGAGAGTTGTACCTGAGGGATGTACTTCACAAGTGTGACACCAAGTTTAATGTAAGAGAAATAGTAAAGATAATCCAGCCAGGAGATCTTCTGTGCCACAGCAACAAACAGGGAGACAAATGCAAAGGTCCAGCCAATCGCTAACAACCCCATGGCCACTTTAGAAACCTTTTGCCCTCCTCTCTGTATAGTATAAATAAAAATAGATATAAAAAAGCAATTAATTTAGGAAACAATTGGATTTCCTTTTCTTAACTTAATTTTTATTTTGTGTTTTATAATATAACAACAAATTATACTTTTTGAAATTAAAAACTATTACTTAATTTATTACTACAGTATGTACTACTGTTCTAACGTTTGGGGTCAGTACGACATTTCTAATGCTTACCAAGGCTACATTTATTTGATGAAAACCAGTAATTTAGTGAAATATGTTTCATGATACTTTAGAAATCATTCTTATTACTGATTTGCTGCTTCAGAAATATTTCTACTTATTGTTAATGTTTAAAACTTGTGCTTAAAACTTGTGATGCATGGGATGTTTTTTGTCAGGATTCTTTGATTAATAAT
>JAUMHP010000060.1:16724797-16793373 GCA_032361065.1 Enteromius trimaculatus
GCAATAAATACCTTTACAGTAACTGCATTCGCCTGTGTGTGTGTTTATATTGTTCAGAGGTGGGTAGGTTTCAGGTAGGAGTGGGGTTTGGTGCTCCAATAAACCTAAAAAATTAAATAATAAATTTATATATGCATGCAAACCATTAAATTGAGCCAAACTACTGAAAACAACGGAGGACCGCTCATGTCGAAATGTGCCTGAAAAGGGGTACCTTGATCATCAAAAAATTACGCAAAAGGGTCTTGACCAAGCGTCAAAATGTGACGAGTTGGAGTGAGACTATTGCATGTTATTTTTAAATAAATTTAAATTGATATCAAATGCATTTACTTGAACTTAAGAGTGCTTTTTGAACAACATTCACAAGTCATATTAAATGAATAAATAAGCCTTTTTTAAAATGGTAAATAAAAAGGGTAAGATACTATGGAATGCACTCACAAGCATTTATGAATTGCATATTTGTAACCATGGAATTTTGTAGAACAGTAAAATATTCAAGTCACCTTTATTTTGTTGATGTATCCAGCTCAAAATCACTGGAAATTTACATTTAATTAAGTTTAAGTGGAAAAATGAAAATGAGCTTGTCTTTTGCTCATCTTTAAAGCATCCTAGGTCTATGTGACTTCCTTATTTCAGAAGAATCCAATCGGAGTTATATTAAAAACTGTCCAGACCCCTCCAAGCTTTTCCATGGGACTAAAAGGGTGTTTGTTGTTTACACTTCAGAAGAAGCTAAATAAAGTATAAGCATCCATTAATAAAACATCCCTCACATGGCTCTGGGGGAATAAATAAAGCCTTCTGTAGCAAATCCATTTTTGTTTGTCTAAGATAAATAAGCATATTTCTTTTTTCTCACTTCTGACTATGAAGAAGCAGTCTGAGGTAAGATGTACGGTATATATTGCGTGATCAGGCTAAACTCACTGTGCTGTAGATTCATAAAAAAAAAAAAAACAATTCATAAGAGTGAATAAGAGCTAAATTCATTGAGTTGTATTTAAATTTGTTAAAAAGAACTGATTCATTGATTCATTTTGGAAATATGGCTCTTGAATCATTAAAAAGATTTTAAGAGCCATTTTATTAAATATACTGTAACTCCAATTGGATTCATCTGAAAGAAGAAAGTAATACGCGATGAAAGGTAAGTAAAGCAGCCTAATTTTAATTTTTGGGTGAACTAACTCTTTAAGCGCACTTCTTTTCACAAGGTTCCTAAATCTCTAAAGTGCACACTATTGCCCGGTTTCACAAACAGGGCTTAGCTTAAGCCAGGACTAGGCATTAGTTAAATTAAGATATTTAAGCAACTTTTACAAAAATGCCTTATAAGAAAATATAACAGGTGAGCATCTTAACACATAACAATGACATGTTTTAAGATATGTCAGAGCAAGATATTTTTTATCTGAGACAGCTCAAACATGCAGTTTAGTCTGGGACTAGCTTAAGCCTTGTCTGTGAAACTGGTGGTATGTGTGTTGAAGTATGCAATTAACAAATTGTGGTGAAGTTAATGAAAATGAATGGAGGAATAATAATAAGTAAAGTATATTATGATAAGAAATCTTATATTATGGATTAATATTTGTTTTTAAAAGACACCGGCCCTCCAGGACCGAACTTGGTGACCCCTGGTTTATAGTTTACTCAGATTTTATAGAATTATCAGTGAGGTGGCGGAACTGTATTGTGTTTGAATGTGAGCACAACCGATTCAATCTTATTTTACATTTTTATTTTATGTTTGACACATCCTATGATTTAGAAAGTCTACAGGATAAAGATCTAAGGATATATCTAAATTCAAAACAAAAGATAAACTACCTGTTAATATTGTGAAATATATGCTAGGTGGCAGATATCAAAGCGCATCAGCGATCTTTTGTCATCTTCACTCGTCATCGATTGCACTTTTTGGTGCCAAAGCAAGTGTGAACAAGTCTGAAATGAGCGTCCAAGAGAGGATTGCAAAATCCATATCAGCCAGCAATCTGCCAATCACTTCGAAATAACCATAAACACTGCAAGCACAAACTAGTAGCATGCAGGAAGTGCAAAAGTGTTGTGAAATAGAGGCCAAATGAATTCACAAAGAGAGAAAAAGAGACAGTTTGTTCCAGAGACAGTAAATCTCTGGCATGCTTTGCACGTCCAAGAAGGATTTGAAAGGATGTTTATTCAAGGGTCCAGTTGCTGTGAATATAGGCTGTTATGTGAAAGATGTTCATGATAAGAAAGTCTAAACTTTACATGCTTAGCAATAATCAGGAACAGTAAGTCTGTATTTTTTGGGAAGACTGGGACAATATATTGGTTGGCTTGAAAAATCTAAGGACGGATAATCCAGCCCCACATTTGTTTGCATTGGATATTGAGTAATTAAGAGGATCCAGTTAAAAATAAACTGCTTTAATTGGTTATTTAGATTAGTGGACAGTCTGATGTGTTTTGTGTGCTTTCCCAATTCATTACAGAACAAAATGTATTGGGTTACATAAGAAAATACATGACCTTTGATGAGATGTTGCTCAACAAGATGCTTTTTTTAAAACCACAGTACGTTTCTGAAGCACTTTTATTTTCATGACACACCTGTTGTCCTGCATTATAGAGATGTAAATAGGCGACGTACTGTATATACTTTTATTGAAGTAGTTCAATAATCCATGATACATTTCATGCCAAATACAAAAATATTATACAATGTATTTTCATATAGCATGTAAAATTTGTGACATACGAAATGTTACGTATCATATTAACAGTACAATATATTTGTCTCAAACAAAAAGCTGTTAATATTAACGTGCAATCATCGAGCCCGATCTCACAGCAATTCGCACAGATTTTACGAGGTGGCTAATTCGTACGACCTCACTCGTATGAATTCATATGATTTTTGCTAAATCACAAGTTGCCAGTTCGTATAAATTTGTACGAATGTACGAATTTGTACGAATGACCTACACCTACAGTACCTCCGCCCCCCCGTCACTGGGGTGTAGACAAATCATCCACAATCGTACAAGTGAGGTTGTACGAACTTTTACGAAGTAGCACGAATCACATGCAGCGCTTTATTGCAAATTGATAATCAATCACAGAGTAAAATAACTTTTAGTAACATTAAATGTATTTCTAAATAGGATTTATAAAGTCGAAGGCACCAAACACTATTATGCCTGTAAAAACAGCGTCTTGGCAGATCTCCTCCATTCCAAATATGAATGTGCCATGGCTTGTTTCCCTTATCAGGGAAAATAAAGATGATAAGTTCTATAGAATATAAAGTAATCACTGATACCACAAGCACCAGGTGAATTTGGATTAACAGCTGATTATCGTTTAATCCTTTGCGTCACACATTTAATGTAAACCCTGCCTGAGATCAGCAAATGATTGCCAAGTAGCAATTCAGCTATTTTAATAGAAACAGATGGCAGTGGAGTCCATCAAATCTGTTAAGCTTTTGTAAGAATACATGTGAACTTTGTTAAACGAGGCCAGAGCAGCCAGTAACCAGTTTATTGCAAATATTTACTGCATATGACGGCTCAGACTAGGCCTATATCAAATAAACAGCATCTCAAACATTCAAGCGTTCAGTGATACAACAATGTATCAAATGTTTTCCTAACCGTTAAGTATTGGCCATGTCCGCATATTCAACTTGGCAACAGTAAATGACCACTTAGGGATCAACTGCAAAATAACAACATCCTCCATTAGAATGACATGTGTGAGATTGATCCAAATGTGCATACAATTTGTTCTGCTATGTAGGCTAATATACAGGCTGCTAAATAAAAAGCAGCTGTATCAAAATTTTTCAGTGAGGTCTAAAAGTCCTTGGTTGAAAACAAAAATAAAACAAAGCGATATGCAAAATGAACTATTTTAGATACTAAATGAAAATTTTAAATATAAGCTTTATTAAAAGTGAACCACCGGACCCTGCAGGTTTTGTAAAATAGAATAAAAGCCAATGAAATTCAACTGATTAATTTTGACTAATTTGAGCGTATAATAATTCAAAAATTTAAGAAATTGTCTCAGAAGAACCATTTGTTTTGAGAATCAGGCCACACTTGATGCACTGTATGTTTCTGATTCATTAAAAAGAACCGATTCATAAGAGTGATTCATTCTGGGAATCGGGCTACACTCGTGCTGTATTTAGATTTGTTTAAAAGAACCGACTCATAAGAGTGATTCCGTTTGGAATCGGGCTACACTTGTTGCGCTGTATTTAGATAAGTTAAAAAGAGCCTATTTATTTTGGGAGTAGGGCTACATTTGAGGCAATGTATGTTCTTGAGTCATTAAAAAGAACCATCTTGTAAGAGTCATTTTGGGAATCAGGCTACACTTGTTTCGTTGTATCTTTCTGATTCTATAAAAAGAGAAAAGATTAATTTCAGCAAGGGAGCTACACTGCTGTCGTGTTGTCATTAAATTACTAGTACTAGATATAATTACAGTACTAGATTTAGCAGCAGATAAGCACCAAATCAACAGATTTTCCAAAAATATGATCAAATGTAAAAGACTCTGTGGAATTGATTCTGGTATGCAGTGATTTGTAATCAATCACAAAAAGCAGCGCGATTTCATACACGTGACTTCATTACTTCCTGAGGCGAGGCATCAATCAAATGATCCATCTTTACAAGACGTTACACACTGCAGAAGGATTGTGCTTAGCAGTTGCGTTGTTGTCCCAGTATTTTTTAGTACTAAAATCTTCCGGGTACAGGCCAGAATATCCTACGGCTTCCACGGATCTCCTCTTCTGGATGCGGTGCAGCAGGATACGATAAATCCCTGTTATTGGGCTGCGACAGTCAGTACAGGTGTTATTCTGCAGGTGCGTGCTACCGATTCCCAGCTCGCTCAGGGCTGACTTCACTTCATGTTCCTCCACACACAGACTCTTCGCAGGGTCACCCAGGAAATTGGGCGTCGCGCTGAAAGCAGGATAGGGTTTGGGGTATTCGATGCCCCTGAGCCAGGAGCATATCATCAGCTGAGACACAGTGGTCCTGTCCACAGGAACGGGTCTCAGCATGCCTTTAATGGCCAGCTGGCAGGACTCAGGGACGTAGGGTGGGATGCTGTACGCCCCCTGCAGGATGCAGCGTTTCAGGCGGCCTAAGTTGTCGGCATAGAAAGGCATGGTCGCAGTGACCATAAAGTAAAGTAGGATACCCAGTGCCCAGATGTCCACGTAACGGCCCACGTAGCTTTTGTCTCTGAACAGCTCAGGGGCTGCATACGGCGGGGAGCCGCAAAATGTGTTCAGCGTTCCGGTCGGCTCACTGACAACACTGAAACCAAAGTCACCCACTTTGATGCAGTAGCATGTGGTGTAAAAAATATTTTCTGCTTTCAGGTCACGATGGACGATGTTGTTTTCATGCTGAAAAACAAACAGTGAATTATAAAGATTAGACTGAATCATAAATAAATAAGCTTTCCATTGATGTATGGGTTGTTAGGATATGAGATCCTATTTGAAAATATGAAAAATTGAGGTTTATGTAAAAAATAAATAAATAAATTATGAGCAATACAATTAGCTATTCCTACAAATATACCTGTGCTACTGACTGCTTATTTGTGTATATATACTGTATATATAAGGTGTGATTTGTCAAAAAAGCAGAGGGGGGTACTTTTTTTTGATAAATGCTCTCATGATAAATCCGTCTTTTTAGGCAAGTGTTTAATATGACGGAAATTGTATTAACAGAGTCTGTTAAACCATTGTGTCAAAAAAATTATTCTAACGCTCCAATCGGATGACGAATAATTTGATTCCAAACAGAATTTCAAAGCCCGTTTTGCGAATTATTTGACTCAAAAATGGTCCCCCCATGCCCCTCATACAAACTGCACCCTACACACACACACACATATTTATATATATATATATATACATATACAGTTGTCAACAATTGAAGTGGATCAAAACCTTTTATCAAAGTTGTAATAGGTGTAATAGGTGTAGGACAAGAATAGGTGTTTTTGATTTTAGGATCCACTTCAATTGTTGACTACTGTATATATATATATATAATGGGAAATTGTGAACTATAAACTGGCCTTTAAATGTATTTACTTCAAATGTACTTCAAATAATTTTGCTGATATTTAATAGGTTAACTATATTTATCATACAGCGCTTTGTTCTGTAAGTTAAAAAATGTGCATCCATTACAGAATACAAGGAACTATAATAATACTAAATGTTTTACTTGTACATGATCTTAACAAAATGTAATTTATTTCTTATGATGAAATCTGAATTATCAGCATCATTACTCTTCAGTGTCACATGAATCATTCTGATATGCTGATTTGCTGCTGATTGGTGAAAGCAGTTATGTTGCTTAATATTTCTGTAAAAACTATGATATAGAAAGTATTTTATTAAATAGAAATCTTTTGTAACATCATAAATGACTTTAGTGACACTTTTTATATATTTAGTGCTAAAATATTATTATCATTTGAAAACTTTTGATCAATCAATATAAAAACCTCAACTCTAAGAGTTTGAAAGGTACTTTTTTAGTTAAGATCAGTAAAAAATAAAGTAACAACAAACAAACAAACAAACTAGACATTCTGCCACTAAACAGCAATACTAGTCAATTTAACCAAAAGTCAAATTGAATTAAACAAATGACCAAATGTAATATCTCATAATCTATGTATATAAGATATTTCAATGCATTTGATAAAAACTCAGTCTATTTGCTTAGAAAAGTAACAAAGCACCTATTCTCAACAAATAGACTGTATGATTCACGTTTGTAGCACATGTGCACAATGAGTAATGTTTTAATATGGATTTGGGGGCATTTGTTCAAATTCCTAATTCTAAGTGTGAGTCTTTACAAGCAGCATTAATAAACGGGAGCTGCCGTCAGGTCATGATGAGGACAAGGCCTTGCTGCTCTCACCATGTATTTGATGGCAGAGATGATCTGGGCAAAGATGAGCTTGCTTTCAAGGTCTGACAGCCGCCCCCTGCTGGTGATGCGAGAGAACAGGTCTCCTCCGCTGCCGTACTCCATTGCGAGGTACAAATGTTTACTGGTCTCAAGCACCTCATACAGACGCACAATGTTCGGATGGGAGAGTTTTTCCATGCAGAGGATCTCTGAGGCGAACAGATTCTGCGACTTCTTGTCTAGACGAGCCTTATTCAGAATCTTAACTGCGACGCGCTCTGTGAGACAGAAAGAGGGGCGCATGTTAAAATCACAGTGAATTATGTTTGTGTTATTCAAACGTAGCCTGGGAGCTAGAGAAATATTCTAGTGGCCTTTTTATCTTAAAATCTTAGTATAGGTCTCAGAAAAACATGTGGCAGAATGCTCGAGAGGCCTCCCTGCTGTGCTGCTTTCAAAAGGCATCTCAACCAACCCACCAGAAATATTAGAGCGCTTCACAGAGGGGGTGAGGTAAATCTGGTGGATTACAGAAGGGGATCAACTCGTGGTCACTGACATCTACAGACACAGTTCGACTGTGCCGCCTGCTGTCAGGAGCTGCAAACTGACAGAAAGCGTAAAAAGTCGCGATCAAGCATCATCGAGTGTTTCTTTTTTTCATATTGTGATGCACATCTGAGTGTAATGGATTCTAGAATGACTTGGAGCTAAGCGCTGTTTGTTGACTGGATAGAAAATTAGAATTTTCCTCTGCCAAAAATTGAGGCAGATGAATTTGGTTTAAGTACACTGAATGATTGGAGGAAAAGGAAGGCTAAGTTTAAAGGCGTAGGTCATCCGAAAATGAACATTTGCTGAACATTCGCTCACTCTCAGGCCATCCAATATGTAGATGAGTTTGTTTCTTTATTAAAAGAGATTTAAAGAAATGTATCATTGCAACACTTGCTCAGCAATGGTTACTCTCCAGTGACTGGGTGCCGTCAGAATGAGAGTCCGAACGGCTGATAAAAACATCACAAGTAATCCACACCACTCCTGTCCATCAATTAATGTCTTATGAAGCAAAAAGCTGTGCGTTTGTAAGACACTAATCTATCATTATAATGTTTTAACTTCCGAGAAAAGTATGAGTCCTCTCTCTTTATCTGTTTGGACTCATTCTGACGGCACCCATTCACTGCAATGGATCCATTGGTGAGCAAGTAATGCAGATTCATTTTCTCATTTTCATTTTCTTCATCGGAAACCAAAACACCTGGATGACCCACAAATGCACACACACTATAAGTGCTTTGCACAATCTGACATGTGCTTAATATTGAACTGGAAATTAGGTGCTGGGTGTCCGGCCAGAGGAGCACGCTGACTGTCTCACCTTTAGTTAAAGCGTGAACACCCAGTTTGACCTGGGAGAAATTTCCAGTCCCAATTTCTCCTCTGAGATCATAAAAAGCAATCCTGCGGCCCAGCATGATGTCACTGATGAACTGGTCATTGTGGGACATGTCATACAGGACCCTCTCGAAGGCCGTCTGCTTAGCTCGTTGTTCAGGGGTCAGTGCCGGAGCCTTGCGTGTTTCTGATACCTTCTGGGCAGGTTGGGCAGCTGGGTCATTCTTTCCTTTTTTCCCATGTCGCTTCGCCCAGACGTTTAATGTTTTGGTACCTTGGATAGGACAAGAATAAAAAAAGTCAATAAATAAATAGTTGATTAAATGTAATTTTATGGGTCCTCTATGATAAGAGTTGTGAAGACCGTTTTAGGGTTCATTTGAACCTTTCGAACTATTTCGTATCTCAAACACAATAGTTGAACTCCATTTTTTTTAAGTACATGTTTATAAAGAATAAATGAGACGATTAATTACTGCAGCTAAAAAGAGGTTTTGCATGATATTAAAATTACTCTGGCACTGGCCTCGATGTTCAGTTTTCCAGACTATTACAAGCAGATTTCCTACTTCAGTGTCATGATCCCTGCTGACCCCGTCTTTGAAAGGTTAAGCTCCTGTAAACCTTTCCTTCAGCATGGAAGGGCAACGAGAGCAAGCGTCTGAGTCTGTGGAGACTGACCTTTACCAAACAAATATCAGGGCCTAATGATTTTTATTTGTCATGTATTTTAAATATAAACCGTTATGGCATATTCACTTCTTCACAAAACTGCTATTTTAATTTAGAAAATAAATCTATCTTTAATTAAAAGATTGCATGTAATATTTAGGAGCTATTTTTTCCACTGTATAAATAATTTCTTAAGAGAACTTGATGTGTTCAGGTTTTTTTTATTTCTCTCAACTGTTGTTTTAGTAATTGTACTGAGTAACACTATCAGTCGCACAATGCCTCATTCGTCAACACATTTCTTGTTCAGCTGTATTTACAGTGTTAGTTTAAGATAAACTATATATTTTGTTGTTATGGCACAGTAACAATCTGTTGCCAGAACATAACATAAATTTAAATCTACAGTAAGTTACTGTCAACCAGATGCCAGTAATACTGTAATTTCTACCAAAATTATGTGTAGTTTTTTACATTTATTTAAATATAAATCTAAACCTAATTTAAAAATCTAAAATGTTGTTATATTTTACAGTGACGTTTACACAAACACAGCTGCCATTATTTTAACCATATATTTAACATACATTATTAAATTTACCCCAATTGTAAGATCTGCGTGACTCCAGTATATCGAAATTAGGCCTACACGTGGAACAGCCTTTTAGAATATCACAGTTGTCGCAGAGATGTTCTTGTATAATCCTAATCCATGACTGCAATCCTTTCTATTTTGGTTCAAATGTCCAGTATGTCTGCACATGTCAAGATCAGGCTTGTAAGTCTGAATAGGAAAGTCTTTAAGACGGGTGGATTAGGAGCCTCTTTAAGACCATGCATCACAGGTTGCAGACTCGACACGCTTCTAAAAATACATCTCCACAAAATATGCACTGAACTGCTTTCTATATTAGAAACACCAATACTGCAAGAAAAAACAAATAGTTGGGAACACATAGGACTTTTGACACTGTTTTTATCAACTACTTCTGATTCAATGTTTTGCACAGAATTGACAAAAAAGGTAAGTGTCACATCACATAGACAATTGCCAAATGTCCTTAATGTGTCTATTACAAGCACATCTGTACTGTGAAACTAGTCATCATATTTAACAAGCAGCTGTTTAAGAGCAAACATCAAGTGTTGATATTAAAGGTTTAAAACTTAACACTGAAGATCAAAGAAAAATTGATGATATATTATGCATACTTTAATTAATATGCAGTTAATAGAGGATCACATTCATTTGTCTTCTAAAAAAAATTATATATATCTTTAGAATTATCTTTTGATATATTATTCATAATCTATGCAACCTGACACAGTCACGGCACAAAAACACAGGTCTAATATAACACAGCCCTACAAGATTTCTACATGAATTTCAAAACTCTCCTTATACTCTGTTCCATGAAGAAATATGCATTACCTGGTAGCTGTGGATCCTTCATGCTGGTGTCTGTATGAATGGACGTAGACAACAGCACAACAACCTCTCACTCTACAGTCTTCAATCCTCCAGTGATCACCGGCGCTCAATCCAATTAAATGGACGTAATAATATCCACTGTATCACATCCCAATGAAGCTGCGTGCAAACAGCCGGCTCGTGCAAAACAATACTATTCTGATGGGAACATCACGGCACTTGATGCAGGGAAGACCTGTTCAGTTATGCATGTAATGGCTATATTCCTGCAGTGATTTATAAACGCTTTTAAACTAGTTGATTAAAACTTATGAGGGGCAGGTTGTCACATTTCTGTTGGCCAAAACAATGTTTTTATATTTTTGCATTTACCTTTTTATTCTTTTGTTTCATTAAATGATTTTTCTGATGTTTTACTGATTAAATTTAGCTGAAAAAGCCCATAATAATCTGAAAAAAAAAAAAAAACAAGTCAAATTTTTCCCATTTTTGTGCTGAACTTCATATATCTTTTTACTTAACAGTTAAAATGTTTAACCCATGTAAAATGTTGTTCTCAATGTCATTTTTTGTCTACTTTGGTGGAAAAATGTGTATTGAGGCCTCAAGAATTCATAAATAGCAGGCTGAATTGACCCTGTATTCATTCAGAAAAGTGGTTTGATATATAAAACATTTGTTTCAGTAATTATTTTCATTTGCACTGAATTAATTAAGTACTACAAATTATTCAACATTTAAATATAAATGAATAATCATGTGTAACTGTATTTGTATGATACTGCTATTATTATCTTAAGTAGCGTTATTGTATGTAATTGTATGTAATTGTAAATGATATTTATGTGCTATGTTTCAGATTCTTAGGTTATGTTTTTTTTAGATCTGATAATGGGCAGTATATGAAATTTAGCCACTAGGGCTTATTTACAATAGTTTACAATAGAGATTGTTGTAAACCCGAGCCTGTAACTATCAAAGGTATTAAAATATATACATTTATATAAATATATTTTATATTTTGTTATTTGACATTTTTGTTCGCTATTTTGTACATTGATCTATTGTCTATGTTTGCGGACACTGCTGATAACTGTGAATTTCTCTCTGGGATGAAAAAACTATCCAAGTAAATAAACATTTTAACAAAATAATCTTTATTTACTCAAACTTAAGTTATTCCAAAACTGTATACATTTCTTTCTTCTGGTGAACACAAAAAAAGATAACCAAACAGTTCCTGGTCCCAATTCATTTTCATATTCTTCATACTTTGTACGTCAGTGGGAACCAACAACTGTTAAATTATGACATAATTTTTAACCCTTTCATTTCGTTTCAAAACATTAATTCCAATACACGTTATGGTCTTCAACTTTTCTTTTTTTCCTTTTTGCATTTTACAAACAAGACTACAGGCTATGCACAAACTTTAAAAAGAAACTTACCAAAAGAAACCTTCAGTGGAATAATAAAAGAAAAGTGACAACTAGATCTCGCATTTATCAAACTAAAACGTCATCACACCAAAAACAAAGAATACCACTATATTCATTGACATCCTTGTACTTATGCGATGACAACAAAGCAATGAATTCTGGGGTATGGGATTAAGTGTACAGAATGTACCCCCATATTAAATCTGTATCCATAATTTTAAGTAGCCTAGATTTTAATAGATGCAGTGAAGTTTTTGTAAGGTAATGTAAGGTTACGTCCTCTATTTTTACCACTAATCAGTTTCTCTGAACTGAGGAAACATGCTATCAGTAATCAATTCAAATTCTACATTCCTTGAAGTGTTTAATTTAAACAGCGCTGTTTAATGGACTTTACCTGACCTTTACTCAAAGGAATGAGTTGACCCGCGAACATGACGTGGGGTTGTGACGTCTGTTCCGCCGTCCGCCTCGAGCCTGTGTTTACAGTCAGATTTGGCGGGAGAAGATTAGACGCTCCGCTTTCGGTTTGGAACGCTACTTTCTACTGCGAGCCGCGTGCGTCAATGGCGGCGACTGCGTCTGCGGCTGCCGCGGAATCGGAGTTGGAGCGCAGCGGAGCTGAGGACGAGCCCCGTAGCGCCGAGCCGGAGGAGGACGGAGGGAACGGGCAAGCTGGGCCCACCGCGGCCGCGCAGCAGCACCGTCTTGCCAAGCTGCCGCTGTCCCGTATCAAAGCTCTGATGAAAGCCGATCCGGATGTGAGTCTGGCCAGTCAAGAGTCTGTGTTCATCATAGCTAAAGCCACGGTGAGATACACAAACAAACACGTGCTGGATTCATCGCTCTCCTCTCCCCTCCCCTCTTCTATCTCGCTGTCTATAAGGTCTATTCCTTCTCATTTTTATTGATGCCAGTTTTTGTTCCGCCTGTCTTTAAGTATTTATCTAAGTTATCAAGTCAATTTATGCTCTCTCTCTCTCTAAGTTCTGCCTGTCTTTCTGTGTGTCAGATACACCAATTTATTATTATTATTATTATTATTCTATAAATAATATGGATACATTCCATTTTGTTAATTTTTGTTTTTCCATGTGTATGTATATATATATATATATATATATATATATATATATACATACATACATACATGGATAGATAGATAGATAGATAGATAGATATAGATAAACTGTAGATATATAGATGGAAGATGGAAATTAAAGGATTAGTTTACTTCCAGCTTCAATGGCGGCCAAAAGGTTGAAGGTCCAAATTGAGTTTCTGTCCCAGCTTAGGAGTAAGGGTCTTATCTAGCAAAGTGATCTGCCGTTTTCTAATAATATTTTATATATTTATTAACCACAAACTGAAGAAAGACATGAATGAAAGGGGGATGAGTACATTTCCAGAATAAACATTTCCTGATGGTGAACTCCGAAGCAAACAGGCCAAATATTACTCCATGAATTCTTTTTAAGAAAACATTACTGATAGTTTGTTATTTGTACTTTTTATTGGTGTACATTTTTGCAATTTCCACTAAACAAGCTAGCCAAATTACACAATCTTAATGACAAACCAGCAAAACAGCAATTCAGTATCAATTACAGAAAGGTTTTTGTACAAAAGGATGTACGAGTCTTTCTCTGTCATTTCACTTTTAGTTATGTTTGCCACTGTCATCTTTCTATCTGTGGATTTATTTGTCTGAGTTTCTGGTTGTAAAAATTTTCGCTGTCTCGGGTCACAATTAAACACTATAAATGTAATATGACTAAATATTAATAGCCAATCATTGCTTTATAAAGTGTGACTTTCTCATCAACAGTTTTCTGTAATTGCCTGCGCCATTAAAATTCAGATAAAGTTCTCACAGGGCCGGAAAACTACTACTATTAGTCTAGGCTTGTCACATTTTTTGGATGCAGTGGCTGGATATTTTGAATTTCAGTTCCAACTTAGGCAGATTTATTGATATATAAACTTTGATGTGGCCGTCAGGGCCGTTAATTCACAGGGCCAAGGACAACATTTATGGATAGCCCCACCCAGATACGTAAAGATGACTTTATAAATGGTACTAATTATTCTTCTGCCCACAGGAGCTTTTTGTTGAAATGATCGCCAAGGATGCTCTTGTTTATGCACAACAGGGAAAGAGAAAAACTCTTCAACGCAAAGACTTGGGTATGTTCTACAGTAAATTGTAACTAAAAAATTAGTGGTATTGATGTTGTAATGATTAGTGTTTTTTTTTCTCTTTTGGCAGACAATGCTATTGAAGCAATAGATGAGTTTGCATTTTTGGAAGGTAAGGGAGTCATAATTGAATGTTATTTCCTGCTGGAGAATGATTTGTGGATCATTCTGATTGCCTATATTTCTTTCGTCCCTTCAAACCTCGTTTTCCAAGAACTGTTAGCCTAAATACAATATTCTGCCATGGAGTGGGATTATATGTGACCATGAAGACCTTTGATTCTAGGAATTCAGAAATGAAGGCAGTTGGCAATAACACTGCTGTTTCTATAAAAAAAAAAAATATTCTGCTTTGTTTTTGAGAGTTGGTTTTTGTGGACGGCCAGCAGTAACCTGCACTGAAGCTATATGGTCAATTCAGGTTGATTGGAACGCCCCCCCCCCACCCCCCAAGTCATTTCAATGACAAAAAAACTGTCCCAATAAACCTGAATTCACCAGGTAACTACTAACAAAGGTACACTGGATACAGTTCTTGTAATGGTTCACAGTTTGAATGTAATCTGTCCTTAATTCTGCTGAAGGTTCTTAAATCACGACTTAAAATTTGATACAGTTAAAACTAGTAATCGATCCGTGTGATTCTTTACGTTCATCTATTGCTTTCTTTGTCACTCTTGTTTAGGAACCCTGGACTGAGGGGAAAGGTGCATAAATATGACTATAAAGACTGTCTACAAGTTCTGAAGTTGCATTTCAGATTTGAGAACTCTGAGGAAAAATGGCTAGAACATGTTATTTCTTTTCATTGTAATTTTGTAATGCCTGAACAGTTTGATAAAATTGTATGTATGTGTAGGTTGTAAAGTGCCAATTCAATATTCTAGGATTCTTATAACAATGTTGAGTGCTTAAATAAAGTTATTTTATCTTTTTCTAAAGAGTGTTGTGTTCATTGTATGATAATGAACAGTTCATGTAAGTTTTGATTATTAGTAGCAAGCGTGGTCTGAAAATGATTCTGAATTATTTTGCCCACCAAGACCAGAAAACTTCTATTAACCAACATGTTAGCAACCAACAATTGTTTTTATTTCATATTTCATCTGGTTGATCGTGCTCTCTTGATTGGAAATGGAAACGTGTCGATTATGGCTTTTCTATAAACAAGAAAAAGCATGCAACTTCAAAAATTGTTTCACTGATAGCGATATATTTGTGGTACTAATCCCGCAAACTGTGATCAGGTCATATTTAAAAATGTATAAAACAATTAATTTCAAGAACTGTCTTAAGAATCACTTTGATGTCATTTCTGCACACTTTTGAAACTATAAATGACCATCGGGAACCCTGCTGTCTTGTAGACTTGTAGACAGTCCAGTGAAAAAGAATAAAAGCCCACAGCCATTTTTTGTAAACGGTAGTTGTGTAGAGTGAAATCTGATCGAAGCTTGATTTTTGGCAAGTGATTTGCAGCATACATTAGACGGTCAGTGAAATGACTATAAGCAGTGTGCCGTCTGAGGCTACTCCATAATCAGACTGCCAGTCTACCTCAATATCCAGGATGAGGTGGGTATCACTGTTTACCTCTAAATATGCAGGACTTTGTCTTCAGGCACGGAGCTTAAAGACAAGATTTTCAATGCCAACTTATCCAACGATTTTTATGAATCGCCAGGTCAGGAGGAACTGAGCAGAGCGCACACGATCATCGCAGCATAGCATGCGTCTTTACTGAGATTTATCTAAAGCAAGTCCCCAGGGGAAAACAGTCTGCCGTGAATGGATACTTCTGGTGGTCTCGCAGTGTGAGAGATGCTGTCGATCCAGCAGAAATAAAAACGTTGCCAAAAAAATTGAAAACCAATATTTTTTGTTAGTTAAGTTGGCTTTCTGTCTTGATCCAGGACATAAAGTTAATTAATTTTAGATGAACACGAGCAAGTATGCGAGTCATTACATGAGAAATTTTAAGACCGTGATGAAGAACTCTAGTATGCATGCTGAGAATTCTTTGCATAGTTGTTTTTGTGTAGATGGTCTTTTGTAATAAGCTTTAATGACAAGCTAACAGAAGGACGTTGTCCTGCAAAGGGATCTTTGAGATCTTGGTTCTATGGAGAGCTAAACGTTTATTAGTGTTCATTGCCTTTGCTCAAGGTTACAAATTTGAATAAACCCCTTCACCTGAAGTATTAAATATTCACATCGCGTGTTCATCATTGTTTGCTCTACATTAACACAGCAAATAGTACGGCTTTTGAGTAAAGGGGGTTCATTTGTGTCCAATTGGTAATCCATAAAAGACCAGAATGTATTCTTGCACTCTTTTTATTAGAGCTAGAACTTAATATTCACATTGAAACCTGCTAAAGCATTCAGAAGAACTGCATAGCCACGTCTCTGCATTTGTGTCTAGTTTAGCTGAAGCAAAGACCACTTAAATTTCATTTAAAATATATCAAAAATGACACTGCCTTCGCAAAAATAAAGTTACTGTCTGGATATGATTAAGCAAATACTTCAAATTTTAGATTTTCATTATTATTGCCATGATTATGTATGCAGTGGAGTGCAGTGTGTAGCTTTTCATTTCTTAAACAAGCAAGCTGGAAGGTGTACTCAGGTACATATCCATGCTATACAAAGATGCATCAGGCTCAGACTATGAACGATTGGTCACTGTAGAGTCCTGATGTTAACCCCTTTGAAAGTCTTTGAGATGTGCTGGAATTTACTTTTTACACTCTCTGTCTAAAAAAAGTTGCACACACATAATTTGTTGGACTGTCGAACATTTTGCATCTGTGGATGCTTTGTTTTGACACAGTTTTGTAACAGCGCAGCACTTATCTCCATCATTCATTTTTGGCCGAGATCTTGTATTTGACAATGTGAGAGTCAAACCACTTTGTAAAGTCACATCCCAAAGACTTTCAATGAGCTCAGGCCTCTGTGGTGGACAATTTGTACACGAACATGATTCCTCATGCTTACTGAAGCACAATTTTTCCGGTGAATCACATTGTCATCCTGGAATATGCACATGTGTACGTCTTCAGACATGCTTGTTTAAGTTTAAAAAAAATCTAAAATTACATCTTTCAATTCTAATACATTTTCTCAAAACTACATAATGCATACTCGCATTTTATTATTACAATTGTAAGATTTACAATCACAATTACGAGTTATAAAGTGACAATTAAGAGAAAAAGTCGCAATTATTTATTTATTCATTTACTTATTATTCACTGGCAGAAAGGGCTTCTGTAGGTTTGATATATTCTGAATATACAGAACCTGAATTAGGGATGTTCGATAATCATCGCCCAATATGTTCATCTTGTCAATAAAGCCAGTTCTGTAATCAGCAGTAAATGCCATCAGGTGTGTGATTTCACCTTGTGCTGTATTTACAGCAATGTCATTTGCACTCCTCGGAAGTAGGAGCTCATTTAGTTTCTCCAAACTCCAAGAGTTCGTAAAATTTAAATCATTGGCAAGAAGTGGGTAGTTCCACAATAAGTTTGGGTATGCTTCCTGCAGTGTGAAAGGCTCTGTGGAAAATATGTGTATTACATATCGGCCGATGATTATCGTGCATTCCTAATCTGAACGTTATGAATCTATAACCTAGGATAATGCTGGTGTTTTCACTTAAACCAAATCTGACAAGGACTGCTCATCTGAACCAACACTGAACTTTGAACCATTGCCCTTGAACCAGAAACCTAACTCCAAAGTGCTAGTTGTGTGTTGCATGCCTTACACTCCACCTTGGACATGCAGATGGCATATTTTCAATCTAATGATCCAAGGTATGCCAAAACCATAAAGTCCCAGCACAGCTTCTCCACATGACTCGAGAACTCAACATGAGGACAGGCTCTAAATGTCTGCACATGAGTATCCATATTGATTCCTGATGTTTAGTTCTTTCAAATGTTTTCAGACACACCTTCCTGCGAGTCAGACCTAAGGACTTCAGCTCCAAGATTTTTGACAGCAATAAATCACAAGTTTTCAAAAAGTTGCCCATTTTAATATAAGGCGTTTCCTCTCTTCAGCATTCAACTTCAGACTCATATATCATTTTGGACTGCGGTTTTTAATCTCGTTTCTTTAAATATAAGAAGAATTCGGTTGTCTTAATTGAGAATTTACAACTGCAAAGGTCTCAAGCAAACAGAGATGATGGGCTCGAAATTACAGCGATTATGTTACTCACCAGCGCTTGCACAGCTCAACGTGTTAATTGAAGAGAGTTGTGCGATTCTCAACAGCGAGGGGAGATGCTACGACTGTGAAAACAGCACACGAAGGGGGGAGCGAGGGAGATTGTGGGTGTGTTAGCGCGTGAGAGAAAAAATAGGGGAAGGGAGGGAGAGAGGAGAGAAATAAAAACAGCACAAGAGGACAGCAGGCAGCACGGAGGAAAAAATCCCTCTGAGGTTCCACCATGTTCCTGCAGTCTGTCTCCATGCTCTTCCTCTCCGCCGTCCTCTTCGGCTGCCTGGAAGGTAAGGTGAAACTCTCCCTTGCATCCGAATGCGATGTTGGAACGGGGCGGTTGGGACCAGATCTGGGTGGGAGGGAAAGAGGCATAATGCTATGATAGCCAGACCGGTTCAGGAGCTTCGGGTGCTGGAGTTTTCACGCATGTCTGAAGATATGAGGTGTGTTAAAGCATGATGGGAGGCACAGGAAGCTCCAAAAAGGAAAAATAGGAGTCCAAATTTGATTACGACACGATTTCCTCTGCAAACTGTTGAGCAAGCCAGCTGATGCACACAGTTTAAGGTACTTAAAGATGGGTTCCAGGTATGATTCTGTGTTGAATTCTGCTGCTGGTTTGTGATTTCTGTCTATGCCAGGGAAGGGTGTGCAAATGCAACGAGATGTTCAGTGCTGCATGCAGTACTCTCATGGCAAAGTCCGGACCAAAGACGTCCTGAGGTATGAGAGGCAGACGGAGGGGCCGGATTGCAGCATAAGAGCCATCATGCAAGTATTCCAGGCATCCTGGAGCAATCACAGACATGGAAAATATGCCCTATTAAAGCTCACAGGCATTGCCGTCTAAGCAGGTCAGATTTTTATTACTGAGAGCTGTAATTGTCAGGCAAGTAGAGCAAAAGAATGCACTCAGGCTGGGTGGACAATGCCCAAACTGTTTCTTCACCGAAGCCAATTTGGCCCGCGCTGACTTGAAACGTAGCAGATTAAGAGATCTGGGATTTGCCGTATGTAAAGAGAGAGGTTTTGGAGGGAGCTCTCGAGATCCTGGCGCTCATGTTCTCACTTGTTTCAATCATGACAGATTGTACACCAAAAAGGCGGTGAAGTGCGCTGATCCAAGGGACAGGAAGGTAAAGAGGTTACTACGGAAACTGAACCAGAGGCTGGCAGGCAAAGCCCGCAGGACCATGTGGCTACATCCACACATGAATCTCCCCGTCATGTCAGAGGTAAGATCTGCGTGGATTTAAAGAAGTAACGGCACCACCAGTCTCCAAATAAAACTCTCTTGAAGTGTCTTGAAGCGCCATTTTCTCTTTATTGACAGGTCGCTGTTGTTAACTCCCAAAAGATGAACAAGGTAAACAAGAATCCGCAGGATGCCATTTTAATGCAAAAGTAATAAACACAGCAGACCTACTGGAAACTCAGAGGTTAATTGTGTTTCTGTATACAGACACAATCAATATGATTTAACCTCAGTGTGAAACAAAACTGTTTAATTTGGTAAATTCCCAGTGAAGAACTACCCTACTATAATCAGTGAAGTCGCTGTTACCATGGAAACAGATGTTGCGAAGAAGAAGAATTTATAAATTACTCTGGCCAATATTTACAAAATGTGCAGAGTGTGGGCCCCGAGGACTGGAGTTGAGAATCACTGGCCTAGCTTATATATGTAATGACCAATATAAAATTTAAGACTATCCAAGCCAATATATTTCCAAATTCATCCGATATTCTTAAAATAAAAAGAATGTTGTATATTAGTCGATATTATGTGTAAATCAACTTAGATTTCACTCATTCAAAAATATCTTATTTTAACCAAATTTTATAATGTAGATGCTACTCTATTTGGTTTATTTTATGCTTTCATGTCTTTGTATTCTTTGTGAATATTAAAATAATCACACCGTTTTCTTTCCTTTTAGACCAAGTGAATGTTGAAGGAGGACAAGTGATTCATGAAACCCCAGCCTTCTCGTGTGTCACTGTTTTCTTATATGTTCTTATAAGAAAATACATGTAGACTCATAGCATTCACTACCAAACAGTATGTTATCCAGATATATTGTGATATTTAGATGTCCTCTCAAATGACTGTTAATCTATATGCCAAAGTATTCTTCTCTGAGACTTGTTAAAGGTTGTTTATAATCTCTGCAGCTATGTATAGTCTCTATAACTTATACAAGCTCTTCTATAGAGTCCAGTAAGCTGGTATGACTGTTCTCGATCAATTTATAGTGCAATTACAGATTATCTTGTGTATGTTAAAACACAACTAATTTTTATATATAAAAATAAATGAAAATAGCGAGTATGATTTTGTTTTTATTAAAACAAACTAGTAACTTTCCTCCAGGGTTTTTCACACTGTACTTAGCTCAAGGTTATTGTAGCACTAAACCGTTATTTCCGTCAGGGTAAAAGTAGGCTGCAGCCTGGTTTCACAAATAGGGCGTAGCTTAAGCCAGTACTATGCCTTAGTTAAATTAAGATATTTAAGCAACAATTACAAAAATCCCTTAGAAGGAAATGTTACAGGTGTGCATTTTGACACAGAACAATGACACTAACATATTTTAAGGTAACGTTATCTCGGAGCAAGCTCAAACATGCATTTTAATCTGGGACTCGCTTAAACCTTGTCTGTAAAACCGGCGGTACGTTTCACACAGTGTTATCTCAGCTTTAAGCCTGTCCCAGAGGAGGTTTAACAGCGCTTTGGTCTTTTCAAAGTGAAACGATATGTAAATGTTACTAGATGTTTAGCAACTTTGACAGTCATGCAAGCGTGCATTGTATAAATAGGTGTTTCGTGTTTGAGGGGAAAATGTTAAATACAGTAGTTACGGAAAAAATGTAAACACGAGTAAATACTGTTTTATTCTTACCTTTATAGTACAGGAGAAGTCCACTCAGGGGAATTTATCAATAAAAACAATCGCCATTTTGTAAGTTTGATGGATATAGCTGCCGGTCTAATCCATCCAGCTATTTTTAGCTGTATAAAACTGAAAATTGGTGTGTCTTACCATGTTATATTAATATATTATAATAATTAATCAAGGCTCTCAATTTTTAGCAAAGGTTTGGAGTGAGATTTTATCTGCTATGGGGGAGGAGCCACAAAAAATCTATAAAGTTTTTAACTACTTTAGTAAGAATTTGGCAATATTTCCTAGCAGCTCACACTATCTTCGATCACATGCAGCTGATTTAGTCCAGGAATCGTAAAATTTAAATAATAATAATAATAATACACATAAATAAATAATGAAGGGATTACCTACCGCTCTTTCAAATTCCACTTCGTAAGTGCGTGCGCGCACCCATGTTGTCAAGAAACGAACGTGCTGGCACTTGGCGGGATAACGTAATTTACCCGGAAACCACAAATTCTCATTTCTGATTGGCTGGTAGAAATTGTATATTGTTTATTAATTGTATATGCAAGTTATCGTTATCTCTTACTTTTCAGCGTGAGAAATACAAGGTGTGGCGTGAGAGCGTGTGAACTGGCTGAAATGCGTGTGTCTCACGATGAACACGTGAAACTTGAGAGCCCTGATTAATAAACAGTTAGGAGGATGCGCAATGGTAAGATATTAGTCTCGCGTAGCCAGACCTTCAGACTGACGGCTGGAATTCATAGCCACCTTCTTTGGCCAAGGCCCGCACATAAGGCCGTTTTCAAACAACCAATCATAGTTTCGGGTCGTGGAAATGTCCCCACAACAACAGAACGACTTGCAAAAAGTCAGTCACCATAGAAAATGAGACGCTCGCGGTAAACATCTGTTTGAAGCACATCTTCATCCACTTTTTAACACCCACAAGCAATTCTGGAGAACCAAACACAATACTGAATCGGCCAGCTGCGATGTCAGCGTCTGTTGTTTCATGTTTGCTAGCAAAGTTAGGTACTCAGTTAGGTACTTCACTTGATCTTCCATAATAGATAGGACAATAGATCCTGGACATCTCTTAAAGAGTCTATGCCGTGAACCTTGCATACTTTTGAGAATCAAACTGATCTTAATAAATGCTTATTGTCACTGATGTAAACCTCAATCCCACTTCTGCAGTTTGTTTCCCGGCGGACCGAAAATAAATGTGTCACTCCCGTCCCCCGGAAGTCTGATACAATTCAATCAGTCATTTGACGACTTCCACATTCCTGAAGGGTTTCCAGTTAAGTGTGGCATATGCATCAGATGTTTAGATTTCAAAGTTACGTAGGTGTGATGTCTAAGGCTGAGACTAGTAAAATATAAAATAGCCAGCGTTCGTCCAATCAGCAACACTGACTACAAATATGCAAATAAGAATGTTAACCCGGAGTTTAAGAACTAGCAGTATGAAATTTTATGAATACCCGGGATTAATAGTAACCTCAGGTAAATTGCGAGCGGTGTGATATCCCTTTACCAGGGGTTTAGAATGACCCATTTTTAATTATTTCACGTGTGGTAGTGCATAGGATTAGTTATTTGGACAATTTGAGAAGATTTTATATTAGATTATCTTAATGACATGACTTCTTAGATGAATTCCTCTTTCACAACATTATCGTCTTAAAATATTGACTTTCCAGCATCACTGCATAAGTGCAAAATATAGCAAATGCCACTTCACAACACAACTTACTGAAAATATTCATGTGCCTTGTGTCAAAAAATGTTCTGTAATAAATAAATTGCTATTATTTTTCCTATAACAGAGTTGAGCTGTTGAGTTACCCAGTGCAAGTAAACTTAGTAAACAATACTGATCATGGGCGGATGGCCTCGGGTAAATATAGGAATTGGGCCCTATATTTGCACACATTTACTGTTAGTTGCTGCAGCACAATGGTGCCACGTACAGTAGTTATGTTCAGTGTTTCAAAATTATTCATTTACATATTATTATGGGATTCTTTCATTAACATTTTTTCATTTAGCAGACACTTGATTTACAGTTGAGACGCAAGAACAGAAGTATAAAATTATTATTATTATATTTAATGACACAACCCTGTTTAGGCTGCATTTTCGTGCACATACTGTATTTTGATTCAGCTAAATTCCCAATAAATTAGTTTTTATTTATACCGTTTCTGTTGTCATAAAACGGGAGGAATAAGAAATAGTGACTGAATAGTGACTGGCTACACAAGATACTGACAATAACTGTGCTTGTATGTAAAATCAGCCCCCAGTAGTTCACAGTAGTGCGGATTTGTTTTAAAACAGCGTTTTAGAACGAAAACGATCCTCCTTTACGCTAACCTCAGAGTTTTCAAACTAAAACCGGGTCTACGGTGTTTTCAAAAGTGTCCGTTTCCGAGGGTAGAAAATGTCGGATTAGTGTGAACAATAGACGTAACCGTTGCAAAGGTTACGCGAAGCTAGTGTATGAAAAGCATTTTGGGGGCCCCTTGGCTTTCGGGGGCCCAAGGCAGTCGCCTACCTTTGCCTAATGGGTAAGTCCGCCCCTGATACTGATAGCAACTACTGTAAGGTCATTTTTGTTGAAAGGAAGAGAAATGAAAAAAGCAAGGCAAAATTTCATGCAAGTGACAGACTTTGATCTTGAATGTAAGGGCATTCAACATTGTCAGTTCTTGCTTTCCCAGGGAATCAAACCCACGACCTTGGCATTAATAACACTATGCTCTGCTGTTTGAGCTACAGGAAAGATATTACAGAAAGGTTCCTGTGACAAACTACCAAAAGACTGATGAATGATATGCGTGTCCATCTATCAATCCAGAAATATACGCATTCAGGTAAAAATTCCTGAAATTACACGCCACTAGAGGATGCTGTTTTGTTGATATGCTGTTATTCGGTAACATGGGATTCGGGATGGTTTTCAACAAGAGAACACTGTAAACTAAGTAATTTTATTCCTGAGACATTTATTCATCTTAACACCTTCCAGAATTCCAAAGACCAAATCATCAAGTTAAATATATGCCCACACTAGACCATTATCTCAAAAAGGGCAGTACAGTACTTAATGGTACAATATAAATACTTAAATATTAAACATTACACCATTTTGACATAGTTTGCATTTAAAAGCAATCTCTATGAAAAGTATCCAAACTTTAAAAAAGCAAGGATTGTGAAGTGAATCTATTATCCCAATATTGATATGGTATCTTTGGAGACTGTGGTAAGTTCAAGTATTTTACACAGACACAATCTGAAGATATTTATAAAGCTGTCAAACAGTACTTAAAACATCCAGCAAAGCACAACACAACTGGCTGGAAAAACTAGAACACGCTAAAATTATCAGTTATATTCCACCACAAAACAAAAATCTTGTATTCATAAACCACTCTTTACCAAAATGTTACATCCTGCTGATGCGTGCTATCAAGAATCAATCCAAACAAATAATGCTAATAAAAGCCATTCTTAAAGGAACAGCTCACCCAAAAATGACAATCACCAAATTTACCGTAGTTTACCAAACATTTGATGTCAACAGAAGACAAACTCATTTAGGCTTTGAACTGGAGGGTGATTTAAATGATGACAGAATTTTCATTTTGGGATGAACTGTCCTTTCAAGGGTACTTCACAGTCCATCATGTGCCAGTAAGGCAGAAGCTAAATTCATCAAACAAATATTACATAATTGATTTCAGTATCATTCAATATCACTTAAACATCTACAAAATTAACATCATTGTTAACCTAGCTAACAAAACCACAATAAGAACATCAAAGTAAATTAAAAATGTTCCCTTTGTCTCTACATGTATCATCTGTGAGTTGGGCGTTGTGTGTATGAGGTATGCAGGTTTAATGACATCAACCAACAATATTTATACTTTAAACAATTCACAAAGATCTTGATGTTTTAACAGTCTCAAATCAGCATTATAAAACTAGCATAGTGTTGTTTTAATTGGGTGCTACTGTGCCTTGGATGCGATTTGTTTGTAAGTATAAGAAATTCTGATGGAGAAAACCACAAATCCACCAGATATAACAGCAGAAACAGATTTTACAAGGTGGCTAATTTAAACTATAAGTATAAGGCTATCATCACTTCCATCTAAACATGTCTTAAGTGAACATGTTCAAATTTTCAGAAAAAAAAAAAAAAAGTTTAATATAACAGTGCTTTTAGTGTGAACAAGTGTGCCTCGCATGTTCGGAAAAGTGAAGCCAAAATATTTTGATCGCCATCTGGTTGCTGGCTGCAGTATACAGAGTAGGCCATAAACCACACCCTCTCCATGTAAACAAAGGGGACGTTAGCCAGACTTAAAAACAAGGTGGTTTCCATCATTTAGTTAGTTCTTATTATGTTGATATAGACCTATTTGGAGTAGGTGTCACAGTTATGTCACCTGCAGCTGCGGGTGTACTGTGGTGGCAGAAAAGCTCTCGTAAAGTGGAAGGAAATGGGTAAAATCCATGGGGGAAAAAATATTGTTGTGCCTTTGGATGTCAGAAAGCAAATACTGAAACGTTTAAATGGACAGACTTCAGATGAAACCTGGTGTGGTTACCCTAAATTTGATTTAAACAGTGGGTCTAAATAATAAATCACATATGCAGTTCATAGAGGGCATGGTGTATTAGCGGTTAAAGCATAAAGCTCTAAAGATATAATGCACTCATCAACTCATCAACTCCAAGTTTGCAAATTCTCAGAAAAAAAGCCAGAACACATGACTGTTTATCGGAATTGTGCGATATAATCTCAGAACTGCAAGAATAAAGAATTATGAAAAAAATCTATTATTCCATGGCTTCAATAGACCGCTACTGGAAAATCATTTTCTACCACAGATAATCTCCACCCACAAAAACAGTCACTGTTTGTAAACACACAATTGGTCTGTAATATGTTCAAGTGTATGTTTTTTTTTAAATATGGTTCGTTTTAGTTTGATGCTATAAAAACGCAGTGTGGTGTCCTGATTGTGGGCTTGTGATGGGGTCTGGGGGAGCTTGGGTGGGATTTTAATTCATTTACTTCATTTTCACACTTTGACAATGATCGTAACTGGGATATTTTGGCTTCACTTTTCTATAGTGGACAGTAGTGGAGACGGGTCGTCCATCTGTTTTTGACAGTTCGTTGGTGTGAACTGTAATGATGTGAGGATGATTACATGGTGGTTTCACTGTTGCGATGTTTGAGAGAGTCGTTCTCCTGACAGATCAGCTGGTACGGCTTTTCATTCTCCTCGATCACAGAGTTGCTGATTTCTACACCCTGGTTTTGGAGCTCCTGTCGTGACAAATGCTCAATGATCCCAGCACCGAACGAATCTCCCAGCACGTTGGTGGTGGTCCTGAGTCGATCCCTGAACAATCACACAAGAACATTTACATTGAGGTGTAAGTGGTGTTTGACCATGAAAAGCTCGCCACTGCAGTGCTGGTTGTTTAAATCGGCTTTTATGCTGCGTTCAAGGCAACCTGTAACCTGTGTTTTTCCAACCTTCTACCCGTGAAAGTGCACTAGAACAGCAGTCAAAGCCGTGACATCCCACCCGTGAACTCGTACTAGATTAATGTACACCTAGTTCTGAGCTCTGACGTCACATAGCCCGCGAAACAATAATGGCAGCCCCGTACGGATGTGTTGTTTATGTTTTTGCTGTGTTAAAATAAAAGGTATAACAGCTTCTTTGCTTCTTTTCTTCTAACAGCTATTTGCTCCTTTGTTTCCCTTAAATAAGCAAGGAATAAGCACCTTTGGTGAAAAAAGTCGTGCCTGGAACGCAGCATTAGCAGGTAGGTGGGTGGTTGAAAACATGTTGCTAAGCTGTTGAGGGTGGTTTCCAGGGTGTTACTATGCAGACACTAATGTGAGTGGTTTCTAGCTTGTTATGCATTTTCTAGGGTGTTACTTTGTTGGTGCTAAAGTGTTCAGAGTGCTAGGATATTTTTTGCTGGGATATTGCTATGTAGCTCCTAGAGTGCTTTCAAGTTGTTGCTAGGGTGTTGCTATGCAGATGCTAAGGTGTTCTAAATGGTTTATTTAATGTACTAGGATGTTGAAATGTAGGTGCTATGGTGTATTGAGTGGCTATTAAAAATATTCTCATTAAAAATATCTCAATTTGCGTTCAGAAGATGCATGAAAGTCTTACAGGTGTGGAACCTGCCTGGAGGGTAATTAACTATGCCTTTAAATAAGCATCTATTTACATTAGCAAACATCATTTCTAATCTGTTAAGTAAAGGGACTCTGCACATAAGTCACTGAAGAGAAACCTTTAACATATTCAATTCAGTGTTCAGCAGTACGAAAGCGGAGTGTGTCAACACTCATTCAGATTAGCAGTCTGCATTATGTATCAATAACCTTTGAGAGAGTGCTCTCTACTGGAGCCGCATGCTTCAGCGTGACATTTGAGAGAGACTCACAGGAACCAGTCCACCGCGATGATCAGTGTAATGTCCTCTGTGGGCAGTCCCACCGATGTCAATACTATCACCATGGTAACCAGCCCAGCCTGAGGGATGCCTGCTGCTCCGATGCTAGCGGCGGTCGCCGTGATGCTGCAGGAAACATGAGGGCTTATTAATTTGGAGTTCGATGGAAAATAGCCCACAGGAGACATTGTTCGCCTTGAGGAGATGAAAGACTCCTTCAGCATTTGTGCTGGCCAACACTAACCTGATGGTGAGGATCTGCCCAAAGTTTAGGTCCATGTCATTGACCTGGGCGATAAAAATGGCCGCTACTGCCTCGTACAGAGCAGTGCCATCCATATTGATTGTGGCTCCAACTGGCAGCACAAAACGTGTCACTCGTTTGTCCACATGGTTGTTTTCTTCAAGACACCGGAAAGTGATGGGCAGGGTGGCAGAGCTGAGGAAGAGAAGAAGATCAACTGAAATTAAGTCAGGAGAATCGAATTACTGATGTGTTTAGGAAAAAATTGCCAGATACTTTACATATTGAGGAAGTATATAAAACTAAATGCTACAACCCTTATGGATATAGGATGACAATCTATACATTTCTTTTTAAATGTCTGCTAAATATAAGTAAATTATACAGAGGCAAACGGGGAAAAAATATTATTCTATACTTGTTATGAGGATCATATGCCAAATATTTTGATAGTTTTTATCTTTTAGGGCATTTATATCATCATTTATATGGCAGTGAAGTGTTATATTAGTATCACTGAGAAATTATTTGGGTTTTTGCTAACATTTTGAAATATTTATGAAATATTTTATTTTATTTTAAATATTTTATTTTATTTTATATTTTTGCATTGAATTTTATTTATTTTTATTTATTTTATTATATCTTTATATTTTCTTATTCCTCTTTCATTTTAGTTTTAGTAATTTTGTTTATTTATTTAATAGTTTTTCTCTTCTAAATGTGTCTGTAGTTTTTATATCAGATTCAGTTTTATTTATTTTAACACATAAATTTCAACTAAATGAAAATAAGACATTTTGAAAGAATCAGAAATAAAATAATCTTAGGGTTTTTTTTAGATATTATTTTCTTTAATCTAACATTTAATCTAAAAAAAAAATGAAAAACTTAATTTTTATTTAGCATAGTGCTAAAATATCACAAAAACGTTTAGTACATTTAAAATCTGAGAGAATTCACTTTTATTAAGTGAATATTTACTGCATATAATTAAACTATATTATAATAAACGATAAAAAATATGTTTACGCTCAAAATGATTTTTCTAATTAAATGACAATTAATACTAAATAAAATAAAAAAAATCTAACTATATTATAATTAAATATTTAAAAAAATATGGTTAACCTCAAAAATATTTTTCTAATATAATGCTATTCAACACACTATAAACACTACATAGTCCAATCATCAACTGTTTGTGAAGGAACAGGCTACAATTTATTAATCAAATGGATTGATTTTATCCATGTCAGATGTGGTTTTACTGGGCTTCATTCAATGTTAATTAAAAGCTAAAAGATGTCTTTATATCTGTGCTGTATTATTTATGGTTTCAATAGGAAATATACATTCACATTACATTCATAAACCATTCCATGCTACTGGACCAACTGTTACTACTGCTACTGAACAACAACAGACGATATGCTCTGTATCATTACTGTAAGATGTGTGAAGTATACCGAGTGCCCTAGATAGAGGTCTGAATGTGTTTACCTGGACGAAGTGCCCAGAGCAGTGATCAGAGCCTGCAGCAGCCCAGCGATAAAGGTAAAAGGGTTTTTCTTGGTCACCACAAAGAAGAGCAGCGGAAGAACAAACAGCCCATGGATGAGGAGTCCGACAATGACAGAAACCGTGTACATGCCTAACTGTCCGCCCACCTGAGCAAGATCTTTCATCTCAACAATCTTCCCTGCGATCAGAAAGAGGATTCCCACCGGAGCATACCTGCTCAGAAGAGACATTTTACAGCAATTATTACATAATAGTACATTTTGATCAGTACAGTTTAACAAAAAACTATTTGCAAACACACATGCATAAACAGAGCCTTTGATTTGTATTTAGCTTTAAATGTTTTTCATGATATTTGCAATTTTTATTTCAATATTAAGATAAGTCCTCATAATAATGTATTTGTATATCATAATAATCAGAAACTTTCATGATCCCGAAATTAATTTGGCAAAATATTTAGATATAAAAATGACACTGCCTGTGAAAATTCACATACTTTCATTATAATGAGAAACGTTCAAAATAATAATGAGTTATAAACTCAGTTAAAATGTTAATGTTAAGAAAGCAATTTTGACGTAATAAGAAACATTCTGTAATTTCCACTTATTATATATATATATATATATGTATATTAACACTACTAAGACCGTTTCTTATTATAAGACATTAAGTCTTGTTTAGTAGACTATTGATTAGTTCTCATTATTATTATTATTATTATTATTATTATTAAGTAATAATCCATTATTATTAAGATTTTTATTATGTTTCTTATTATGCTTTCAACACAACTAAGTTGTGAAATACTTAACAATTATAATACTGTACAGCATCTCATTAGCATTTTTACTTTTTGTTCCCCCCAAAGAAATTCTAAAAAAAACTGTACTAAAGAAATTAAAAGCATGATTACTGAAGAGGTGCATTACAGTCAGTTGCTTTTTCATTTTATTTAACTAAGTGAATAGACAGGACAAAAAGCAAGTGACACGTCATTCTCTTCTAAATGACTGCTTTACTGTTAATGATTCAGCAGGAAGATTATCAGAACATCATAGTCACACACTGACCAGATAATGATGGCCACCAAGCGCATTATGGCTTCATTCAGGCAGTCAAAGAAATCCCGGAGAGCCTGGCCTTGCTGTTTCATGTTTCCGATCACTAATCCAAAGCACATGGAGAAGACCACCAACCCCAAGGCGTTCACCCCATTCGAGGAACCGGAGACAGGCACCACCTCTTCCACCGTCTCCTGGATGGTCTGCAGGACTGTGCTGAAGTTGGACGCTTGGCTGAGGTCTGTAGAGTTAAAGCTGTCTGTCGCATTGACCACGATGGTGACGTTTTTGGTCAACACGGTTTTCTTATATAGTGTTTTGTACTGCCAAAAAAAAAAATGGGGTTATTAGGGTGCATGATACTATCAAACTATTAATCGTGATTATTCACATTTTTGTTTACATAACATATGTATGTGCACTATATTTGTTTATTATGTAGATAAAAACACAAACACACTCAGTATATATTTTGAAAATATTTACATGTATATACATTTATATATTTATTAGTGCTTTCAACCGATTAATTCTAATAACGCATCCAAAATAAATGTTTTGTTTACATAATGTTTACCATGTATATTTATATTTGTACACACAAACACATGTATATACTTAATGCAAATATGTTGTGTTTATATATTAAATGTATTTATATATGATATGGTTTATTTAAATATATACATTTAAATATAGTCATATCTTAATATTTCTAAATATTTGCTGTATGTGTGTCTTTATACACATACACAATACACACACTTATACCATGTAAACAAAAACTTTTATTTTGAATGCGATATAAATATCTCATATATATATATATATATATATATATAACTATTAAAGGGAGAAGGTTGCATTAAAAACATACATTTTAACATTAGATTAGATTTACAATTTAAATAAACTGTTTAAACGTCTATGGAGTATTACATCAGGAGTACCTGTAATTATAGGATAATTCCTGTCTTTTTGAAGGGAAAGGTGCTTAAATTACAGTATTTAATGCAATTAGTAATACATCAAACTCAGTACTATTGTGATATAAATTTTATATCAAGCTGACAAATGAGAAAAAGGCACATTATATTAGAGGATTTACAAACCTGTTTAAAGCAGGCCTCAACTAAATTTGGTGGAAACATGTTTCTGTAAGAAGAATGAGAAAAATCAGATCCCATAGCATCTAAAAACAAACCAACATCACATCAGTCGAGCCAAACTTTTTTCCCACCTTATCAGGTCCAGGAAAGCATCTGCGGCCTGCACCGGCTGAATGCTGCCACTAGAGGCCACTGGACTGTCCCTGCTCCCTTTACCCGGCCTGATAATAATCACCATCACAATACCAATGAAAACCGCTATAAACGTGGTCACCATGTAGTAGACGATGGCCCGCACTCCCATCTTCCCAGAGGCCTTGCTGTCTAAAGAGGAGATTCCTGAATGTATGCAACAACAAGAGACAGAAGATCTGTTGTTGAACATTTCTGTGACAATCACACAAAATCACCATTGTTAATTGGATTAAAAAGTTTATGTATGACATAATTGGTTGATGTTCATTTTACATGTACTGTTTTGTTTTTATAGAAACTAGATACATTACCATTTAAAAGTTCAGGAGCATGTGTTTTTCAAAGACTTCTCTTCTAAAATATTTTATCAAAAAGTATTTCATAAAAAAATATGTAAAAAAATTAAAATAAAAAAATATTGCAAAATATAACAGTTTTTTTATTTTATTTTAATATACACTGCTCAGAACACACTAAAATAACACACCCTAGATCTGAATGAATGAAATATTCTTCATTAACTACTTTGTTCTTTACATACTGTAGTTTAATGTGCTCTCAGATCACGGCTTTGATAATTCACACTGTGTGATTGTCACTTGCATGAACGAGCACCGATTTGCTTGTGATTTCGGGCATTTGTCGGCGATTTCTCAAATTTTTCGCATTAAAGTGCAAATATTATGGATTTTTGAAAATTACCTGTCATGCAATGTGCAACACAGCTCTAAGTGAATGAAAACATCCTGCAAAGTATATAAAATTATTGTCTCAAAAAAGAAAGGGTCGACTCTTAAATGAGTCGTTTTTAAAAGGAGTCCCGAGCCCTTCATTTTGAAGTCAAAATTTGCCACTAGGTGCCACTTTTGGAGCGTTAAAAGCTCACAAACACTGCTATAAATAAAATCACTAGAGGAACATGGAAAAATTAATTGATGAACTAATTGTTTGGGAGTCATTGAACAAATAAGGTAAATGCATATTATAAAAAAAATTTGCATGCATGTCAAAAAGTGTTTGCATGCATGTCAATCTGTTGTTTAGGACTACCAAAATATGATCATTTCATAACCCATAATAGGGGCGCTTTAACTAATGTTATTACACGGCTTCGTGGAATACTCCATTTCAATCGGTGAGTCGCGCCATTCCAAGGTTTGTTATTCCCAGATAACTAATAACACAGGTTCATCCAGGTACTATGAATAATCTTGACAGTTTGGCGCCATCATGTGGCTTAAAAATACTTAACCGCGAGTTAAAATTGAGGACTTCAACATGTACCAAAAAAAGCAAAAGCAGTGGATTTCAGCAGAGGATAGAAGACGACTCGACTGACTCCCCGTTCAAAAACAATTATTTATTATTTTGTTATATTATTTATTTATTGTTTTATTATTTACTTTTGGGGCAAGACGCCATGTAATAAGCGGGATAATATACAGCCAGCAGGTTGTTATTGCAGAATACGCGAGCCTGTCAGGCTTTATTCTGCGATAACCTGCTGGCTGTATATTATCCCTTACTTAGCGAATGCTCTATAGAGAGTGAAGAGTTTTTCAGGTGTACCTGTGACGAGGCTGGAGACGATGAGCGGTAGAACGAGCATTTGTAGCATCCTCATCAGCAGCTCTCCAGGAAAAGAGAAATACTTCACCTCCCTGATGGACAGGTTATGAGGCCTCAGTGCGAAACCCAACACCACCCCTATATGCAGTCAAAGAGATGAGAAACTTCATATTTCTCTCCTAAATCGAGTTTCTATCAACAAAAACACAAGCGCAACATTATGGCGTTTTCCTGCTGTTTTGACCATTGATGTAGCCCTTTACCTAAGGCCACCGCCGCCACCGTGAAGATCACAAATGTGTTCCTCCGCAGGAACAACTTGACGCTGTCTCGTGTGATGCAGCCCATCTTTCGTCGACTTCCAGACATCTGCTTCTGTAACGCTCGGCACAGACGGTGGAGGCCCTCCTCAGCGCGTTGTGGTTTCTCAGAGTCTTCACTCAGAAACAGACTAGTGCTGTTTGGAGGCTTCTCATTCATAATCAGCTCTAATACATGGTCCAAGAGGGTCTCATGGGACACTGTGGCCGAGAAGTTAAACAGTATCAGGTGAAACATTCACACATTGTGCATTCTACTGTACATCATGACATGATTAAATGACAAAATACAAACCTGTCTTTGCAGATTACTAACTAAAAGTAAAGATTCTTTGTTTTTTGGGGGGTGGAGCAAAAGAAATGTTAAAGTATAAAAGTTGCTCTTTTACAACAAAAACATAGACTGTATAGATGTTAAGAACGTTTAAACCTAGTGCATCATAAACAGTTACAGCATGATGATTTTTATAAAATACAAACAGTATTTTTGTTAATTGTAAAACCAGTTACACTCAATAAACATCACAATATTTATTCATTATTATAATAGCAGTAATACTTCAGTATGCAGAACAAATAACAATAAATGAATATATATATAGTCCCCGTTTTTTTATTCATTTAATATTTTATTCATTCACACACACACACACACACATTAAATATACACATACACAACAAATAGTACATATATTTGAATATTTTGACCAATAAATTTCAAAAATACATTGTTTACATCTTATGGCTATATGCTTAAAAAAAAGAGCATTTTAAATCTTAAATTCTGAAATTCTTTACTGCCCCACTGTAACCCATATGTTTGCTTTGTTTTAAAGAAAAGAAAATTGTAAAATGGATTAAACTGATTAAACTTATACTGACAAATATTCAAAAGGATATAATACCATCAGTAATTTTATATGAAAATTTCAAATTGTGGTAATCAACATTATTGCACAAAAGCTGTCGGCCCTCCTGGGAAAAAAAAAAACAATTTTGTAAACCTTATATTTTTACTTAATTTGAGAACACAGTACTGCTCCTGTAGAGGGCACGTATGATCCAGTGATATAAGGGTCATTTAACACATTTTTGGGACACACATTTTCACAAATACTGTACATATTTTGAGAATATAGGTAACCAATCATTGCATACTATAGAAATCAAAGGGGACCAGCGGCTGTTTGGTTACCACCACTCTTCAAAATCTCTTCTTCTGCGTTCAACAGTAGAAAGAAACTTGTTCAGGTTTGGAACATCTTTAAGGTGAATAAAAAATGACAGAATTTTCTTTTTTAGATGAACTACCATCACAAATTCACCACCTGATCTTGTAGTTAAGCACTTTGATGGTGTTCTGGTTGCCTTCTTGATGAGAGGCTACAGTAATGACATGCTCTAATTGATTATGAAAACACTAAACGCAAAATAAATGTCATATTGATGTCTATAAATGTCTTAGACAACAAAGAAATATGAAATGACACCGCACAGTGTCTCCACTTAGACAGTCATTGTATATTCTGTTTCAGACGTACCCCAGGATGGAAGGAAAGGTGTGTAAGCTGAGGACTGTTCTGGAGTCAGCTGTGAGTGTGAAGAACCTGCTGAGATCGAGGGTTACTCACCACAGCTGACTTCAGCACACATGGGTTTGTGTAGAGGCTGAGTTGGATAATGAAAAATCTGCCAATGAATTTGTTGCTGCAGTGATTCAACCAGTGCAACTGAGCTGGTTTATTTCTAGTAAACTAACTGTGGCTTACAGCAGTCAATGTACACTAAATGTCTTCATAGTATAAAAGCACATTAATTTGCATTGTTTTTCAACAGTGACAATAAAGAAAGGTCAATTAATATGTAGTAAATAATAAAGAAATTTATAAATAATCATATCTAACAATGGGACAGTTATGACGTTTTTAATATCAACTTATTTAATATCAACTATCATGCGTAGATCACAATTACAACCTTGAGATTACATCTTTATCTCTTGCAATTTGATTTTCATAGCATATCTCACAATGTGACTTGATATCCTGTAGTTATTACGTTTCCACTTTTTTTTTTTTTTTACTTTACATTGCACAGTGAATTCACATTCTGCTTTTGAAATTGTGACTTTATACCTTTCAATATTTAATCCACATAATATCTACTCCATATCTCTGAATTATGGCTTTACCTTCTGAATTATGACCTTGAATTTGCATCTTTATATCTCAGCCTTGTATCTAGCAATTAATTTTCTCCACATAATTTAAACTTCACAATTTGACTTAATATCTTGCAATAATTGTCCCACTTTTTCCAATTTATATTTCACAAGTTGACTTTAAATTTTGCAGCCATGACTGAAATTGTGAATTTACATCTTGCAATTAAGATAAAAATACTAATCTACTGTATAAATCCTCAATATGGATTCACTCACCACTCATGGTTGCTCTTGCAGTGGGTTAATGCTGGAAATCCTGGACTAAAGTGGTCACAGGTAAAGCTCAACTCATGCCAAACACACATGAAACAGTTTTTTATATGGTCTGACCTTCTCTCACCCTCCATGTGACCCCATGCTGAGTGACAGGAGAGGTACACAGCACACCTTTTGACCTGATCTAGGGCCAGTTTTCCCTCCATTGATCCCTGCTTGATGGTCTGATCACTGATCTTAAATCAGCATAAATACAAACATCAACAAACACCCCAGGTGAGCACTACAAAGCTGACCAGCACCGTAATCTTTCCACTTTCCAACAGTGAAGCAAAGGAACCAGTGCCTCACACACTCAGGAGAAAACGTTTAATAACGCGTTTATGAACAGAACAAGATGTTTTCTGACTGTTTGGATGTACATTATGGCGAGACAAACAAACAAAAAGAACCGAAGAAAGAAACCACATTGACAGTTCGATGCCTCATCCAAAAGCTATCTCAGTTAAATATTCAATTATAGGTGTATTAATAGATTTTTAAACAACAGAACACGACTCACCGTTCAGCAGCGCTCTTCTTGTATCTCTTCTGATCTCCCGCGAGCGTTCTGGTAAAGTATCGTGCGGCAGATACACGCTATATCCTGCGCTCCCAGCGACTTAAGGAAACTGCGGAGAAAGTGATTATTGCGTGGGAAGAGGAGGTTAAGGATCTTTCCAGTAAGACAAAAAACAACGACCTACTGCCCGACAGCGAAAAGAATCGACACGTTAATAAAGTCTCATTGGGGGAGGCGTTTAATATTAAGCGTATGCAGCGATAAACACCCGCCGAGCTGGATTCATCTATGACTGCTCCATACAGGGACGTTGTAATTTAAGGAACTAGTTAACTACTGAGGTTTAGGAGCAGGGCCACGCTTCAATCAACCACATTATATAATTACCTCACTTAACAAAACTTACTTATGTCAGGCCGACCTCTTAACGTTGTTCAACTCGTTCTATCCCTCCTTTCATCCCTATATCATACAATAAAGATTATTTCCTGACATTTGTAGTGTGACGTGGTCCCTGCTAGTGAAACAGGGCCTGAAGTGAATCTTCATTTAATGATGTATAAGCAGGTGACCATGTTTTGTTGCATTGCATCAGGTTACTGCGTTTGCAAATATTAAGCGTATTTCATTACTATGACAACATGACTGCTCTCACTTGTTGAGTTCCAGCCTTCAGATCGTGTGTGTGTGTGTGTGTGTGTGTGTGGACCTTCTGCTCCGATCTACCCACTCACCACCTACACACGTGTCTTAGGTCTGCATAAACCTGCATAAATCTCGCTCTTAGGGCTAAGTTCCCCTAAGGAATCCTACATTTTCATAAGGGTTCGTTTAATTTTATATGTTTAACGTTTGCATTCCTAAAAGAATGAAATTCCCAGTTTTCTTGATGCGATTGTAACTTAAAGAACGTGTCTCGGAGCGTACTGTTGATGTTACTTTTATCCAAAATAAAGCATTATTTGACGTTTAGTTTTTAATATTCTGCGAACATTTGAAGGTCCAGTTTTATTGTCGTCATTACGCTATTTAACACGAAAACGGTTTTAGAAGGTCAAGCAGCTGATGCTCCAAGAATGTTGTTCTAAATGTCTCTTTCAGCATTACTATATGAAAATGTTTATCAAAGTTACCGAACGTTAGACATTGTCTTAACATTTATAGCCTGCAACTTAAGCTTATAAAAAGTATATCTTCAAAGAGAATGCAGCACTGCTTTTATAACAAATGTCTGTGCATCCATTCTTCCACGAGTGTAAGGACCGTAAACATGGCTTTAACATAAAACAACACATTTTGCATTTGTGGAAGGTGACAGCAGCAGATTGCATCGCTATGGTAACACAAAGGGCCCGCAAGAGCGTAGGTGGTATGTTGCATACATGTTCTCCATTTAGCTACTGTAATTACACATTCAGCTGCTGAGAAACAGACATGAAACGAATTAGGCAATATTATTATAAAAGGTTTGGGTTTATATTGTAAAGTGAAAAATTCTGTTACATATTGTACCTAAAAGATACACATGGTTTACCTTTTAAAATATTTTCCCATGTGAAGGCTTTTTTTTTTTTAACTCATTCTGTTTTATTGTTATTTATATGATTGATTCTGTCTAATATGCACTGACATCATCTTATAGAATATAAAGTGTTTGAAGACGTGTGGCCCTGTAATTACCGGCAGTCTCACTTTTACAGCACTTTGTGAGTCTCATCATGAGCTACCTGGTTGTATGCTCACCTTTGCCAGCTAACATTAAAGAGATGAAAGTAGCCTGAAGTACAAAACTGCCTGGACAAACAGCAAAAGGTCAGGAAATGGATTTGTTGCGCTGAAATGTCACCGTCTTCAAGCTTAATGTGAAGACATAGACATTTACAGCCTGACAAAAGAGCCAATCAGAGACTAATTAGACATCAGAAACAGCAAACACTTCATTTAGATCATTAAAACTCACAAAGCATGTGCAAGAAAATTCCTTTATTCGCTTAATTGAAAATATATCCTCATACATTCCAACGCCCAAAAAATCTGTATCAAAAACATTTTCAAAACAGGAAATATGTGAAAAAGTATCGCTAAATACAAAACTGCAGCGTTCTCAATTGTGCCAAATGCAGATTCATTTTCTATGGTTAGAGGATGATATTTCGATAGGTTAACGTTGTGTTAATTAAATACAAAAGCAAAATTTATAAGATGAAGAATAACAAAAAATTTAAAAAGTCTTTTGAACTAGCAAAATTAGTGGTCATTGAAGTACAACTATATGCTGGCTGTTTCCCCACATAACGTGATTTGATAGTTAACAGGTGTACGTGTTAACAAAAAATGAGGTAAACACAATTCACTGTAGCCCTTGAGATGTATGAAGTGATAAGTTCACAGACTCTGTGATACATTCAAGAGTGTATGTGGTAAAGATAGTGTAGTATTTGGCATAAAGTGTCGCTAAATTGAAAGTAGTGAAGCAATTAATGGAATGCAAACCACAATCTTTAGGTTGTACTCTGAGAGCAACCATTCACACATACATTGATTCAGTTAGAGTTCAATACGTCAAAATCATCTTTAACAGAAGTCCTTGTTCGTCCATACTGAGTGTGAAGGTTTCTTGGCATCACTCTTTGGCTGAGGGAGGCTGTGTGTTTCTTTATTAGTTAAAACATGTTCTGTACATGTGATTAACCAATAAGGACATTCAATGAGCGCTTTTCAGATCTGCATTAATGCATCATGGAGTGTCTGACTGCGTCCTCCAGTGATTTTCTAGTGACGAGAAGCCTGACCACATCTTCATTCTTCTTGGTGAGTTTTTTTCGTGCCTGATCATGTGTCACCATGGTCATGTCCCAGCCATTCACCTGAAATTGACATTGAATGCACAAAACGTACATTTTATGTAAATAATATTACGCCACGCATGTTCAGCCATGAAACACTAGATGCTGCAGGCTAATAACCGTTTCTTTAAATGGAATCAGGGCTCTTCAAAAAACCTTCGATACTGACACCTTGACTTTGATACAGGTTCGTGAACAATACTTTTTTTTCAATACCAATTTTATGAAACCCGTTTTAACAATATTACCAATACAATGTATAGCATACTTAAGAATTTGTAAATTACTTATTATTTATTTAAAAAATAAAATAAAATGGACAGAATTTGATCAGAATTTGAGACTTTGTTTCTTATCAGAAGCAATTTATCGGATGGGAGGTTCACTGCAAATAATGTTTTTAATGCCACATTATAATAGACTTTATTAGCGACAAACAAAATAGTTGCTGTTGATTTTTCTGTTGCTTTTTGTTTTATTTTGATGCTTCACAGCCTTAATCCTCATTCACGTACCAAAAAAAGAGAAGATGATGTACAATTAAAAAAAAAACAGGTAAATTAAGATTTCCTTTTTTTTTGATGAACCACTGCTTTAATGATAACAATAATAATGTTGATGATGCCACAGCGCCCTCTAATGAAGGTTCGTTTAGTAAAATCGGGAATAGTTTAGTTTTTGTGACTTGAATAAAACTCTTCCTCACTGTGAGAATGTCTATGTGGATATAATAATATGGCTGATAGGTTTGGATCTCTCACCTGCATGATTTTGTCTCCCATCCTGAGACCAGCCACCTCTGCAGGTCCACCTTTAGATACGCGTGTGACATAGATTCCCTGAGACATTAATAAAGTTAGTCACTTCTGAATGACAGACGAGCAAACTGCCTTACTGTAAATAAAATTCCATTCATTACACTTGATTTTTCACCTTGTCTGTCTTGTCTTCAGAAAACGGATTCTGGTTTGGATCTTGGTCGATTCCCCCTCCAATGCTGAATCCTAATATTAAATTATCACCATCCCGTAGTTTGTGAATCTCAATCCGTTGCTGAAATACAGAGAGAAAAATTTAAGACAGTTGACTTAAAAGGCAGGCATAGTAAGTATGTATCTAAAAAAGATATACATAAGCAACATTTGTAAGAATAATGCACACTATGTGCTTTCAAAGTAGGCTTCTAACTAGGATTTAAGACGCATCCTATGGCGCAGCTGCTTATGACCATAAATGGCAGCACTACCTGAACAAGAACATAAGCCACACCTACTTACTTCACACCTGAGTGACATCAGAACAGACTGAATTTAACAGAAAATAACAATTAAACCTCAATTAAGTTCATCATTTAATATTAATGGGATCCCAAAAAAGATTAATAGGCATGTGTAAACAGCATTTGATTTTAGGTACGCAAAATTAACACTCTGGTTTTGCTCTAGTTTACAAGTAAAACGTTTGGTTTTGTTATATTGTTCCCCATAATAATTTTCCACAATCTAAATAAATAAATTGAACAATAAATAATTAACTATTGTTCACTTTGTTCGCCCCTGCTGGCTAACGTTAGCCTAGCGTGCTAGCCCTTTCCATTACATCAGCTGTTGGCTTAAACTCAAATAAACTTAACCAAACTATCCTGTCATGCCGCACATTAATGTCGAGAACACAAAACATTTATAAATGAACCGCTTTCCTAGTCAAACGATGTCAAATTAATCGCTGCCGTTGTAAAAGCACCGCACACAAAGCTGCAGGCACTGATGCTAGTGAAGCTTTCCATGCTAAAACTTTCTCACTCTGAACGCAAACTCACCACAACAGCTGTGACAGGCTGACCGGGAATGAACGACATTTTCTGCTTGTTATAAAACTTTTATTCCCTGTTGGGGCTCTTGGGTGTTTAATTCAGTGATTTCCACTGATAATAATTCGAGTGAGGGTGTTCGGTTCCTCCCCTTTGGCTGTGTGTCATGTTTGGGCAGGGCTGCATTACACACCCTGCCCTTGAGACCACTGCACTTCTTTCGTTTAATTCATCCGATTAATTAATTTACTTAATCGGATTTGTCAGCTGAGCATGTGTAAATGTTGCTGTGACTTATTTATGGAGGTATTTACGAATAAAACAGTGATTTCCAGTGATTTCAATGTCATTTAAACTAGCAACAGCACTGACTCACCAGCAGATGACGCATTCTGACCAGCATTTACGTGACAGTTCAAATATTCTTTAAAGGATTTTTTTTTTTTAAGTTTTACATATATATATTTTAACTGTTTCAGTGCTCGCACTTTATTTTCATATTAGGCTTTTTTATTAATTATGAAACCTACTGAAAATGGTTGCTATAGCTTTTTTTCAGCATGCAAAATGATTTTGTGGGTGATACTGTATGATCATGAAGTGAAGTTATATATAATTATATGTTATAATTATATAATTAATGAATATATTGTCATTTAAATTTCTGAATTCATATCGATTGATTTATTGATTGATAAAGTAATAGTAAAACATTTAAAGGTGGTGTAGCCATCAATGCAATTACAACAGAGATCATATTTAATGTAAAGGCTACAATGTGTAGTCTTTATTTTTATTATTATCATCATATTAAATGTGGGTTTTTTTAATGAATAATATTTGAAAAACATGTGTATGCCAAATCTGTGTAGTATGATAATTTCATAGGGAGCTAGCTTTTTTTTTCTTGGACAGTCTCGTCATTGGCTAGTCATTCAGAATAGTTTTGTATTATAGATGTATGAATATATTCTAATATTTAAAAAAAAAATGCAGATAATATAATATTATTAAACAAAGTATTTGTAACAAATGCATGGAGGCCTTTTTTATTGAACAGATGCCAGTTTTATTAATCTTCGAAACACAACTTCAGACAAAAAAAGAACAAATATGCTTTTTTTTCTTGTTTGCAGTTGGTTTATTTGACTAAAACTGCTAAAAATGCAAGTTGTTATTGTTGTTTTTTTTATAAACAGTCTTACATAAGAGCTTGTTTGTTTGTTTATCATAAATTTTTTATTTTAGTATGCAAAAATACTTGATATTTTTTCAGTCGGCAATGTAAAAGTTTATAGCATTTCTCCACCCCACTGAAAAATTCACCAGAACTGTTTAAATAGGACAATCGAAGATATGGTCTATGTTCAGAATAGCACACTACCATACTACTCTTGATGTTTTTGGTATATAGTATGTATACCGTGCATAGTGTGTAATACCTGGATGTATTCGGAACACAACCAAAGCACGCTGCACAGAACACCCATAATGCAGTGTACCATAATTAGATGATGTAAGGAGATTAAAATGTAGCATAGTACTGTCTGGAGTTTGTTACATTGCATATTTCATATGGTCTTTACATACTATTTAATATAAAGCAGCATTCAGTAGTGATTAGTATGCAAGCATTCTATTCTAAACATAGCCATTCATTGTTCACCATTGATTTTTCAAGTATATAACCCAACATTTTTTTCTCACAAATGCAGCCTGTTATAAAGATACTTACACTAGCTTTAAAATAGTTCACTATGCTCTGAAAAAGAAGGTATTATACTCTCTTCTTTGAAGCTTTGGATCTGTGTCACGTATCAGCTGACTTCTTCATAATCACTCCTCTGTTTCTCGTCAAACGTCCTCGACAGAATTTGTTGATGTGAAACATGAGGTATCGTGGTGCTGGATGGCTCACATGAACTGCATAGGAACATACGTGTCAACCTCTTTTAGACATACAGTATATACACAAACAACAAAACCCGAAACACAACATCTATCCACACGGTTACTGTGGAATCATGGGAACAGCCTGAGATGGAACGCGGGAACAAGTCTCTGATTGTTCATCTACTGTCCAGGCACGTATGGCCAGCTGATGGAGCTTCCAGAGAGCTGCATGTCCCGGATAAGCGTCTCTATGGGCGTTTTGCCAACCAGCCGCATGAAGAAGAGCTGAGAGATGAGGTTGGCAGGAACGGCTCTCAGGGCGGGCAGTCGCAGCAGGAGTCGGCCGAAGCGCTGCGGCTGACCTGGATACTGCATGCGCTCGTACTCGGTCAGGGCCACCTGTGCTTTCTCCTGTAGGCTCTCAATGTGCGCCGGATCTGACAGCCCACACGCGTCTGCAGGAAGCAGGACAAAGAGTTTACAAATGGTTTTAACATTGCTATGCCTTTATTAACATGTTCTAAATAGATTTAGCATGTTGCTATGTCTTAGCTAACATCTTCTGAGGTTGTTTAAGCATCGTTATGCCTTTATAAATGTGTTCGGAATGGTTCTAGCACGTTGCTATGCCTTTGCTAACATCTTATGAGTGGTTTTAGCATGTTGCTATGCCTTTGGTAACATGTTATGGGTGGTTTTAGCATGTTGCTATGCCTTTGGTAACATGTTATGGGTGGTTTTAGCATGTTGCTATGCCTTTGCTAACATGAGTGGTTTTAGCATGTTGTTATGCCTTTATTAACGTTTAAAAATGTAACATTTCGCTATGTCTTTACTAATGTGTTTTAAGCAGTTTTAGCATGGTATCTGCTTAATAATGTTATGAGATGTTTTTCTCATGTGTTATGAGAGGTTTATCATTTCGCCATGTTACTAATATGTTCTGGATGCTATTAGCATAATATGCTCTTAGAAATTGTAACATTTTGCTATGCTATTGCTAATGTGTTCTGTGTGGTTTTAGCATATGCTATGCACACATTTTCTGGAAGGTTTTAGCATGTTTTAGCATTACTTGATGAAATATGAATTTGAAGCCAGTGCTTTGGAATATATATTTTTAACACAGGTTCATCACTCACCTGGTGAGAACAGTGCGATAGCTTTCAGACAGCTGTATTCAGCTGAATCCACTTGCAGTCGTGCCAGTTTGTCCACCTGGTCCTGGAAGACCCTCACCTGGTCCATGAAGGACACGACGCGGTCAGCGGGCATAGGGGAGGAATGAAAACCAGCAGCTGCTAGCAGAGGGGCCGTATGCAGTGGCAGAGCCGACTGAGCTGCATTCAGGATGAACAGTTCACTCCAGCTGAGCCTCAGAAGGGCCACCTGCTCCGACACGGGCAGGTCAGGAAAGTAGGGAATATTCCGTGCCCATTCGATGGTACTGAAGAGCAGCCGTGCCGCCAGCTCACATATATTGTCAATGCCCATGACGGAGCTGTTGCCTCCTGAGAGCTGCTGACCACACTGGGCACTATAGCGGCTGTTGGGGTATGGCTCTGCTCTCAGCAGCTGAGAGATCAGTTCAGACACCGGCTGACCGTTGAAGAATTCAGCACCCATGCCGTGACCTCCTCCAGCATCACCACCCACTCCAACCATAGAGGCTGGACTGATGCCGGCATGCGAAGGAGGGATTCGACCTCGCTGGACTGCTGGAAAACACAAGAAAAAAACAACAGAGAGAAAGGAAATATCAATATAACAATACAAACAGACTGATACCGGTAACATAAAACTAGCAAAGTTACGTGGGAAATTGTTTGTTTGGGACAACATCATAAATATGAATATAGACCATAAATATTTATTTGGGTCATTATATACACTACCAGTCAAATAGTTTTAAACAATATGATTTTTAAGAGTAACAGTAAGTCTCTTTTGCTTACCAATCTTGCATTTATTTCATCCAAAGTACAACAAAAAGAGAAAAAAATACATTTTTTTACTATTTATAATAACAGTTTTCTGTTTGAGTATATTTAAAAATGTAATTTATTCCTGTGATTTCAAAGCTGAATTTTTAGCATCATTCCTTAAGTCATATGATCCTTCAGAAATCATTTTATTATATTTTGATTTACTGCTCAAAAACATTCATTATCATTATGTTAAAAACAGTAGATTTTTTTATAGGTTTCTTTGACGAATAGAAATTTTTAAAAGAACACCATTTATTTGAAATAGAAATCTTTTGTAACATTATAAATGTCTTAATAAAAATACTTTTGGTCAATTTAAAGCACCCTTGCTCAAAAAAAATAAAGTTCTATAATATCTACATACATTATAATACATACTTTAATCTCACATATTTTTCAGTTTGCTTGGAATTGCCTTTATGCCCCTTAAATTACACTTCCGTCCTGTTTTTGAATTGATTCTTTAGTTCAAAATAATGAATGAACATATTAGTCAAATTTATTTATACAATACAAATAACTTGGACTGAAAAAAATAAGTTTAAATGTAATTGTCTTTCAAATGAGAAAATATTTAATTTCAGTCATGTCCACAAATATTCTGTCAGCTGTGTTACTAACAAACACACAGCTTAACACTTGACAAACATCTTTAGCCTTGTAATCTTAAAATGACTTAGTGATTAAGCTTAGCAACTAGCAGATAAATCCCACTGATAAAACAGATCAACTGAAACCAGTTGTTTTACTAAAATCATTGTTTCACACTTTATCCTGAATTCTAGAATGATTCATGCATATTTACTACAAATATATCAGTGGTTTGCTGACCTTCTTTCCGCATACCGACTCGGAAACACTTCTTCAAACGGCAGTACTGACACTGGTTACGGTGGTGCTGATCAATCTGACACTCTCTATTTGACCTGTGAAGACAGTTTAGACACCTTTGAGACAAAAGAATGCATGAGATCCTGACTGCCCAGTATAAAAGATACTGGGCAATCAGCCAAAGGTTGCCAGGTGTGAACATCACTATTTACAGATTGCATGATAAAAACAAGATAGAATCTTTCAATAAAGTCATGGTGACATCTTTCCTGAATGTTATAATATCTGCATTATGCAAAAACTAGTACATACCATATTAAAAGTAATTAAAGACACAGTCTCTCTTATAAATGAATTAATAAATTCTAAATGAATTGTCTCACTAAAAACTGTCACAATCCCTAAAACAAGTAAATGCAAACTGACAAGAAAAAAAAAAAAAAGTGTCTTCTATGTTGAAAAGACACAAATTAAAACTCATTCTGAGTTGCCATGTGTGAAGTGCTCTCCATTGATTCTTAGGTATATTATCTCTGATTTAACCTTGGCACAAACACAAAGGACACAGTTCTGTTCACTCATTCCTAAAGTTCCCATGGCAGCAAGGCTAATGTTAGATCTGCTGCAAGAGGCCAATTATACACAGAACATGCACAATTGTGTTTCAGCAGCCATGTACACATTTAGCTGTAATGGCTGAGTATTCTTCTGAATAGAGAAATGAAAATGTAGCATGTGTCAATTTAGCAGACTGTGGGTATTTTTGTAGCCTAAATCCGTTAGCGGCCAGACGTTTTTATAAATAAGTCAAGCCATTATTAAACTTTACTAACTTAAACTTATATGGCTATGCTTAACAAAGAAAATGGTTTTGACATAATATGATACCAGCGCATCCAAACTATGACCCTCAAATTGTCCTACTGTGGTCGCAGCTTTTTTTTTTTTTTGAGTCAGAACAGTCACCAAGTCCCTGTTCTATAGACTTTTAGCTAATGTTTATTGCTGCTGTTCGTTTAGGTGACATGCATTTGAACTCTTGTCACATCGCCAACAGTTCCTGTTACTCCAGTTTTCTCAATTTTTGTAGAAAATGACAGACTGAAGGTTGCTTCTGTTGCTTTCATTACTTCTTAGCTTGGAGAGAGCTTGTACCCCTAGTTGTTTGTCATGTTGTATTTTTTTTTATAGCTATGATTTTAATGATTAATACGCACGTTTCACTGAAGAGCATTCAACAGCTGTCGCGGTTTCAGAGCAGTTCGCATTCAATAAACAACTCGCTTTTATGCCAAACTATCCACTTCGTTGTTTATATTGTAAGGTTATGCCGTAGAGATGGTAAAGAATGCATTTGAATCTCCCTCACCTGTTTGAAAAAGCAGCTAGCAATGCTAAAGCATTTCAAAATAATAGTCTAATTTCATTTTGTACCGTCACCAGCTAAATTGCAGTGGTCAAAGTATTAGGACTAAATTACCAGGACCCCAAGTGGGGGGAGGGCCCCTGTGGAGTGTAATTTTATTTTCCTTTAAATATAATTTTAAGATCACAATAAATGTTGTTAACTAATGTAAATGCAAATATTTTGAGTAAATGCATCAGTTGATTGATGTATTAAATGGTGCCATTGGTAGTTGTGAACCTCAAGCTTACGGGGGCCCATGGCCACTGCTTGTGCACAGGGCCCAGAAATTGCTGCTACGCCCCTGAGCATGATTCCTATGATTTATTCGTCTCCCTTATTGCAGGCTCTGCTACACGAGTATGTAAATGTTCATTTGAATACGCTGTAATTTAAATGTCAGTAAGAGGTTAACAGAGTTCACAGAAAGTTCAGCCAAAATTCCTTCTGCCAAGCTGCATCTGGAAACAGACATGTGATTGGCTGTCAGGCCTGAGCAGTCGCAAATCTTTTTGTTTATTTATATAAAGTTGGAATTGAGTCTTTAGTTTCTTGCTAGAAAACTGAAATCGTGCCAGCTTGTGGTAATCAGATTTTGCTGTTAATTAAAAAAAAAAAAAAAGGAAAACATGAACCTGATTGCTAACCAATGTAAGATATGTATCTTGCCTGCAGGTGTAGTTGAGGTTACGTCTGATGCTCCTCTTAAAGAAACTCTTGCACCCTTCGCAGGTAAAAACACCATAGTGCTTGCCGCTGGATTTGTCCCCACACACAACACAGTCCACCACGCAGGCCTTGTCCTCCTCGCCACCTTCTGCGTCGCTGTTCCCCGCCCGGGGCGAGCTGCTCTCCTCCTCCCCCCGCAGGTAACCTTTCTCACCGAGTCCATTAGCGCCGCCGTTGGGGTTGGCCCATCCCCCGCTCACCATGGCCATCTCTGTGTTCACCAGCAGGAGCTGCTTGAGAAACCTTCCCACGTCGAGAATTCACAGCCGCCCCGGAGTGAATCCCTTCAAGCTGCAGACAGTAAGCCCAACAAGTCAGACACGGAGGAGAAACGCGCTTAACAGCACTCCGAACACCTCCTAGGCTTACCGGGCTGACACGTTTTTGTCATATCACAATCCCTGTTGCTTTGCTTCACGTCCCCTAACCACAAAACCCTTCTCAAGGTCCCTTTGATTCACTGAGCGGTTCAGAGTCGGACAGCTCACCTCGCCCTTTTCACAGGAAACAATAAATTACACATAAACGCACCCAGACTTCAGGGAAAAGACAAGCTCATCCACATGCTGCACAGCCCTGAGACGTGAATAAAATGAAACTCCTTCTCAGTTCGCGGCCGCTAAGACATTACACTAGAAAAACCTACTCTACATGCCCCCTAGTTACCAACAAGTTAAACCAGTTCCTTCGATACTGAGAAACATGCGCTGAAGTTTAGAAGCGTTGATGGTATTAAAGGTCACTTGGCTAGGTGTCAGTGCGTTTTTGATGTTTTGGTTAGAAAAATCACTAATGAGATCACTTAGTATCTCGGTTGTTTCACCTAGACAGCAATGAGATTAAATGAGACTAAGTTAAGCCTCCTGATTCCTAGATTTTTGCTCCCCTCTAATCTCCTAAGTGTCTTCTCTAGTTTCTCAATAATGTGCTCAGAAGATACCACAGTCTGTGAAGTCAAACATTTTCTCATCTAATTCTACCAAGAATTTTATTTTATATGGTTTTGTTGTATTCAAATATGGTATAATTTCTGTAATTTTAGTATGTAGTAGTAGATGAGTTCATCTAAATGTCATACAATTCAAAACAAACTGCTTCCTTTAACCCTTGTGTATCTTTTTGTGTTATTGTTGTACATGCAAACAGCATAAAATCAGCCTAAATTTAATTATTATAAATCCATTTTATACAAGAAACTTTACTATACTACAAAAAAAGTTACACTCAAGACCTTAAGGACATAAATATCCGCATCGAAGTTGCCATTTAATCCCAGTCATTTTAATACAAAACCATGCATTCTATGATTCCGGTGGCAATGCATCAAAATATTGTTTACATTTCGCATTTACATGTGGAATACTTTTGACCTGACAACACCATGAGGTTTGACCTGCATAGCAAATGCTCATATGTTTTCTGCTTCAGCTGAAAAAAGGCCAACTGAAATGGTTACATGTTAATATATGTTTGCCATATATTAGCATTATTTTATATGTTAGGTTTTATATGATAGGTTATGTAATTATAATTGCGTATGAGCACTGGTATCAATAAGTAACATTGCTCAAAATAAGTTAATGTGAAAAAGTTAATGTTGTTTTTAATCACTGACATATTTAAGGATGTAATAATGCACCAATAAACAAAAAAACATATAGTGTGGGGAAAAAGAATATATGCATGCTCATGACTGATAGTAATAGAAAAAAATCAGTAAATAGTGTAAAAATAGAATGTTTTTTCAGCTTTTTTTTTTGACACTAACGTTTTTGTCCTCTATGGACCTCTGTCTAACTTTTTCATAATTGACACACAAGGGCTAAACTGCTAATAGAGAGCTGCTTCCAAACAGCAGAAAACCACAATGCCAAACATGCAAGACAGAGACCAGGCTAATGATAAACAGAGCTCAGCCCCCACCCTGCTCCTCGAGGAGCAAAGTTCAACAAAGTTCCTTGCTCCTTCGTTTGGTTAAACAACACAATCCTGCAACTTAGCAGATGAGCAAGCACTGTTCGTTCGAGTCTCAGTACACTCTGTGCAAATACGAGAGAGAGAGAGAGAGAGTCCTTCCGTACCTTGTTTCGTCAGTGCCGGTTAGTCCAGCCGTACGGTCTCCGGGGCCTCAGCATTCCCAGGAACCGACCTTAAGCTCTGTTAGCTGTCCGCTGCTTCCCGTGCCCTGCTTTTCTCCATTCATCAGTAAATCATAAGATCCAACGGTCAGTAGAGACAGCTGACCCGAGCGTCTGTGGTGACTGGCCAACAAGCCTTGCTCTGTTCTCTGTGTCTCTCTCCCTCCCTCTCTCTCTCTCTCTCTCTCTGAGTAGAGGAGGGTGAGCGAGCGTGTGTCTGTGTGTTCAGGGATTTGACACTGCTATTCAAACCCTCTGGTTGCCATGGCGCCGCCTGCCTTATAAGGGTAATAGAGTCAAAGAGCAGTGAGTGGGCTGTAGCCACTCTACACAAACAACCAGGAATGTGTTACCACACACACGGTTAACCCCTCCAGGGATGACCATAGGTACACTTAGCGTGCCCCTGAGGACAGAGAAGACCTCTTTAGAAGATCTAAACATTAGAAGATGTGTTAGTGTCATTAAAAATCCGAGAACATGGCATTTTTACAACTGTAGAAAGTTCTGAATCTGAACACACACTAGCATTTCATCCTATTTCAACAATCATTGCGTAATATTCAGAAAGAAGTCATTGTTTCATACGGATGTTTTTGTGTTCAGCTGCTGTATTGAAGAGTGTTGTTAATCTGATTTAGGGCTTTTTATTTAGACCACTCTCTGTGGAAATCTTTTTGTGTTCTCATCTGATTGTTTTAGCTTTTAGTTTGCCAGAAAAGAAACCTTAAAGCAAGAAAAGCTGGTCTTAGCTGGTTTAGGATGCTTTGTGGGCCGAAAACTGTTTCAGGTGCTGAAAAGTGGTAAAACTTCCCAATTTTCAGTATGTTTAACATAAAAAAAAATCTTCTAAAACTCATTATACATCGTGATTACACTTCCATCCAAGAGTCTAAAGTGTAAATAAAGCATAAGATGCAGAGAAAATACTTTACTTAAGGGTTTTTAATGTGTTATTAGTATTTTGTTTCTAAAGTTTGTTAAAAATAAATTAATTAATTAATTAAGTTGACACATCCATTATAAATTGTACTTTTTTAATTCCTTTTTTTTTTTTTTGCCTGGGCATTCTTAAAGACTCCAGTGAGATACATTCTCTTACAGAAATCTGTAAAAAAAAAATATATATATATATATATATAAAATTGGTAACCATTTCCATATGAAATTATAGGATTTTTATTTGTATAGATTTAATATTTTGTACCCGTACATGTCAATTACTGCTATAACTTGAAAAAGCTTTAATCCTGGAACACACACACGTTATATATAGTATATTTTAGCATTTACTCTCCCTTTTGAGTGCCAAGGCAAAGCATGCTGGGGAAAAAATAACAGTGCAGTTTAAATTAAATGTAGTTTAAATAATAATACAAAAGTTCATTAAAACTTAAAAAAGATCTAAGAGTTTAAACTAAAAATAAGTAGTTTACTTAAATCTTTAAATTTAACCAATTTGTTTAATTCAAGTTTGTCTGACTCAAACCAATTAATTATTCTGAGCATGGAAAGTCACTGCTTTATTGAAGGACGTGAATTAAACTTCAATTAAAAAAAATATTATTCTTTTATAATTTACACTAAATAACAAGTATTGTATACTGATAGCTTTCGTTATTACAGTGAATCCTATTTTGATTAATTTAGGTTATTATTAATATATGATTAATTTCCTATTCTCAAACTAATGTATTTTTTTGAACATTAGGGTTTACAGTGATTCTTTGTATATTTTTGTCTTGGTCATGTTTGTTCTTTTCAACCAGATGTTTTTTATAAAAATAACTCCCTGCTTTACTGATTTGCATCCTACCAAATCCATATGGCAGAGATTTTGAGCCGTTTGTCCTGTGCTCTCTGTTTGTTTTGACTCTCTGTGTGTGTTTCCAGGTTTCTGGGACTGAACTATTGCTCTTTGATCTCGAATGCATCGCTTCCTGGATTCTAATCACTCTCTCTTTCCTACAAATAAAAGTCGATCTCCAATTATTATTTATGATTTATTTAGTATGCAGTTGCAATTCCAACCCTTTATTTCAAATTCAATCTTTAAATTCTATTTTGCCCTCAATTGTCTGCTTTTATAATCTGTATTATAGTGTATGAGATTACAAAGGATTGGTCAGGAAAATGCTTAGTTTAACCAGTGCTCTGCTTCAGGTGTTGAGGAATGCTGAAAGTGGGTTTAAACTTTAACTATTTCATAGGTGCGAAAGCATTTGCCCGAGCAGCACGCACTAAACTCTCTCGCCTCTATTGCTCTCTGACCCATGTGAGAGGTCTGTCTCTCAACGTCGTGGACCTTTGACCTTAACAGAGAGACGGAGCGTCAGACACTGACCAGCACGCCACAGAGAACATCTGCTGGGCCGCAGAAGAGCACGAATCAACATCCTCCACCCTGAGAAAAACACAGCAAACTGCCTGCATTTGGTGGGAAAGTCACACTTGAGCAATTGTAATTCAAATGAGCTGACCTCGGTATTGATTTCCAGCTTTTTAGAGATGTCTAAACATTTAGTCAAGTGTGCTTCTCAGAGCTATTTAGTGGCTTTGAAATACTATTATACTTAAAAAGGTTTTAATACTTGATTTCACTTGAATATATATATATATATATATATATTTCAAATAAAGTCAGTTTTAATATTAGTTTCAGTTTTAATTACTATAATAAGACTGGTTCCACTAAACAAAGGTGGAATAATTAAGCAAATAACTTGCTAATAAAGCATATACAATTAATATTTGAAATAGTAAGAAATATATAAATATTAGTGCTGTCAAACAATCAAAACAAATGTTCATTTACATAATATGTATATGTGTAATGTGTATATTTATTACGTATATGTAAATACATACAAAGGCTACAGTATATATTAAAAATGTTCTACATTTAATGAGATTTTTATTCATTTTAATGTAATGTTTTACATACATTTAAAATATAAATATAACTTGTTTTTCTGAAATATGTGCATGTGTGTGCATTTACATATACATAATAAATATATAATACATTATGTTTTTAAGTTTTTATTTTTTTAATTTACGTTTTCTGAAACTATAATGTATTTTATTATTAAAATTAAATTTGACTTATTAAATTTCCCTTTTTAACTTTCTTACTCTCTTCTCTACTAGTTTTGTACTTCTATACTGTAAAAATAAATAAAAATGTATTTAAAAATACATTACGAATAGAGCACAGTGTGCTGTATTAAAATAGAATTAAAAAAGACTTTTCCTTATTAATTTGTTACTGGTGTCATACCTGTATTTTGGATTGTATGTAAAATTAATAGAAAAACTGGCAGAGATTAGTGCTACATTTTTCTTTTTTACCATAGTTTACACTTCATAAGAACTATTGCAACACAAACTGTACTCATTCAATTTCTCACCTGGATGAAATAAATGTATATAAATAGAAACCTATAGCTTAATTTCTGTTACAATATTGAAAATGCTGCTGTCAGATTAGTACAAGTGAATAATGCCTCACACTAAAAGTACAAAACTTCCATTCTACTGCCTAGACAGAGAAACACGGGATGGAGAGCAAAAGAAGGAAAGAAAAGGGGTCAACCGGGGTGATAGTATGAGCTCTAATATGCTCAATGAAGATATCTTATTAGGTAAAGGGATTACAAACCTGCTCCCTTTACTGAAAGCCCTGCTGCCTGCTTTCACCTCTAAGATTCTTACTCCTTTAATCCGTCTCTAACAGGCTTTTACGTGAGGTCAGTGTTTGTGTGGGCCGTTTGATTCGGGGTCAGCTGAGGCTGCGCGTGTTTTCGGTCTAGCAATAAGTCATTTGAAGGGTTAATTCACCATCAAGATCAAAAAAGCAAGCTCAACATGAAGTCATTTGGGAAATTCATGGTACATTTCAGATTAAAACATTTATCAATTAAACAGCAGTTGGTTTCAGTGTAACATATTTGCTAGTTGCCATGTTTAATCACACCATTTTGTAATAATGTTTTTGTAATAATTGATGATTATTTACTATCATTACCTTGGTGTAAAGCTGCTTTGCAATGATATGTTTCATGAAAAGCGCTATACAAATAAATTTGAATTGCATTGAATTGAATAAGCCAGCCCACCGCCGACAGACCTGATAGAAGAGCCGTCCCTGATCCCAGCGGATTCTGTTCCGCAACCACGGCCAGGAGAGCCGTTCCAGAGTCCCCTTCTACAGTCACAATTCCAAATTATAAAGTCAGCATTGCGACTTCATGTCTCAGAAATCTGAGATATAAAACTCCCAATTCTGAGAACATATAAGTTTTTTTTTTTCACTCAAAATTGGACTTAACTCGCTATAACTCTATAACTCGCAATTGAGAGTTTGTATCTCAAAATTTTGAGAAAAAAGTCAGAATTGCTTTATAACTTTATATCACACAGTTGTGAGTTATGATGTCAGAATTCTGAGAATTTGGAATCGTGAGTTTAAATCCTGCAATTCTGACTTTTTTTTCATTTACTTGTTACTTGTTCATGTAATTGTTTCATGTTACTGTGAGTTCAAATCACGCAATTCAAAATAAAAAGTCGCCATAACCTTTTTTTATTTTTTATTCAGTGGCTGCAACATGCTTCCATTGTAACGTAGTTGACATGAGCTAAATAAAATATTTTTTCATGAAAGAAAATTAATAAACAAAAAATGTGCTTATTTTTCAAAGGCATTGTAGAAATACACTTAATACACATAATAATATATAATACTAATTTTGATAATCTTGACTTCAATATCTTGATTTGTTATTTTGAACTGAAGATTTTGAGTCTCAAAAGAGTAGTGAGTCTAATCTTAATATGATAATTCTAAAAAAATTGTTATAAACAATCATTTTAATGTTTTTAATTATAATGTTCCTTAAATTATATAGTTTTTTTGTGTTCTGAAATGAGCGGTTTGGACGGTTTTTGCAAAACATCTCTATTTAAACTCTATTAAAGAATAAAAGTCCTGACAACATCAGAGTCAGTGCATGTTTCCACTTATTTTCCCACCCTTTAATAGTCTGCTGGACAAGTGAAATGAAAGAGAGAACAGAAAAACCACGTTCAGTCATTTGATCAGGGTCAAACGTCTTTTTTTATCTGAATAGCAGCATGTTATACCGCTAAGTGCAGAGTACGAGAGGTTAAGAGCGAAGAAAAGGAGGAAACGAGAGGAAAACAGAAACAGAGGGGGAAAAGAGAGCATTGATGTCTGTGAGAAAAAGAGCATCGGCCAGCCACAATCCACTCACGCTGTTCAGGGAGAAGCGTATTTAAATGTGACATGATGTTCAGGGTAAATGAGCTGACCTTAACCCTGCGGGTCAGAGCCTGCTGTGTGTGCGTGTGTGCTGTGGAGGAGGGGGCGTGGCCTAATAACTCATCCCCCTGCTGTGATTGACAGCTCCCGTTTTTGTGAGTTTTTTCCCAGGGATCAGAGCATCCCAAAGCTCTTAAAACACTTTACACCACACAGATGCTGCTGGGTTTGCATGACATGCTCTTCTGTGACGATTGCCTTCACTTTCCATTTCACAGACTGTTTTATTTGAATGAGGGAATTAGCTGATTAGTTCTGTGAGCTAGTTATGAATAACATTGCATCTAAACAGCATGCATTAAAAGCACACAATACCTGTCTTGACAAGCATTTATAAGCATTTATATGTCTTAAGTGAGGAGAAGAATTATGGATCAGTATATTTCTTGCATGAAGACTTGAGTGCTGGATGAGCTAGTTTTGGTCTGGTTTTAGATGGGTGCAATTTTGTTTGTTTTGTTGTTGTTTTTTGACTCCAAGCCTTCTGTTTTTGACCCCCCTCCCAACCTCCCACTATATAAAAAATATTTTGATATATTATTTTAATCTGTTCCTATTTGCTGTAGGGGAAAAAAAAACACTACGATAATTCTAATTTAAATAATTAGCATTTCAGGATTCCAGAAGTTATTTTATTTATTATTATTCATTTATGTTTTATTAATTTTACAATTTCTACATGACAAGTTATTTTGAAATATTTTGGAATAGCTTTGTACAATTGGTTGGAAGTGGTAAATTTGTGGTAATTCGTACAAATTTGTATGACCTCACTCGTACGATTGTGTATGATTTCTCTAAACCCCAGTGACCTTTGTACAAATTCATACGAATTGGCAACTCGTAAAATATCTACGATACAGCAACAATTGTATGAACTCGAATGAGGTTGAACAAATTTGTACGAATTATCCACCTTGTAAAATATGAACGAACTGCCGTGAGACTGGAACAGGACACATTGATATGTTATCTACCCATATGTAAGTATACAAAACAGGGTAAAAAAAGGTACAAAGGTGTACCTTTTTCAAAGTTAAGAAAAGACTTACACTGAAGGAAGGATCTGAGGTAATCTTACAAAATATGTAACATTTAGGTGCCAAGATATACATGTTATGTGTACCTTACTGTACTAATATGCCCCCTATATTGGTAAAAAAGTTTTGAAAGGTACCATCCCAGTGACAGCTTTTGTACCTTTTTCTCTGAGAATGCTGAGAAAAGCTGTAAGTGGGCTGGTACCCTTGTACATTTTACGTAGTACCTTATCTTAAAGATAGATATTAATGCATTAAGTATATATCTTAGCACCATAAGTCTACAATATTTTTTTTTTCACACATTTTTTGTCTTCCAGGTTAAAATGTGAGTGTGATCATTTTTCAGATTTTGATATATAATTATAGAAACAATAATTATCTTATCATTCTGCATGACGTTTTCACATCACTTCAGCAGATTGTTGAAGATATAGGAGACGTAATCATTATCTTTATCCAAACGATCACTAAAACTGAGATCTTTCTCTGAGAACTCCAGGTTGGAGTCTGTGTTTATCATGACCCTGTGACCCCCTTTATTCAGCAGCTCCTGCTACAGAAAGCAAATCCTTTAACCCCGGGGGTGTGACACTCAACCTTTGGCACAGCTGCAGTCAGCTGGCCCGGGCGGCTCTGAAAGACGTAGATCAGTGAAAGAGAAGACAAACGTGCGAGTTAGGCTCCTCTGACCTCTCTCTATTGTGTGTCCCTCCCTTCCCCCCGTTTCCACTGTGAGAGCGATAGCAAGGCTGAATCTTCACAGTAAGAGTGATCCGCGCTGGGAAAGACACACCACCTCTGGCACACACCGACCCATTTTCTGTGATCTCTGTTTTCCTGAGACTCACAAGGAAAGACAAACGCTTTTAAATGAAAGTGATTATGCAGCTGTTTTGATTGTGAAGAGGGAAAAGGAGGTCAGAGTTACGACGCAGTGTTATTTTAGTATCATTGAGCTACTATAATAGTTTGTTCACAATTTTACTTTTATATTTTCAGATTTTGTGTTAGTTTATGTTTACGTTTTGGGATTTCTGCCCAGACTTTCTGCTCCATCCCCCACTGAGGCACACAATGCCAGGTAGGCGGCCTGACGTCGAGCTGGCTGCGGTCGAGGGACGCCACTCACAGCTCAGGGGCCGGCCAAGAAACAACCGCAAATCTGCAAAGTGTCCCTGACACAGGCAACCCGGAGGTGATGGAGGTTGCTCTTCAGGGGACAGCGACATCTCAGTCCCCACTCCCGGTAGCTTCTGTGCAACAGCTGTACCCACAGCTTCAAAAACAGAGAGAGCAATTTTCCACACCTCTTAGCCCAGTGCCCCTAGATCACCATTAAACCAAATGTCTTTTTGTTTCCACAGGTGCGGATCTGGATCACTGTGTCACCAGTGCAGGAACCAGGGGAGCAGGTAGGCACTGCCTAGGGCAGTCAGACTTTTCTCCAGGACGTATATCCTTCTATGTGATTCAGTTTGCCAGGCGCCCGCCCCGATACATAGGCATCCGCTACTCCACTGTCAGCTCGGACAGGGATGCCGCTGTCCTGTGTACGGAGGTTGCAGTCCTACTGGTGAAGGATGCAATCGAGCCTGTCCCTCCAGTCGGGATAAGGTAAGGATTTTACAGTCCTTTACAGTCCATAAGGGAAAAAAAGAGCGGTGGGTTAAGACCCATCCTGGATCTACGAGCTTTGAAACTGTCCCTTCTCAAGCAGTTGCATACATCAACCAACAACGTGGTCTACGCTTCCGCCGCATGTTATAACTCGCCCGCGATCTGCTCCTGTGAAATCAGACGCGGCTGAAATATTCACATTCCAGGGTCCCTCCCCCGACTCCTCCCATTGCCAGCTGTATTACTCCCTCGACGAGGCACTGGCTCACAGCTAGCCTCCGGGCCGTTTTTTTAGCTAGCCTTTTTCCCCAGTGAGCCTCCCAGGGAGGACGAGGAGCAGGTCCTCGTGGCAGCCTCTCCTTGGAAAATTGCCTTGTCTCTCAGGGAATGGGCACGATTTGGCACCCGCAACCCAATCTCTGGAGCCTGCACTTCTGGCTCCTGGATGGGACGCGGCAGACATTTCCGGCCTTCCAGCAGCCGTGATTGATACCATCTCTCAGTCTAGGGCCCCCTCAACAAGGCAGGCCTGTGCTCTGAGATGTGGTCTGTTAGTCGACTGGTGCTCCTCTCGCGGAGAGGACCCACAGAGATGCCCGATTGCAGTGGTGCTTGCCTTCCTGCAGGAGAAGTTGGAGAACAGGCTGTCCCTTTCGACTCTCGAAGTGTATGTTGCTGCCATAGCAGCATACCACGATGCAGTGGTCATCGTAAGGTTCCTCAGAGGTGCGTGTCGGGTTAATCCCATAAGGCCGCCCCCGGTGCCCTCTTGCGAACTTGCCGTAGCCTTACAGGGCCTGCGGCAAGCTCCTTTTGAGCCATTAGCATCAGTTGAGATAAAATGGGAGCGGAAGGCCGGCTGGTGTCGGCTTGTTGCACCATTCCACGGAATCTGTACGCTTTCTCAGTGGTTTCCCCATGCCAAGGCCTCCTTTGTGGCTACAAAACCTTATGTTCCACAGTCAGCCAGAAGGCTGTGTTTCCCTTCACTTATATACATATCTTATCTATATAGTGTATTACTTTAATCTCTAGAGATGCACCGACTGCAAATTTCTTGGCCAATTCCGATTTCCGATTTTATAGTAAGTGTGACTTGCCGATTCCTTTTTTTTTTTTAAAGAACTGTAATGAAAGCATATGATATTCATTTAAATGTATTTTATAATAAAATAAATTATTAAACTTTACAGGATCTTCTCACAACAAAATAATAAAAAAAATAAAAATAAAGTGCTCTGCACCTTGAAAATGTAGAAATATATAACTAATGACTTACTAACAATGACTAAGCCTACTAACAAATATCTACTTTTTCTCAATGAGGAATTATGGAAGAATTTTGTAAACATAATTACATGACTGTCTCACAACAATAACTTAATAACAAAGAATGCATTCTCTTAAAACGGGTAGAAATAACAATGCTAGTACTAAATACTATTACTTGAACATTAAATGCAAGTTTGTCTTGACAAAGAGAAGCATTTCTGCATTGTCACCAGCTAATAAAGGATAGTGCAGGCTGCTCACCTGGGGCTGACGAGCTTTGGCTTGAACTAGGCGCGCTTGCTTTATGCAGAGTTCAGACAGCATGATTTTCAGAGCAGTCGCGTCACAGATATTTTCATACTGCGTGACATAGTCTGTGAAAACATTCACACGGCATGATTTTGAAATTGAAATCGCAGACAGGTCCTAATATCTCACGGATGGCGATTCTCAGATTGCGTCTTTGATTATTCACACTGTGTGAGCACAATTTGCCTGTTATTTTGGGCATTTGTCTGCGATTTCTCAAAACCCTGTTGGTAAGTCATAAACTGGGCAGATGTGAGCCTGACCGGCCATTCACCAATCTGGGCCGGTCATACAAAAAATCGTCCGATTCCGGTCACTTGCCTGTCGGCACCGGGGTCTCTGCGTAACGCGGCCTCAGGGTCGTGGCCTTTTCCATGGGTCTGTTCCCATATGTAACGTTGGAGTGACTCGACTGAAGGGGAACATCTAAGGTTACGTAGGTAACCCACATTCCCTGAAGGAGGGAATGGAGACATTACATTCCCTTGCCACGACCCTGGGTTGTGCTCCTCAGCGAAAACCTGCAAGTGCAATAAATCCGTGCCCTCTTGTACTCACATAGTGATAAGGTTTACCTGGCTATAATTAAATGCACGCCAATAATACTCTAAGGCGATTGGTCTCTCATGCGAGTTCCCATATGTATTGTCTCTGTTCCCTCCTTCAGGGAACGTGGGTTACCTATGTAACCTTTGATGTTTTGTTTACTAACATTACTGACATACTGCAGCGTGCTGCTCGCGGTGATTCAGCTTTTGCGGCTCAATAACTAAGGACATAAATACTTGAAAGTCTCCAGAACTGCTCTGCATTTCATGAGCTTTCCCTTTCATTTGAGTAAAAATGGCGTCACACAGAACTGTAAAGCTATTCGCAGCAACCAACCAGTACCACCTCCACCTCCTTTTTTTTGTTGTTTTTTTATAAAGTTCAGTACTATTTTACAAGGAGTGTTATATAAAAAAAAAATGCATCCAGTATCCATTTTAAAAATTCTCTGTTAATTAATCGGTTATCGGCAAGTGCAGTTTAACTTACCTATCGGTATCTGTAAAAATTCAATATTGGCTGACCCCAAATAACCTTAAAACCTTAAACCTTAAAAACAGCAATGGGGCACTTTAACAATAATAACCATTACAATGTTTGTATAGTGATATCTGTCAATGTGATGTGAATTGTTAGATGGACAAACTACATAATAGTTTTAAAACTACAAACAAAACTGTAACTGTTTTATTTGTTATGTCAAAAACATTACTTAAACTGATAAACAAAGTTAAACAAATATCAACTCAATTGGAGTTGGATGCTAAAGAACTCTCTCCCATCCGGGTCACGGCACCAATATAATGTGATTTTGCACCAAGTCAACAAATAGAAAGGAATACTTAAAAGCAACTATTTATAAAATGATGTACACTGACATGATGATATAGAGAAATATTAGTAATATGAAGGCCAAGAATAGCTGGCCTTTCCCAATAGCTATACTTGCGATCCTTGCACTTTACTACTTGTCAACTTACATGATGTGCATTCACAGCAAACTGTTAAAATGACTAATAAATTTTCTGTTAAACATTTTCACATGGGTAAAAAATATGCCTTCGAACAAGCAGTGAGAACAAGAAGGGCGTGACATTTTGGGTGAAATTAAGATATAAGATATATACTCTTTTTTTTTTCTTAAATTATTTTTTTTTTTGGCCATGTGAAGCCTCCAGAGGGCACTCCAGCCTGGACTATGTTCTTTGTTTGTCTGTCCCTCCGTTCCCCGTTAAAGGACTTTTATTATGAACAGTTGTCTCCACCCACCTTGTCTGTCGCTATGGCCACCCATTAGTTCCTCAGCCCCCTTGTCTTGTTTTGACTTGTATTTAAGGACTTGTGTTTTGCATGTCGCTGCTCATTGTGAATGTACCTAGTGTTTCCGCCTTTGTAAGCCCTTTGTGTATATACTGTGTTTATCAGTCTGTTCCCCGTTCTCGACCTAGCCTGCCCCGGACTCTCTCTCTTGCCTTTACCCCTTGGATACTGTTCGCTACGGATTTGGATTGGTATTATGAGCGCTTATTATAAGTGTTTTTGCCTCTGTATGACTAATTGCTTGTTGTTTTCCCCACCTGTAAGTCGCTTTGAATAAAAGCGTCTGCTAAATGAATAAATGTAAAATGTAAATGGATTGTTCTTTTGTCTCTGCCTTTGATGTTCATGTTTGCTGTTATGAACACTGCATGATTCTACCCTGTGTGTGTAATATTAAAGTAGTTGCATTTGGATCCGCACGCCTCCTGTCTCCCCGCATTACACATGCCTTTCTGGTTCTCACCCCTTGATTTTTACAATTTAGGTCATTAACAAAACTTTTGTGTGATGCTGCATCTACACCGACAGGAGTCAGTATAGCCAGCAAACCAATTACCTTATTTCAAACGTTGCCTCGTGGTGCTGGAATTTTATTTTTGCGGGTCAATGATCTATATGCTCAGTGTTTCTAAACCCAGCCTCTCACTCAAAATCAATGTTCATCAGTAGCTTTCAGAAATGTTCATCAGTAACTGCTCTGCCTAGAGTATTGTCTCCTCTCTTCTCCACTCCATAGCTTCTAGTGTAGCACTTAGCTCAGCCTCTTCTTTTGCATGACGTTCGCTCATGACTGTGACTTGCTTCTCCAGCCGCCACATCTGCTCCTGGTGCTTCTTTCGAGAACTTCTGTGCGTGCTTGAAACTTTACTGTTGAAAAAAACTGATTGTGATTATTCTGGCATGCATGGGTTGTAGAAATATCAGTGCACACAAATAAAGCTACTTTCTGTAAATATTCTCATTGGTTTTATACAAGTCTGAGCAGGATACAAACCAGCATCAACTGGAGTTGGATGCACTAGCAAGGATGCTAAAAACCTTGCACCCATCAGGGTCACGGCACCAATATAAATTGGTGTTTTTGCACCGTTCCGAATAAGATTCAAATCAACATTGAATGTTTTCAGCTTATCAGTGATTTTTCCATACTGCAGAGAGAGTCCACGTGCATGGTTCCCAGGTTAGCGAAGATTCAATAAACCACTGGAAAAAAGCTCTGTTTGTGGGATTTCAACTCTTGAAATCTGGCAACCGCACAAGCTTACAGAGGCTTGTGACAAATGCAAGACAAAGCAAATGCTTTTTAAGATAAATAAACAGTAGACAAACATTACAAATGATTATGCTTAATAAATTGAGAGAAACAGAAGTCATGATCTGAACTGAACCGACACGGAACTGACTTGAGATAAATAATGACCCTATTACATCCTGCTTATATTGCCCTGGTTTTAAGCTGGTTCTGAGCAGAAGTTGTAACCAACTCAGCACCAACCAGCTTAAACTAGCTCAAACCAACTACCATGCTTCAAAACCTAACCAGCATATGCATGTTTTCAGAGCTGCTTTCCAGTAGAATCTGAACTTCATAATTGTGTTTTTATAACTGATTCTACTATTTCCTATTTATCTCCGTTAAGCTTCTTTGACAATCTTCTTTTGTGTAAAGGTGACTTGACAGCCTTCATTAAATATTTGTCAGAATTTCTGATCATGTGACAATACAAGCTGTTACTATGACAATCATGTGGCTATGTATTCTCTTCCTTATGCTAATGATAATGTTGTGATGTGGTTTTGCATTACGTGTAGTAGCGGGAGAGACTTGCAATCTCCTCTCTGTTGATCCTTCTCTGAGTAGTGCTGTCTGTGAGCGCAGAGTCCAGCGACTCACGTAAAGCTGCCACTCTCTTCCTCAGTGACTGTTCCCTGCAACAGGAAGTAGAAGATCCACAGGTCAAACAATGAGTCTTTTTCATGAGTTTCTGATGTGTTTTGGTGTCTTTTCCCACCTTTGCAGTGCTGCTTGTAGTTCTTTTAGGATAGAGTGGTTTCGAGGACCAGGAATTCCCCCTCCACTTTCTACTTTTGCCAAATTTTCAGCAATTCTCTACAACCGAGAAAAGGTGTATCACTTTTCAGTATGAAAATTTGAAAAAATATATCGTTTGGTATTTCGAGACATTGTAACTTTTATTAGAAAACCCAGGGTTGTCTCATTCTGCTTTTGGAGCATAACCTTCAAGGCAGAATCTAGTCCCAAGTAAACAAACCTGAATCTCCCTGAAATGAGTTTCAGCAGGTTGGGATGCTAAAGATAAATAACGTGGAGAATAACAACGTGTAGGAGATGGTAAAATAGTTTGCACTACAAACCAGTATTAATCATAATTAAGATAACACATTAAAATAACATGATAAGACCAACCATCATGGTTTCTATTTACAACAGGGTTGAGCACTGTAGCCAATCATAGACATGTTTGTTGGTACTCTCAATATTATGAAAAGATGTTTTTTATTTAAAGGATTTTATGCTATTTAGGTTTTTACATCTTATTTTATGTACATCACTTTGGTCCTTTGTGTTTACTAAAAGTGCTTAACAAATAAAGATGGATTGGATTGGAAAAGGCTGTTATATACATTTTTGACACACTAGCGACGCATTTCAAAGCACCTGTTGAGTGGCTCTCCTTTCCCCCAGCTCATCTCGCAGACTGTCCAGGATCAGAGCACCAGCTGAATCCTGGGAACTCTGGACCATCAGCGCCAGGTCCAAACACCGCCTCTCTTTCTCCAGGAGCCGCAGATTCCCACGCATCTCTGACATCTCCTCCTGCAAAAAATGAAATCATGTTAAGAGTAACCATGATAAAAACTGCTTTGCATCACATATATGAGTACATTGTGTGTGCATCATTACACACGATCCTGGGTCTAATTTTTGTACCAAAAGGACCCATCTGAAACCAATTAATAATGTAATATTTAATTCCATTTAAGCATTTATTCATGCATTGTTTGTTAAAAGACTTTCTGTTGGAAAAGCAAAATTTTGGCTGTTTACTGCTTCTGCTAAAAGGGTAACTGAATTGAAATGATGTAATTATAATTATGTAAGTTTATTGGTATCAGAGTGTGTTGTGCATGTTTGTGAGGAGTGTGTGCTCGCTCACGTGTGAATGTTTTTTCCTTTAAAAGTAGGATGCATTAATTCTTTAAAGTGAGAAAAGTTCAGACAAGAATTTCAGACTCAGTGTGCAAAGACTTTAAATCAATTAACATATTGATATATCCCTTAAAGGGGTCATACGGTGGTACATGCAAATTTTTAAGCTTTTGGACTGAAATGTATGTTACACAACCACCCTACAATGATAAATATCCACAAGTAGTTTTATTAAATTAAAAGAAGAATAAGTTGCCCCTTCTGATATCAAGCCATTCTCAAATGCATGTCAGTGTGGCGTCACACAGACAGAGGCAATAGTTGATTGACAGCAGCGTGTCACACAGACTGAACTGGTGTCTTACCTCAGACCCGCCCTGAGTGAACCGTCATCAGACTGAGACGCAGAGACTCCTAAGAGATTGAGTTGTTTTGTTGTTGAATGTATTATTGAAAATAGCAGTAGTCATTTACTTCCGACATCTGAGTGACTGAAAACGCGGAAGATTAGCGTTGGTTTTGAAGGGAAACACGCTCTTGATCAACTGAAATGTGTTTATGTTCGCGCGGATCATTCATGATCCAGCCTCACCTACAGAAGCAGTGAGTATAATGTCTTTTCAAATCTTTGGAAATCGCCTTTCCTAATAATGTGCTAATTAGCAAGTTTCACTATGAATACAGCTAAAAAAAAATCCTCCGAAAGCGCTTCGGAAAAGAGGGGCGAGGTTAGCTAGTGAAGATTTAAAGGGGAAGTACACAGAACAGAGTGATTTCTAAAGAGCTGTTTCTGACAGGGTAAAAGCGTTTTTTTTTATACTATCTTTGAGAAATTTTAACGCAATCTATATTACAAACTTTCAATTAAGATACCTAAAGAATCATATTAGCTTGTTGAAAATTGCCTTTGTATGACCCCTTTAAGACCTACTGATATAAAAATCATTACGTGAACAAACTGACATTTAAAGGGTTAAAATCCTGAAAATGAATGCATTTTTTGTATGTATCCGGATGATGTTGGTAAAAATATTGCAGTCAGAACAGAAAAAAACTATTTATGACTATATATTTATTTGGTATGGGTATTTGTCCTTTAAGGACCTCTGTGTAACCTTTTTAAACTGATGTGCCAGGGTTATAACTGCTTCTGAATATAGAAATAGCTGTAAACCTTTCATAATGGCTCACCCTGACTGTCACAAGCTCATACAACAGAGCTGCTTTCTCTTCCTTGGTGTTTTTGGAAAGTGAACTGGCGCGACCTCTGACCCCTGCGAGCGTGCCAGTGTCGGGACTGATCTTGCCCTCTCCTGCTTCACCCTGCCGTGGAATACACACAGCGGCCCTGTCCTGCCTCAGCCTGGTGATCCTTTGCAGAAGTACACCAGATTTGTCCACAAACTCCTTCTCCCACAAGCTGCAGTTTAGGGAAAAAGGCAGAGAGAAAGAATGAGAGAGGCTTTTTAGATCTAAGATGATGTCTGTTTCATTATCAGGTCAAAACAAGTGGATTAATTGAATTGGTTTGGAAAGGTAATTGCATGTTAAGCCAGTGTAATTAATCTAATTAGGACTAAAAACCTTTGTTGAGATAATTGCACTCAGATTCAAGCTGCATACCAGTTTCCACTGAAACTAGTAGGTGTGCAGATGAGATATGTATCTATGGAATGCACTAAAACAAACAGAGGGATCATTGTAAAATATATTTTTTACATTTTAAATTAAACTTAAAGTTAAGAATTAAAAAAAGCCTGTTAATTAAGCTCATGAGATCCTTCTCAGAATACTTTGGTGACATAATACAGCACCTTTCTGTAACCTAAAACGTCAAATGAGAAACAAGTTTAATCTTAAATAAACATTAAGTGTGTTACATCAAGTGCGCTACTTGAACCTAAAATTGTGCCCTTTTTTTGCAACTTCACAGGCCAAAGAAAGCGAAAAGCACAAAATAAGCAAATATTCTGTCAGCTAGCAAACAAGCAAACCCTAAATATCTGCTGTACAAATATCATAAATAACCGCCTTCTTTTTATGGATCATTTCATACTATTAACAAGTCAGACAGTGATTTTTTTTGTTGCTAAATTAAAAATGCATGTAAAATTTGAACCTGACCGATTTTGCATAAATAAACTTGTTCTCCAGTCCTTCAGGTCAAATTCTTCACTGCACTGATTCCAATAAACTACTTGCACTGAGTTTCGCAAAACCCTTCTATTTTCGAATCATTTAATATGCATAGTAGTACCCCTGTTAATGCATTACTGCTTACAGTTAAATACGTTTAACATCATTGTGTTTGAAACATTCATGTGAAAAACTGTGTTAATGAGAAGAGAACTAGGCTGCTGCAGGTCAGCAAGGACATCCATTTCATTATTATTCAGAACGCATGTTTGGAAAAGAAAGCATATTTATAGGAACATTTATTTATGGACCTAAACTGGTCATGTGCTGGTCCTGCTGCTCTTCTGTTGATTGTGATTCCTACCGTTTTCCTTATTTGTTAGACGCTTTGGATAAAATCGTCAGCTAAATGTCTTAAATATAAATGCAAATGTTTTAATCAGTCCTAAAGCAAAGTAATAATCTGGGTTATCCTGTCTAACTGTTGCTTTGTAGGTGCATTCAACAGTGTTATCATTCAAATGAAGAAAGAACGCAGGAATACTCCATTGAAATGATGTTACCACACCTAAAGAGATGAAACAACAACCTGTTTGGTTTGGTCTCAGCAGTGCCCTCTGGTGGACTGGAGGATGACTCATCTTCGTTTACGTTCTCCTTGGTTGACTTTGAGAGGTCAGGCTGGGGTGTGCTAATTGATTCTGTAAGATAAAAACGCTGCATTACTTTGTGCATGGATGCACTTTAGTGCGTTTATGCTCCACTGTCATTTAGAGTGTGCAGCACCTGCGTTCTGTTGTTTTCTGGCTTCGCACAGAGACAGCAGATCACCGTAGGCCTCCTCACACTCCTCACTGTCAATCAAAGAGCCATTATCAGCATACCACTCATACACGCACGCTCCTCAAGGCCAAAGGTCAAGGTTTACAATTCAGGATCAGTTTTAGAACCGACTGTGATATATACACATAACTCAGAGGTGTTTTACGCTCAACAGAGGTGAAGACAGCAACACACACCAGTATGTCAGGGCCATGTGTAAAGCCGAGCTGTCCGCCTCCTGTCGACTAAGACTCATGCTCAGCTGCTCCGATTCTCCTTTCCTTCTGACTAGAGCGGCATTAAGGCGCTCGTTCCTGGCTTTCAGACGCTCCAGACACCTGCTCAGAGAAAACACACCTGTCAGAGGAGATCCAGCATTCAAACGTTATTCAATAATTAGGGTTAAACGATCGGTGAAATAACAAGCAAATTTTACAAAATTCCCTGGCTTTAAGTTTTGATTTATTTACCCACACTATTTTGTAAAGAGGGTCAAAATTATTTTAACTTGAGATTTAAAGGCAACAGGGGTACATATTTAGAAAGATAGAAA
>JAUMHP010000060.1:16798012-16815739 GCA_032361065.1 Enteromius trimaculatus
ATTTATTTAAATATATATATATATATATATATATATATATATATATTATTTGAAGAAAACCTTTTATTTTGAATGCAATTAATCATGATTAATCATTTGACAGCACTAATTTCTTTCCAAAAAAAAAAAAAGGATGTATATTGTTAGAAAAATTTTCAATTTTTAATGAATGCTGTCAGAATCAGAATATTAAAATAATTTCTAAAGGGGCATGTGACACTGATAATGATGCTGAAAATTTAGCTTTGTATTACAGGAATAAAATACATTTTTAAATTATATCCACATAGAAAACATTTATTTTAAATTAAAATATTTCACAATATTGCAGTTTTTTCTGTATTTTTGATCAAGTAAATGCAGAGTGCTTTATGTGCATAAGAAATGTCTTAAAAATCATTCAAAATCTTACTGATCTCCAACTTTTGAGCAGTATTGAATATAAACATACATACATACACACATATATATATATATATATGCAATTGTTTGAAGCAGAGATTACCGTGGTATTTGTAGGGAGTCCATCTTCCTGTTGAGGTCAGAAATGATCTTCAGTAAAGTGTTGACCTCTGTCTCACACTGCGCCAGCTCAGAGTCCGCCGACACCAGACTGTCCGATCTCTGCCGGAACATGTCACTTATGTCAAATATTACAAGAAAATGTGAACCAGCCTTTACCTTACATGACCTGAGGTTAGGTTGGGATGACACTCTAGTGGTCCCCAAAAAAGAAACACTTCAAAAAATGGCCATCCAAACGGCTTTTCATGCTTCAAGAAATTCTAAACCTTTGCTATACATGAATCCTGGGATTTTTAAGTTAATATTTAGCGACTGTGACTCAAATGATCAAAAAGGCACACATTTCCCCTTTAAATTACACAAAAAGAGGGGAAAAAAACAATTTACTCATAAAATCACAAAATTTTGGGGCAAAATAAGTTCTTAGCAATGCATATTACTAGTCAGAAATAACGTTTTTACATATTTATGTTAGGTAATTTACAAAATATCTTCGTGAAACATGATCTTTAAACAATATCTTTATGCATTTAAGAAAAATTGATAATTTTGACCCATACCATTTATGTTGGTTCTTGTTACAAATATACATTGTGACTGATTTTGTGCTCCAGGTCACAAATCTAAGCTATTATTTCGAATCAAATTCATAATAATACTTTTTGCTGAGATTTGCATGATGTAATTATGTATTTTGATTGTGGGTTATTATTAAGCTACATAATGATGTCATCACATATTCAAAATTATTGAAATTCAGCAACCTTTAGCAAATTTCTCTTAAAATTATTTGGCAACACTGATTGGATGAATGCAGAATGCCACCTGTTCACATAATGGCTCCAGGCATTGCGCATCCTGCTATTCAGTTGTTTCCCTGAATTATCTTCTTGATGGACTATAAAGGTAGGAATAAAACCGTTTTCCGTCACTATTATAATTATCAAACAGGTGTGAAACTACTCGAGGGTGAGTAAATGATAACAGAATTATCATTTTTGGGTGAACTATTCCTTTAACTCATGAAGGTGCCACACACAACCATTTGGGTGTTGTTGTTTTCTACATCACCCTTTTGTTCTGAGGGGAGGAACAGAAGGAAACAGGCACATCCTGTAACAGCACTTCCTGTTGCTGCATGATGTCGCTCAATGTAAGAAAAGCAACTCTCAATACTGTGGCTTTCAGTACTAGAAATATAATTTAAAATTAAGCTTAATTTTAGGTTTTAAGGACCTCGCTTATCTGCCAAGAATGGAGGTTGGCTAGAAAATAGTGAACTATTATAAATTCTCAGCAAAGTTACAAATGACAAACAAGTGACTAAAACGCCCCATGATTTCTGCTGAGGTTTTTTGCTTCACTTAAAAAGCAATTCATTAAACTGGTTTGCACAACAAAGTTTATGTTTAAAATAACACTTAATGCTGTCTTTCTGTTTTGGATTCAGCACAAGTCGCATGACCGTTCCAGAGACTCACCTCCATCCTCCGCCTGACCTCGGTTCAGGGTCTGTCCTCCTCAGCAGATGAATGAAAGAGCGTTGCAATGTGCTGTCAGAGAGTTTGTGTCTCCTCCTCTGTTGACTGGTCATGTAAGGGCAGCGCTGGAGCTCCAGCTCATCCAGATCAAACACAGCTCTTCTCCACTTCACTGCTAAACCTGCTCTCTGCTAAACACATCTCTTGATTGTCGTCTCCACCCACTGTCTACTCAGATCTTTTCCTGTTTGGATTATTTTTGACTCTCTATCTTTGTAAGAGATTGCTTGATAAATCTTGCTGTTTATAAATCAATTATTTATAAATCCTCTCATTCTAATGACAATTACAGCAGTGCTTATTTAGAAAATATTGTTTTAAAAGACTAAATTATGCTGTATTATATTGATTTAGTCTTCATTGGAGAGGCTGTGTGTGTATGGATTAAACAGTTATTCTGAATAAAAACTACAGAGTTCAGGGATTATTATTGTGTCTATATATATATATATATATATATATATATATGTTAAATTACACGTTTTTTAAAGAATGAGTAGCATTTGCAAAACACCCTGTGGAATACCAAATAGTAAAAAATAGGTAGGCTACCGTTACTGTATTATGCATCTCTTGACGGTATAAAGTTGCACTGCTGAGGCAAGACAACACAAGGTTAAAAATACAAATGGAAAGTCTTTATACTTTAAATAAAGTTAGTTAGGCAACCTCACACAACCTTTTCCGACTTTTTAATAATTCAATAAACAGTTCATTAAGCAAGTATAGTAATATTAATCACTTACATTTTAGGCGAACCGCAACGCATTTCATAGAAACCATAGAAACGAATCGCTGGAATGAACGACTCAATGACTCGCTAATTAGAAGCGCATTACTGGCACCTGCTGGCGTTTTATTTCGTTGAAAAAGTATCATTTCCACCATCGTTTCTTCGTTTCTATATATATATATATATATATGAAAGAATCTCATAATATTATTTAATGCAGTTGTATTTTTCCTGTAAATGATTAATAACATTATTATAGGCTAATTATATATAATATATACATATTACTGGAGGAAAAGGTCGTAGCGGCGCAGTAACTCTCCAGTCCGCTAGAAGCGGTCTTGATCAGAAAGAGTCCTCAGTATTCGACTCTGAAAGACAGCAACAGAGAAGAGAACGAGGAAGTGCTGGAGAATAATATCATTTTCCCTCACTAAACCCATATTTTAATCTGTTGCATGTTTGGTAAGTTATTGTTATACATTATTTGGCGATTCTTTCTGGGCTAACGTTACCTGCACAACTGTCTTAACGTTACGATCTTGAGAAATCACGACTGTTAAAGTACCGCCTTTGCTTCATACAAACAAATACTTAAAAACGTGTTTTTAAAGCTAATTTTTGACCCTAGACCACAAAACCAGTCATAAAAGTAAATTTAGACATTTATACGTCATCTGGAAGCTGATTAAATAAGGTTTCCATTTAACGTTACGTATGATTTTTTTTGTTATTTTGCTGAAATCATTCAACCATTTGAAAATCTGGAATCTGAGGATGCACATAAATATTAAAAATTAAGAAAATAGTTTTTAAAGTTATCCAAATTCAGCTAAGTTTGGATATGTTCACGGTGGGAAATTTTTAAAAATATCTTCATGAAACATTAATAGCCTAAAGATTTTTGACGAATATTCCTGACTGGTGTTGTGGTTTATAATAATTTTTACTGCTGCTTGTGAGTGTTTTATTGAATGTCTGCTTTTATTTCCTTCTTATTCAGTCCCTATTAAAAAGACCCAGTACAAAGAATGTACAGTATTTAGTATATGTTTAGTTTCTATTGTTATTCTTTTTTATTGGAGTGATTTATGTAAGATTCTGAAGCTGACAGGCTGTAATGGAGACCCCTGAGCCCGGTCAGGCAGACGGAGAGGAGCGGATGGTGGAGCTGAGACCCAGAACCCGGTCTAATCCGGAGGGAGCAGAGGACCGGCGCAGCAGCACCGGAAGCCTGAACAGCAGCCTGCCGTCCCCGCCGCAGCCGGCCGTGGGCAGCCGTGTGGAGGGAGAGGGAGAAGCGGCCAGCTCTGACAGCCCTCCAACCTCTGCCTCTGCCCTCACAGCTGCTGCATCTCCACCTGTTACTGCCACCGGAAACTCCACGCCCAGCCTGCCTGTGATGAAGGAAAGACCCAAACCCCCTCAGACAGCCATCAGCACCCAGATCCCCCCATCAGCCGACTTACACCTGCGGGCGCCACGAGTCAACTGTCCCGAGAAAGTGGTGAGTCTGTCATCAAACAGAACTTCAGGATACCTGCATCTGAAAACACTTCTGTCAGTGAAATTGTCTTCCTTTTTTTTTTTTTTTTACCAGATCATCTGTTTGGACCTTTCTGAGGAGATGTCTCTACAGAAGCTGGAGTCGTTTAATGGGTAATTTTACAGGTTTAAAATGAAACGGTTGGTTTATGTAATTAGGAAAGACTAATTTATTTTAAATCAGTGTTTCGTTAATGATTTGCATTTTCATATCCATGATGAATATCTTAAATGTTTCATAGAAAAAAAATATTTTTTTAACTTGAAAACTATATTTTAAAATAAAAAATTTTACAAATGAAAATCTAATTTTAATTGATGGTTTATTTATTATTATTATTATTATTATATACATATACAATAAGTTACTGTGGATGAAAAATATAGATACTTAATACTTTACTATTATTAGTAAAGTATAATAATATAATAATAATACTATTATTACTAGTACATTAATTTTCTTGATTAATCATATTCTTCTAAGAAAGAGAAATGCATTATACATATATATATATATATATATATATATATATTGTAAATTATTTGCATTTTTACATCCAAAATAAATACCTTAAATGTTTCACAGAAAAATAATAACTATTTTGTCTTAAACTATATTTTAAAACTTTAAAAAACTATTTAAAAATAAAATAAATATACTTTTACTTGATAGTTGCATCCAGTGTTATTTACTTATACAATTATTAATTGTTTATGGACAATATGAAAAATATATGTATATGTTTTACTTGAAAGTTACAACCTGGACTATTTTATTATGATACTATTATGCCAGTAAATTGCTTTCCTTGTTAGTCATATTCTTTTCGAACAGACAAGTGCATTGTACATACATTTAAATGATTTGCATTTTCAGATCCAAGACGAACGCCTTGAATATTTCACAGAAAATGATCGAGATGTTTGTGAGAACCAAGCACAAGATAGACAAAAGGCATGAGTTTGCTCTGGTGGTGGTGAATGATGACGCCATGTGGGTTAGTGGAGCAGGTTCAACTGCATTTAAACTCACTGTAATTTAATGACTCTGTCATTAGAGAAGAAAGATTACAAATTCCAAATTATTGATTTTAATTCAAATTATTTTGATTTACATTTTCTTTTTCTTTTATCATTTTAGTTTTTTATGAATTCTGTGACGTGATGTTCTCATTTTCATGGGATATTTTCATGGGATATTTTCATGTGATATTTTCATTGGATATTTTATTTTTTTTTTATTACTGGGAAAATAGTTTATATAGTGTTTCAGTTTGATGAACAACATCACTTACAAATATAAAAAAAACATCAGGAGGTCAAGAAGTCCCTTAAATATATTGTATATATTGTTTATATTTGCCGGGTTTTTGTTTGTTTGTTTTCAGATTTTATTTCAGTGAACAAATGCTTTACTTTGAATCTCTTTCACACAGTTATCAGGATTCACCTCTGACCCGCGAGAGCTTTGCAGCTGTCTGTACGACCTGGAGACCAACGTCTGCGAGTCCTTCAGTATCCTAATTTAGAGAGGCTCATTTTATGTTGTTGAATCAGGTCGGTCCAGATAAACATTGATTTCCTTAACTCTCACCTGCAGATCTGGAAGATCTCCTCAATGTCATGTGAGCGTTTTTGTCCTTTGTGTTAGATAAATGGACTGCTCTAAATGAAAATTCCTCAGTTCAGTCGTATGATTTCCTTGTCTTTTAGTTTGCAGAAAATTGAACTTCCTCAAATGGAGAACATTCAGACCATCCCACCTCCTTTTGTAATCCGGACTCTCCTCATCTTCAGCCGGCATGCTGGCATGCTTCAGTTCAACCCCTCTGATGCTGCCAAGGTGAGTTTGTTTGACATGTTACCACACAATTATTGGTCTATGAGAACAACTCTTTTGTTTTTTTTTTGGCTTATGCGAATAATTGGCGCTTTAAAATATAATTCATACTTCTTTGATGCAATTTTTTTTTTTGTTAAGCTTTTTGCTTGGATTCCTGTTGAAATTACTGTATATTATCTGTAAAACTTTGCAGTAATATCAAAAAATAAAACAAAACATAAAGTGAAAAAGGACCCCCAAAAACCTTCATGACTGTCTTTTAGTCTAAGCTTCAGTATGTAAACTGTCATGTGGTACTTCTGGACAATATAAATTAATGATATGTATAAATTAAGAATTTGTATATGTTGTTTAAAAAAAAATATATATATATATAAAAAAATACATTTTTAGGAAGTAAATGTGGGAATTCACAAAAATTAAACCAATTCTTGTAAATAACAGTCTGATGTTTTTCAAAGCCAAATTAAATCATGAACACAGTAATACTTTCAGCTAAGAAAATGAATCCTTTATACCAGGCAATTTCGGTCCAGAACACCGGCCCTCCAGGACCGAAATTGCCTACCCCTGCTTTAGACATTTAGTCCAAAACAGGATTAAATCATAACATATGAAAATAAAATGACAATATTAAAAACACTATTATGGTACTTATTATAGTACACCTTAATCCTGTATGTTCAATATATATATTTTTTGTTTTTTTTGTTTATCAGAAAATGCTGCAGTCTCCCTATTTCTTCTTTGATGTTGTTTATCTTCATAACGGCACCGAAGAACAGACAGAAGACACTAGCTGGAAGGTTTGAGCGTCCTATGATTCCCTTAAAGTTACACGTTTCAGTTTTGATAGAGGATGCTGAATGTTTGTGTCTGTGTTGTCAGGACGTATACGCCTCTTTCAGTGAGCTGGACTCTAAGGGAATGTGTTATCGCTTTGAGGTGTCACTGTGTGGTCCTGCTATTGAGCTGCATAACTGCATGGCCAAACTGCTGTGCCACCCGCTTCAGAGACCCTTCCAGACCCACGCGTCCTACAGTCTGCTGGAGGACGATGACCCGCCAGAGAACGAAGCCACGGTGTGAGACTGGATGCACAAACACAGACTGATCCACTCCAAAATGAAAGAGTTACTGCATATATACAGCCTTGTCCGCTGTTACTGTACTGGAAATGCCTATTTTATTACTTTTGGAAACTTCAGTGTCTTAATTGAGCACAGCAGACATAGCTCAAGACCCTCTAAAGCTAACCTAGTTTTTCTCAAACATCCGCTTGTTATGTGCTGGTGATTTACATGTGAATGTTGGCAGTAGAGATCTACTGACTGGATTTTTTATGCACTAGTGGTGTCATTTAGACGGCAACTAATAAATACTGTTTGCTGGTCGAATAAATGAAGTGTAAATGCTCTGTGGGACTCATTTGCTACATGGCTGCCTTACATACAAACCTTAAACATTATGGTAGAGAAACACTATAGCTGTGTGCACATTGTTTTAAAAGATAACTATGTTAAATAAGGCATCTGAACGACATTTTTACGGTTAACCAAAAAGATAGTGCGAGCTAAGGCTTTTGCTGTCCATCATAATTTGACTGGATAGTAAAAAGCAGTCTATGATGATATTGGTTAATATATTAACTACTCAATCAGGTGATATTTTAGATTATTTCACCAGATTTTGTATGGATGTAGACTGCATTATTATATACTGAACTAAATGTATAGCCGGTTTATAAAGTATTGGAGAGTGCTGATAAATATTACATGCGGAGGAAAGGTATTAGAAACAGCATGTATGTAGGCCTAATGATAATAATGTGTACATAGCAGTAACATGCGTTTAGAACTAGGAGAGTTCATGTATGTATGTATGCATGAGCGTTTGTGTGTGTGTGTGTGTGTGTGTGTGTGTGTGTGTGTGTGTGTGTGTGTCTGTGTGAAATATGCAACATTTCCTCTAAAGATAACTCTATACTTTTATAAATACAAAACTCTTGGTTGGAAAAGTAAAGCAGCAATGCAGTTGTGTCCACAAGAGGTCGCAGAAATACAGCTGAACAACAACAAAAAAGTCATTTGCTTTCATAATGAGTAATGTTGATTACATTGGGGAATTTACTTGTGGGATTAGTAACTGGAATTGTTTTGGTTGTTTGAAGAAGCTTTGTTTTGACCACACTAACTGGTATTAATCTATGTTTCTGTATCCTGCTGCTGAGCAGCACAAAGGTTCACAGATAATAGTCGGAAGAGCCTTCAGGTCACATTTTTTCTACTTTATTGTGTTAATAATCATTAGCCTTTTTCACCCTGCAACCTCCTTAATTCTGGGAAGAACTGTGTTTCAAGCCGTAAACAAAGGTGGAGGAAAATCTAAATCAAGATGCTAAATTCTTAGAAAAGTTCCCTTAATGTTTTTCAGTGATGTCATAGAAGAGCCATGTTTGGTTCCCTAAAGTAGGAAAGGACGTGATATGTGGCCAGGTATGGTTTTCCATACTAGGAATTTGTACTCTGCATTTAACCCATCCAAGTGCACACACACAGCAGTGCTGCGCTTGCTCAAGGGTCTCACCTCAGTCGTGGTATTGAAGGTGGAGAGAGCGCTGGTTATTTACTCCACCCCCACCCACAATCCCTGCCGGCCCTGGGACTCGAACCCGAAACCTTTGGGTTACAAGTCCAAGTCTCTGTCCATTAGGCCGTGAGTGCCCCACAGTTCTTAAAAAACGCTTTTTGAACAAACCTTTAAATAATCTCAAGGATATTCTGTGAAATGGAAGGTTTCCATGGATGTTAAATATCGCTGGAACCATAAATGAATGGTGAATACCTAATACGTGATTTACTGATTGGCTGCTCTGCTTTTTTCCACAGATGATTGACATGACAGTTAGTAAATAATACAATTTTGGTTGAAAAAGTCTTTAAAATGAAACTTTAAGGAAAAATTCAAATACTGTCATCATAGCTGAACAAAATCCACCCAAGCAGCTGCTTGTGTTTGTAACAAAAAAAAAGTTTTTGTATACATATGTGTGTACTGTGTATATTTATTACGTTAATACACACACATGCATCTATATATTTAACTATTAATATCTATATATTTAAGTGAACCAAAAAAAAAGTTTTTAATCCAGTTCAGATGTTGACTACTGTATACATGTAAATATTTTCAAAATATATAATGTATGTGTTTGTCTTTATATACATAATGTACACCTTACATACTTACAAGATGTAAACTTCTTCTTCTTTGGAAGATTTTAAGTTTCAAGTGTACTATCAAGTGAACTTTGGAACAACTTGATGGTGTAGTTTTCATTTTTGGTCGAACTGTTCCTTGAATATTAGAGAGACCCAAAAAGTTGGAGTAATGGCTAGATGTTGTGCTCAGATTCTGATGCCCTATAATAACCACTGCTCATCTGTCTCGTGTTCGGTGGTCTTTTGCAGAATCAGCTTCCTGTTTTTGTCTTAAAGCTCAAAGCTTTGCGTTCTGTAAGGGAATTTTGTGAGAACTTTCAGTCAGGTACCCCTCTGTAAATGACTTTCCGCTGAGGATGGATTGGCAAGGAGACAATGGTCTGCAGGAAAAGCTCTGACTTACTTTACTCCCCCTCTTCACACTTTTCCAGACACGAGCGTCATCGTCAGCCCGGGATCAAACATGCTGCCGCCTCCTGGACTTCTGGGAGAGTTTGTTATTCATTCCTGCGAGGAGGATGACGGTGTTGACTCCACCGGTCGCTCTGCAGGAAACAGTTTCAGGTGGCTTGTTTTGATCATGCATTTTTTTGTATCTGATCTGATCCAGGAAGAGATGGATTTTGTCCCTCGCAAGAACATTGTTTTTTTTGGCTGAAGTGGGTGATTTCAAAATGACAGCTGATATTACGTCCATTAACTCAAATTGAGAAATACCAATGTGGACGCCAAGAACAACTACAGACAAATCCCATAATGAGAATATGATGAAGTGTTATATCTAGATGTTTGACGGTGATCTGCATTCCTCGACAGGGTTTGGTTTGATTTATGAGGGAAAGTAAGCCCTGGACATCTCTGGAGATCTCCATAGGTTCACTGTGAAGTACTGTTAACCTCTGGAGCTTTTCTGGGGAGGGTCCGGAAAGAGTCACGGCATGGGGAGTGTCTTATAAACACAGCTCCCACCCCGAGCCCTGGCAGAAGTGTTTACATGTCACTGGCCATAAGAGTAACCTCTGACCATTGTTCCTCTAGTATCACAACCGTCCGAAGGTCCTCAGAAATGTACAACAGCAGCTACTCCCGGGCCACCCTGGGACTGGAGACCAAAAAGATCCACAAGGCGAAAAAGGGGAAAAGCTGCGGCTATTACATGAGGATCGTCTTCTTCTTCTCGTCTCTGATCCAGTCCCTCATCATCGCTAGTTTGGTGCTCTTCCTTGTGTACGGGCAGCCGGAGAAGACGGCTGAGGAGAAGAGGGTGGAAGAGCTGGAGGTGGCCTACAACAAGCTCTCCTCAGACAACGCCAAGCTCAGAAAAGAGAAAGCCGACCTCACCAGTGCTCTCAAAGCAAAGACTGGAGAGAAAGATGCAGCGGATAAAGAGATTGCAAAGCTGAAAAGTGACTTGAACGCAACAAACATCAAGAGCATTAATTTGCAGAAGTTACTTGTAAGTATTTTACTTGCTTGTACAGTGCCTTTGAAATGTTTGTGGATCGGTAAGATTTTTAAAGAAGGTGCATTTATTTGATCAAAAATTGAGTTTTTCATTTTAACTTTAAAGTGTAATTCATTCCTGTGAAGCGAAGCGAAATCATTCTAATTTGCTGATTTATAATCAGTGTTTTAAAAATTCTTTGCTTTAACAAAAGGACAGTGTTTATTCTAAATAGAAATTTTGGACAGAAATTGTTTTTTGTTTTTTTAAAGAAATGTATACTTTTATTCTGCAAGGATGTACTAAATGGATAAAAAGGTACAGTCAAGAAAATAATTCTATTTTGAAAAAGTGCTGTTCTTTTGCAGTTTTTATTCATCAAATGATCAAAGAAAAAAGCATCACGTTACAAAAAAAAAAATATTAAGCATATTAGAATGATTTCTAAAGGATCATGTGACACTGAAGGCTACTGATTTTCCTTGTATGGACAAATTAAAAACTGGAGACATTTTTAAAATATCTTCGTGGTTTGACAGAAGAAAGTAAGCAGGTTTGCAACGTTTGCAAAAGAGGAATAAACTTTTATTTTTGTCTTGACATTAAGTGTAATTAATCTTGAAACCATAACATGCTTGATTTTTGATTGGCTGTTTTACAGGCTCTTTGTGAGGCCAATAAAGCAAAGATTCCAAGCACCCGATATACTCCAGTCCCATGTACACCAAGCAACAGCAATCAGAATGGTGAGTGTAATCAATAAATCAATCAATCAACTTCACGAAGAGACCGTTCCGCTGACATGGCTCTCTTTTCTCTTCTCAGGAGAAATAAAAACTCTTAATACCCTTCTGGAACAGCAAAAAGTTCTATATGGAATCCTTAAGAGTAACTTCAGCCAAACTGTGGAGTACCTTAAAGTTGACTTGGACAATGCAGTGAAGGATAAAAATGAACATCACAGCCAGGTGATACAACTGAGACAAGAAAACATGGACTTGAAATCCCAGCTTGATGTATACACCAAGAAATGCAAAGAAGACTTTGCAGGGTCCCTCCAAGGCATCCAGACGGTCACAAGCGCCTTCCTGACCAAAATCGACAACTTCTTCACCAACTCGGTCACGTTTCACCTCACCTGCCCAAAACAGGAAGAACAGATGGAAAGGATTCGCTCCAACTGCTCCAGCCTCTCTCGACAGGTGGAGGACAAGTTCCAGAGCTACCTGGACAACGTAGGAGCGAAGGTTTCCAGCATTCAAAAACAGAGCAGCCTGCTGGAAGTACAGAACACGGGACTTACTTCAGAACTGGATAAGTGCAAAACGGACCGGGAGAAAGAGGCTACGGAGAGTGGCAAAAAACTGCTGGATGCCCAACAGAAGTATGACAAGCAGCTGGAGCAGCTTCTCAAGGAGCAAAGCAGACTGAGGAACGCCAAAGACCTACTAGAAGCCCAGCTTTCTGTGAATGACGCCACACTTATATCCCTACGAAACGGCTGCACACAACAGGTGGGAGTTATGTTGGGATGAATAATGATGCTCGTACTTAGTGGCCATTTTTAGCCTTATTGCAGTTTGAAAGCTGTAGAGTGCATTGTAATTAATTCTAATCAAACTTCACTGTTTGTGCAGCCCAAACCCTCCGGTCTTCAGCCCCATGGCATAGCCGTACCTGGTAGAGGCCATTAACCACTAAAGGTAAGTGGTATTTATTCATTTGAAAGTCAATATTCACTTGGCCCTGCCCATTTAAAAGTGTCCAGGGCATTACTGTTCATTTGTTACATGCTACACCAATTTTGCTCCTGCTTCCCACAGAGTTTATCACCCATCTGCCTGGAAATACCTAGTAATCCTAAAGACCTTAATAGGATAGTTCAATTGAAACTTAAAATGATGATATCATTCACTCCCTCTCAGTTGTTCCGAACCTAATGTAAATTTCTTCTTGTTAAATATGTAAGAAGATATTTCGAAAAATATGAGTCAACTGGGACCCCACTGACTTTGACAGCAGTGTTTGTCAACTGCTTTTAACTGAAAGTAGCTAAGCTAAATGTCACTAGAATTCAATGATCTGTATCAAGATGAATATAGATCACTGGGCAACATGACAACTTAAGCTTCGTCCAAGAAGTGCTATATATGTCCATACACTTTTGAAAAACGTCTCAAAAGAGGTGGGGAAGTCACTAAATCGAGCTACTAAATGGCTAAATTGGCAACACTGCCCACAGAATGGAAAAACGATGGAACTATGTCACCAGGGAGGTACCCTTTAAAAAGGTACACCTTTGTACCTTGTTTACCCCACGAGAACCTCTTATTACATGAAATGTAAAATATCACTACATTTTGAAAAGGTACAGCCTGCATGTGATGATATATGGCAAAATTATTTCTATTAAGTGACACCTGTATGCACACTTTACTCCCTCAGTTTAGTTTGGAACGACTGTGTCACAGTGCATTTTATGGGCACAAAAATGCCTTTCAAAATTTGCCTAAAATAGAGAGACATGAAACTGACAGCATCTGAAACGAAACATAAAATGGTCACACAAAATACTAAATATTACGCAAATGTAATATTAAAAAGCCTCTACGCTGTAAAAACATATTTAGCAAATTCGTTGGCAACAGTTTGTTTAAATATAAAAAACATTAAACATAAACAAGTCTTTATCTTTACAGAATAAAACTATTAAAAACAGCCTCATGCAAAGCATTCTGGGAACCATAAATCCTCATTAACTTTTTTTCCTGAAATGCTTTGCACGAGGATGTTATTTTATTACATTTTTCCTGTAAACATAAAGACTTGTTAATGTTTAATGTTCATTTATCTTTGAACAAACTGTTGCCAGTAAATAACATCAGTTTAAATCTACAGTAAGTTACTGGCGAACAGCTGGCATTAATACTGTAATTCCTACAGAAATTTTAAAGGCATAAATTTGAGTGATTCAGAATGTCTTTTTGTTTTGGCTCTTTTCCGCAGACTGGGTGTGGAGAAGGGAATGATCTGAATCTCAAGGCCGGGCTCTGGGTTTCTGAGTGTCTTGTGTGGGGGAGTTTCCTGATTTTGAGCCTGTGATCTCTTTTGTAAATAACGTTGTCGCTATGTTTCACTGTAAATGAACGTGCACTCTGTTCAGTTCATTGTATAGTTGTATTTAAGCATCCTGAGCTGTGAACCAGCATGACATGATGTACTTCTGAATCAATTATTTTTTGTTTACCTAAAACCTTAAACCAAATATCTGATTCTGTGAAACCTCCGCGTGTTGTGATGTATATAATATTATTTACACATTAATTGTGTTGCAGCGATTGTTTGAACCTGTTTTAATGTCCTTTTTAATTTTTGTTTTCTAAATATTTTGTTCTTAATATGTTGATCAGTCTGTTGTGAATAAATGAATAAATAAATAAATAAATAAATAACTTGTTTTCTTTTTTTTTTAATTAAACAAAAGAAAGTTCAAATGTAGAAATTTCTATCTCACTAACCAAACAAGCTAATTTCATAACAGTGGGAACGGAAAGTACTCAGACCCCCGTAAGTTTTTCACTCTTTGTTATATTAAAGTTCTTTTCCCCCCTCATTAATGTACACACAGCACCCCATATTGACAGAAAAAGTTGTTGACATTTTTGCAGATTTATTAAAAAAGAAAAACTGAAATATCACATGGTGCTAAGTATTCATTCAGCTGTGATACTTAACTCTGTTGTCCATTTCTTCTGATCTTCCTTGAGATGGTACTTTTTTGTACCCAATGTGTATATATACAGTATACACACACGGACACTTAAAGAAAATGTCATTAAGAATATACAAGAGTACATAAAGGATATGTTAATAGCCAACTAATTGTTCACAACAAAATGTATAATATTTAAAATATTAGACATGCACTCTGATGATACAGTATATACTATATTTAAAGATACAGTTTTTTGTGGTGTGCTTAATATAATGAAGAATTAACAAAACCCGGAATATTTGTTGATGCTGAATGTGTTCTGGACCAATATTGGTTATTGATTATCGTTTATAACGCAAAGAAATCTCTGTTCTAAGGCAGCCCCTTCTGAACATTTTTGCCTCTCCATCAACTTCGTGCAGAGCAAAGGCCAGTAAGATTTATGAGAGCTTTTTAACCCCACTAATCAGCAGAAACAACAGCACAACAGCGTCATGAATGAGAGGAAGGCAGAAGGTACAGCGTGCTGCGCACAGCTCCTGACACCCGATGTCGTCAAACGGGTGAAGAGTTCAGCAAGCACACATAAATATTTAAATGAATGTCAGATTGACAGGAGAACAAAGGGCCATGGGGACCATTTCTGAACACCTCCTTCCTCAACAGCCGGTACAGTCAAACACAGAGAATGCTCAGCTGCATCAGACCGCCGCCAGCGTGTTTGAGCTCAGTGTGGCTAGAACAAATAAGAAGTCCTCCTGCCAAGGCTAGTGTGAAGTCATTCTTTTCAAAACAGCCACTGGGAGGAAATTTGATTGTTTTTGGGAAAGCCGAGATTTGAAACTCTGCCTACTATATGCAATAAAAGATGACAGATTTTTCTGGTTACAGTACGCTTTTCTGTTGACTGTTTATACTGATCTGGCCAGGTTTGTAGTTTTGTAGATGTGAAATATTTTATGAGGTAAATATTTTATCTTTTTTTCAGTACTGCCCTCTAGAAGCTGTTTAAAATCTTTACACCTTTTGCTTCTACAACTTCTCTTCTGTAAGTGTGAAAAGCTGGAAATGAACATTATATACATGTTTGTGTGTGTGCGTGTATAATAGTGTATATAATCCAATAAGATTTTGTCTGATAACAGCCAGTGCTCCACACAGAGATCTGATCTGATCATCATCCAGTCTGTCTAGAATGACATGAAGAAACAGAACAAACTGAGACAGACTCAATCCAGAAGAACTGTGGAGAACAACTTCTCCAAGATGCTGCAAGAGAACTACAGTACCTTACCTATTTAGTTAATAGAAATTAATAGATAAAGAATCTGCATTTCGACAACATCTTTATTTTACAGAATTTTACAAGTGCCTAAAGCTTTGCAGGTAGGTTTCTTCAAGCATCTTGGACACATTGTTCTCCAAAGTTCTTCAGGATTTAGTCTGTCTCTGTTTGTTCTGTTTCTTCATGTCATTCTAGACACACTGGATGATGATCAGATCACTGTGTGGAGCACTGGCTGCATTATTACAATTACTTGCAAAAGGAATGTTTGGAAATGTGAACTGATATTTCCTATTGACACACTACAGCAAAAGATAGAAATAATTGACTTGAATTGAAATTTTTATTTGGTGAACGGCCGAAGATTTATGCATAGTAGTTTACCTTTGATTATAAATAAAAGTGTTCATTTTTTTTCCATCCAGTCTTTTGAACAGTAAAGTGTACGTGCTGAAAATAATTGTTTCATTTTCTGATTATATACAGATTTTTTTTTATTTCCCAATACAAACATCTTTGAAAACGAGATCTTAAATTGTCTCACCACGACTCCCTCAGGTCTTAGACTCGAGCTCCAGATCTGTGGGTCACCACATCTGAACAGACAGGGATATAAGACTATATAATAGATATAAGGTTTGCTGTAGTAATGCACCAACATTTAGGCAACCATAAATACTCAACTATTCAGTGAACCAATGGCATTTACAGTAATGGTGTTTTTGAAAGTCGTCAATAACATCTTGGCAATGCATGCAAGTTTAAAATATTCAAGTTCAAGTCTTACTATAAGTAATTATTTTTACCTTACTTGCTCAATGACTCCCAAACAATTAGTTTAACATTTTTAAAAACCTCTCCTTTGTGTGATGGTAATCTAGATTGGTCAATTTTATCTCGCCTGTTAATGCCTGATAAAGCGTTTGTGAGTGCAGAGTTGCTTTGTATATAGCGTTAGCATGAAAAAAACCATTTTACCACCCCAAAAGCAGCACCTAATGGCAAAGGGTGTATTTGCATTTTAATTCAGTCATTTAGATGATTCAGACTCTTATTATTACTATTATTAAAATAATATATTTGAATAGTTATACAACAGCTTTTTGGCCATATCCACTCACTGTGTCTTTGTTCTGTTCTGTAATGCTGTCAGGAGATCCTGAAAGCCGGCTTTGATGTGACACAACAACAATCAAACAGGAGGAACATCAGCAGCCTCCTCGAGGGCCTGCCTGGATGCTGCGCTTGTGCTCTGTGGAGATGAAGTCACTTTTGATGTGGATCAGGATGCAGTCCTGCCTGCGAGATGAGCGCTCAAGGATACTCTTCAAGTGTCCGCTGAGGAAGGCTCTGTAGGAAGCTGCGTCAAGTCGACTACCACAAGAGACAGATCTGCCTGCTCCACCCTGTGGGCAGCAGCGGAAAGTCATTTCTTAAGCCTGTTTCCTGAGCCTGTTCAGCATCTTACGACCTCTGACCTCGCACAAACAAACTGGTCACTTCCTCTCTTTGCCGTCACTTTAGGAAATCACAGCATACTGTACAGGCAGAAGAAATATCATGCAATGCAACACACACAGGATAAAGTGTGACAAAGGAAATGCTTAATGCGCAATGATGCCACTTGGACATGTTTATACATGCTTAAAATATTTGAACTGCATTTCATTAGATAAAATAAAACTTAAAAATTATATCTGCAAATAAATGATGATATACATTTTTATAGAATTATTTTTGCTATAGTTTTAAAAAAGAATAATGTGTTCTAGAATGTTTCAAAATGACTTAATTGATTAATTAATAAGGATTAATATGATTAATGATTATATTTGTACTTTTTTGTTTGTTTTATTTTTGCATTGACATTTA
>JAUMHP010000060.1:16840607-16857624 GCA_032361065.1 Enteromius trimaculatus
AAGCTCAAAGCAGATAGGTCTCTCTGGCGAGTTCCCATATGTAACGTCGAAGTGATTCGACTGAAAGGGTAACTGATAGCAAATGGAACATTGTAAAAAATATTTACATTTTATAAAACATATAAAAATAATATTCAACTCAAGATATTAACAACTTTAACAACAGTAGAATCTCAATTAAATGAACACTGATTTGAATGTATATTGCTAAGTATAGATTTCTTCTTCTTCTTGCTGACCCCAAACTTGTGTAAATGGAAAGCTTGTTCTGGAGCATAAGTAATATTTTTCTTTATCATAGGTTTCATAATGTTAATTATTAGAGGCTAGTTGAGAGTGAGATGTTTCTGATGTATGTTTTATTTGGCCAGTCTTTTACGCGGGGCTGAAGAGATGGGACTGCAGAAAGCTGTGAAGCCGGAGTTTGGAGGCGGTTCTCGCAGTTTCTCCTGTGAGGAAGATTACATCTACGAGAACATTGAGAGTGAACTCTGTTTCTTCACCTCACAGGTCCTTCACAATATTGATCATAAAGGTTTTGATGAAGTATTAAGTTGTTTTTTTCACTTGCTATCAAGACTGCTGATGACATCTCGTTAAAACAGAAAAAGGCACACAGTGAACAAAGTGACCTAAAATGTAGTAACCTAAAATGGTAGCATAAAAAAATTCAATTGAAATTCAATTTCAATTTATAAAAACGGAACAACAATTTGGTTAAGTCAAGTAGAACTGGAGGTTAAACTGCAGGTTATGGCTTTTTACAGTAAGTAAAAAGTAAAGTAAACAACGGCATTTGAGACAAAGTAACTACCACAGAATGAAAAATAACAGAAATCAATAGAACTTAAATGACAATAAAAACACTTATTCAAAATATTAGATAAATAGAATTATAATTCTAATAGAACTTTAATAGAATGTAATAACTAAAGGTAAATCATTGGTAGTACCACCACAAATGACTTTACACATTACTTTTTATTGATTTTGAATTTAAAAAAATGCAAGTACTTTATTGTTATATTTTAGCCTATAAACGTACACTGTTAGCATATTACATAAGCAACATCACAGACATCATCAATACTGCTGAGGTTAAATTTAATCCATTATATTCCTTTAAAGAGTCAAATCATTTCATCGAGACACAGAATTGGTTTGTACAGCTTTATCAACATTATTATAGATTGAATCCCTATTTTCTGTATCACAGGAACGACAAAGCATAATCAAATACTGGCTGGACAATCTCAGAGCTAAGCATGGAGAGGCCCTTCACAACATCCACTTCCTGGAAGGGCAGCCAATCAGTGAGTTCTTCTCTTTAGACTTCCTGAGAGCCCTGAGAAGTGTGTACCAGTGGCCTGAATGTATGTATAAGTCGCTCTGTATCTTGATGGACTGTAAGCAACTGGACTGTGCAGGCTGAGGATTTATACGTTGCTGCTGGTGACAGATGTAGTGAAAGCTTCAGCTTCAGATGTAGTGAAATGTTTTACCGAAGTTTTGAATACCTGTTCATGTTGTGTGTGTGTGTTAGTGAGCGTGAACTGTGTGTATATGTTCCAGTTCCTGAGCTGAGGGCGCGAGGTGTGATCCAGCAAGTCTTCCCGCTTCATGAGCAGAGGATTCTGGGACAGCTGATGAAGTCGTGGGTGCAGGCCGTGTGTGAAAAACAGCCACTCGGTTAGTAGTTAGAAGTGAAAGGTCAACACTGAAATATACTTTTTTTTTTTTTTCAACAGTCCTATTAAAAAAAAGGAAACCAGAATAAGCCTAATTTCTGGTTTTAGTTGGTTTCAGATTGTCTCCCAAATTTTCCAGGCTTTACTAAAAAAAAACGATTTAATCTGTGTTAATTTAAGCATGATTATTAAAGCAATGCAAGTTTTAAAAGTGCAATTTGAAGGCAATAAAAAATAGTGGGAAAAAAAATTAATATTAAATTAAATAATAATTAAAATATAAAAAATCATTGTTATTGATTAGTTGTTGCGGCCCACTTAGATCCTTAAATAATTTGTCTGTGTCTTTGTCTTGTTAGATGATATTTGTGATTATTTTGGTGTGAAGATTGCGATGTACTTCGCCTGGCTGGGTTTCTACACCACTTCAATGTTGTATCCAGCCGTAATTGGCTTTGTATTGTGGATGCTCACTGAATCCGATCAGGTATTTGACCACTTAAACACCAGAAAAGTCGCTTATCAGAACAATAATAGAACAAAAGTAGTACAATCTGCAATTGTTCATGTGATTAATATCTCTGTCGCTGTGCTCTCAGACCAGCAGGGATATCTGTTGTGTGGTGTTTGCTCTCTTTAATGTGGTGTGGGCCACGTTGTTCCTGGAGCGCTGGAAACGCAGAGGAGCAGAGCTCGCCTATAAGTGGGGTACACTGGACACCCCAGCTGAGTCCCTGGAGGAGCCCAGACCTCAGTTCAGGGTAATGACTCGGGCTGTCAGGCAATTAAAGTGCCCCATTATGGATTTTTGAATGCAAGTGAAAACATCCTGCAAAGTTTTAAATCTGAAAGTGCACAGTTTATAAATTAGCGGTCTCTAAAGAGAAAGAGTCGACTCTGAATCATTGAAAGAAAGCTGTTTCATGTTGACATCAATATTAAACATTAGGATACTCCCTGTCCACTTGTTGCACGTGCAGACCCGGGAAAACTTGATTTTCCTATTGGTCTGAATAAAAATGCTAATTCATTCTTTGCCACTAGGTGTCGCTTTTGGAGCATTAAAAAGCTCACAAACACTGCATTGAATGAAATTGACCAAACATTGTAGATTAGCCTAATGTTAAGGAGGGGTTTTGAAAGAATTATGATTAAACAAATTGTTTGGGAGCAGTTGAACAAATAAGGGGAAAAAATGCATTAAAAGAAAACAACACTTTCAAAGTGTTTTTGACCTTGCGTGCATGTCAACCTGTTGTTGTGGACTACCATATTACCCATATGCGCTTCAAAATTGTAATCTAATTTATCACACAATGCTCCAATTAATAAATTGAATTAATAGCATATTAATTGCACATAAATTTTGGCTGAGAAGCTACCCCCAAAAGATAATTTAAAGTCATTATTGTGTTAAATTAGTAAAACATTGAAAAGCCATTAATAAACAAACTATTTAAAAAATATTTAGACATTTTTTAATGAATAAATAATGATAAATGGGTATGTTTATTTGTTTGTTTTGAAAATGAAAAATTAATATTAAAATATAAAATTATTTTTAAATATTATACTATAAATATGAAACTAAAGCCACCAAACAGGGAGTCATTCAGAAACGTATGTAAGATGATAAATGTATCAAAATGCATAGTATTCAAAAAATATGTACATGAATGAGTGGCATTCCAACAGGAAAGGATGTGACATGTGGTCAGGTATGGTTTTACCATACTAGGAATTGTGTTCTGCATTTAACCCATCCAAGTACACACACACACACACACACACACAGGGGTGCAGTTGGAGTGCCTTGCTCAAGGGTCTGACCTCAGTTGTGGTATTGAAGGTGGGAAGAGCGCTAGTTATTCACTTCCCCCACCCACAATCCCTGCCAGACCTGGAACTTGAACCCACAACCTTTGGGTTAATTGCATCCAAAATCAAAGTTTTTGTTTATAAAATGTGTTTATTATGTATACATATAACTACAAATGAATGCATGAATTTATATATCTAAGAAAAAATATGTTTATACATGAAATATATTTCTATATAAAATATAAGAATATAAATATATAAATGTATATCCATGTAAATATTTTCAAAATATAAACTGTATGTGTGTGTTTGTGTGAATCGCGATTAATCGTTTGACAGCGCTAATTTTAATGCATTATTTTTTTTAAAAATGAAATGAATCGATGGCCCTGGGAGTGACTTCTGATGCATCTGAAAACACATCTTTTAAATGAATTCTTCTCTCTCTTGCTCTTGGGGTCAGGGTGTGAAGCGGTGCAGTCCAGTGACGGGCTGTGAGGAGTTTTATTACCCACCGTGGAGGAGGAGAGTGTTCAGATGGCTGGTCAGCTTTCCTGTTTGTATATTATGCCTTTGCTTTGTATTTCTGGCCATGCTCGTCTGCTTTGAGCTTCAGGTGAGCTACACATTCTCTCACATACAAGTAAAGGCAGACTGATTAAAAGTATAAAAGTGGAATTATCTTGCATTTCTCACAGTTTTGATATTTTATCACAATTCTGTGTTCATATATCACATTGTTATTCCATAACATAAAAATAAATAAAGGTAATTGCGACTATTTATCACATTAAATTGCAACTGAGAGTTTATAAGTCAAATCTGTGAGATGTGGCATGAATGGAAAACAGAATGGCAGAAATGAAATTAAGAATTGTAAGATTACCTTATGTGTTATATAGATTTACATATTACCAAGTGCATATAGGAACAGTTGTTGTAATGTGAGTTGTAATGAAGTGATGTTTGGTAGGAATTTGTGATGGGGTTTAAGGAGCTTCCACGTGTAGCAAGATTTATCCCTAAAATCATGTTGGCCATCACTGTGACGGCGTGTGATGAAGTGTACAGAAAGATCGCCTGCTGGCTAAATGACATGGGTGAGTCACAGGACACATGAAAGTTTATATCTGGAGTTTTATCATATGAAGTGTTCATGAACACTGTATTTAACAAAACCAAATTTTACAGAGTAATGCATCTCAGGAAATTTAGGTTTAAAGTTTGTCAGTAGTAGAAAGTAAAAAGGTTGAAACGGATTGTGGTTTGGATTTTGGGAATACAGCCCTCCAGAAACCAAACACAGGAGTGAGAAGGAGAAAGAAGATAAACACTGGATAGCTGTTAGGCCCCTGTGAGGTGAATACTAATGACTGAATCTGCCGTTTCCCACAGAAAACTACAGACTCCAGAGTGCCTATGAGAAAAATCTCATCATCAAAATGGTTCTTGTAAGTAATAAGCAAATAAATAAATAAATTAATAAAATAAAAAAAACAACTTTTTGAACCCACTGCATTGGTTTTGTTCCCAAAATGTTCTCTTTCTCTCTCAGTTTCAGTTTGTAAATTCTTATCTCAGCCTTTTCTATATTGGATTCTACCTCAAAGACATGGAGCGTCTGAAAGAGGTGAGAGTCTCAGACTGCACGTCTGCTTTACATTTCTTACTAAAACCACACTGCGCAAACATGAATCGTCAAAGCGGCACGCATTCTTCTTTACAGTTTTTTTTTTTCAACCGCTTACACATATTTTCAAAACATTACAAACAAAGCTATGCCAAATATATATTTTTTGTAAATAAATAACAAATTAACAAAACGAAAGAAAAAACCCCCACAGAATGCAGAATCTCAGTTAATTCTTGTGATGAGCTCTTGAAAGCAGCATCCAAGTATAGTTTCGAATACAGTCTTATATTTAAACGAGTATAGTATCAAGTGAATCAAGTGATTCTGTCATGTGATACTATATTTATTTGCATTAAAGCCCATTTTCTCGACAAAAGTTGTTTCCAAACCTTTGATACGCCACAATTTCTGACTTATTTTCAACATTCCCACATAGTTACAATATAGAAACATAGACTTGTACGTCTTATACTGAGGCATTTGTGTATATAAACAGTATATATATATATATATATATATATGTGTGTGTGTGTGTGTGTTAGAGCACTACACGTCACGCGCCTTATGATGAGAATAAGTGTTTTTTTCACTAGGGTAGAAAGAGCTAGAATGTTTTTAACATGCAGTCTGAATGCACATGTTTACCGAAGCATGCACAATTGGGATATTCATATGATTGTGTAACTGTTGCTGCAGATGCTGGCCACACTGCTGATTATCCGGCAGTTTGTGCAGAACATGAAGGAGGTCCTGCAGCCCTACCTGGCCGAGCGGCACCGTCTGGGTGAGCTGACGCTGAGGGCCGTTTGGGAACTGCTGGTGTCCGCGCTGCTCAAGTATGGGCGTCTCGCAGCGGGACGTGCGCAGGTCTCGCCAAGTGACCCCACCGTGCTCGGCTCAGGCCTGCGTGGGCCACAGATGGGCGAGGAGGGCCCTCAGGAGAGACGAGAGCGCAAGTGTTTAAATGGTGGCTGTGGCGTCCCGGATGAGGATGTGGAAGAGGAACCTGGCGAGAGACACAGCGAAGAAGAGAACGAATCGGAGAGCCTCATTGATTGTGGACTGAAGCTACGGAAGGTCAGCTTCATCGAGAAGGTGGAACGCAAGTCTGCGAGTTCTGTCAATCCGGTGGATGAGAGCTTCTTGGAGGAGGGAAGCCCCACCATGGTGGAGAGGGGCATGGATCCTGCCTCAGTTTTTGAGATGTGCGATGATGAGGATGAAAATGGGGCTCCAGAGATGAAGGAGCTGACTGCCGAGCCACTGCCGGCGGGTGTAGAGAACACCACATCTGTAAGGCTAAGGAAAAGAGGGCGGAGCTTAGAGAGGGCTGACAGTAAGACCAAGAGAGATTCGTGGATAGATCCTCCTGAGGAGCATGAAACCACCACACTAACACAGGCTGAGATGGAGAGCTGCATGCAAACCTACCAGGTCAGAAGACACAGACATATGTACAGTGGTGGCCAAAATTATTTGAACACTAGTATTTTCATCAACTAGAAAATGGGGTGACACTTTATTTTAAGGTGTCCTTGTTACACATTAAAGTGCCCCTATTATGGATTTTTTAAAATTATCTTTCATGCAGTAACAGCCCTAAGTGAATGAAAACATTCTGCGAAGTTTTAAAACGTTAGTTCACCTCCCCAAAAAAATTCTGTCATTAATTACTAACCTTCATGTCGTTACAAACCCATAAGACCTTTGTTCATTTTTTAGAACACAAATTAAGATATTTTTGATGATATAAGAGAGTCCTGTGACCCTCCATAGACAGCAACACAACTGAAATGATACAGATATAGAAACATAGTAAAAACACAGGTGAAACATTCCATGTGACTTCAGTGGCACACCTTTTTTTGAGCAAAAAACCCAAAATAACTCTACCATTCTTCTCCCATGACTTACATCTTGAGATTTTTAGAGAGTATTACAACCCAACATGTACGCAGGCTTTAACATATTTGACGTAATCAGCCTTGTTTACATCCGGGAGGAAGCACAGAATGTACGTAATCTACTGCTGTTTGTGCCTAGAGGAAAGCATACACTTAGGCTCTCTAAAATGGCGGAAGACGCAAGTCATAAGAGAAGAATGCTAGAGTTAAATGATGTTATTTATGTTTTGTATTGCGTAAAAAAAGTATTCTGGACTGTTTTACCAGTGTTTTTCCTACGTTTATTGATCTGGGAAAATTTCAGTTGTATTGCTGTCTATGGAGGGTCAGATTGCTCTTGATTTGTGTTCTGAAGATGATTTAACGGGTTTGAAACAACATGAGGGTGAGTAATTAATCACAGAATTTTCATTTTTGGGTGAACTAACCCTTTAAATGCGAAAGTGCACAGCGTATAAAGTTATTGTCTCTCAAAAGAAAAATGTCGACTCTGAATCATTGAAACAAGTAATTTTTTAAAGAGTTTCAAACTGTTTCATGTTCACATCAACATGAAACATTAGCATATTGCCCGCCCACTTGTTGCGTGTTCAGACCTGGGAAAACTTGATTCTCTGATTGGTTCATGTTTGTCTGAATGAAAATGCTAATTCATTCTTTGTTACTAGGTGCTGCTTCTGAAGCATTAAAAGCTCACAAACACTGCTTTAAATAAAATCGACCAATCAAAGCAGATTAGCGTCATGCAAAGGATTGGTTTGGAAAAATTAATCGTTAACTGAATCGTTTGGGAGTCATTATAAATAAGTTATAAAATAAGGTAAAAAGAAATGCATATTATAAGAAAAGGAAAGTTCTGATAATAGGGGCACTTTAAATGTACCTAATATTATATTAACAATCAATTATGCATAATTACATGTGAGTAACCCTAAGACAAACCCTAATCCTAACCATAAAGTAAACTGATATTTTCTACTCACACACTACAGCAAAAGATAGACTGAGACTGAAGACTGGAGTAATGATGATCAGAATTCAGCTTTAATCACAGAAATAAATTAAATTTCAAAATATATTCACATCAAAACAACTTATTTTTAACTGTAATAATATTTCACAATATTACTGTTACTATTAATGTTTTTATTGTATTTTGAACCTTGTGAACATGAGACCTTTTTTTTTACTTTTCAGTAGTGTAAAATATAATTTCGATAATATTTAAACAATATTTAAATGGAAATGGAACGCGGTCACCCACGGATACCCGTGGTTACGAGTCATCCAAAAATATTTTTAATGATATTCGGGTTGTGGTCGGTTGGGTCGTTTGAATTAAAGATGCCAATTAGACCTTTGTAATTTATATGGTACTAGACACAATTTTCAATGAAATACATAGGCCTACACACAATACATTGGCTAAATTAACGTACTTTGGCGAAGATGACGCACAAGCTTAGTCTGCATGTAGAGATGGAGACGGGAAGAGAAAAGGTGAAGACTGGAGAGTAGAAGCTCCGCAAATACACAAATAGAAAGAGCAAAGTGTGGGAGACATTTGCCGAAATAATGAAAGATGATGACCAAAGTGCTGGCTTTGTCATGTGTAGGCTACCTTTTGAATGTTGAGCGTTATTAACAGTTGAATAAATGCTGACGCGGGACAAAATTCAAGATTTCCCAACACGTTGAACTGAGCAATGCCGTTTTATCATTTTAATAGGTTACTTTTAGACGCATATAGCTCAGTAATGTCAGTTTTATGTATTTTCTGAGAGGGGGTGGGATTTGTGTTGGGAAAGTCGGGGGAGGCTTCGATTTGGAAAAACACATGCAGCATCTTAATTAAGAAAATTGAATCGAAATAAATGAATATGTCAAGCCTTTATTACATATTACAGTTATTAATGCGATATTAGCATTCAGAAAAAGAACCGTTTGCGCTCCTAAGGGCCTTCACACTTTTCCAAAAGTGGGCTTTCTCTCAGTTGACCTGCTTATGAATTCTTCAAGCAGGGTCGAAACATAAACATCACATTCATCAGTAATATGCATCTAGACAGCTGAAATGAAAAATTTCCATTTCAGGAAGTGGGTCGGGTACAATATTTTCTTTTTGTTGTGGGTGGGTTAGTTGAAAACGTTGATCAGGTTCGGGTTGTTTACACATTGACCCGCACATCACTGGCATGGGTCGAAATCGTAAAGGGACATTTATTTGCAAATCAGAATCATGCGACTCATGTAATTTGTGCAAAAGTTTAATAACTCTACGTTAACTCACATAACTGGAAACACATGTTTACATACATTTAAGTTATGAAAAGTTATGGAAGTTATGAAAAGTGGTCAGTTGACCACCTGATGCAGTCTCAAAGTCCGGATGGCTCCAGGGTTTTGGATTGGCAATCATGTTCTTCGGAATTTGAACAGTGATGAAATCCGAAGATGTCTTGTCTCTTATGATTGTTCACTGTTGTTCTCCACCAAAACCACTCCCCGGGCGCAGCAGCACTGGCTGCCCACTGCTCCGGGTGTGTGTGTGCGCGTGGTTGATCACTTCTCACTGCTGTGTGTGTGCACTTTGCATGGGTTAAATACAGAGCACAAATTCCTAGAATGGGAAACCATAACTGGCCACAAGTCACTTCACTCACATCAAACACCTTGAGGTACAATCTGCTAAGGATTAAGGAGGGGTATAGAAGAGACAGGAATTATGTTAGTAATAACCTGTATGGCTTGTTAAGAAGACAGAAGTTGCTAAGACTGATATAATACTACCCCAAGGGAAGAGCATGAACTAAAATGAGGTACCACTAAAATGAAAAATGTCTTAATAGCTTTAGGAAACTAAAAGGAAAAATAAATAACTGAATTATTAAATCTCAGATTTAATTAAAATCAACAAATAAATCAAGCATAGTCAATTATGACATATTGCAACTTGATTCACAAATCAAAACTCAAAACATTCACTTCACAGATTATGGCAAATTACTAGTTAGCTAGGCTAGTATTTACCAATAATTCGTTTCAAAAAATAAAAAAATGTACTTCAGCACAAATTTTAGAATGTAGCACATTTAGAGCTGAAATGGGGATTTCTTCGCCCAAAATCATATTGTGTCATTCTAGTACAATTTATTCACGCTGCTAATCTGAGATTTCTTTGTCAGAAAAGATTTACGCATTTAAAGCTGAAATGGGGATTTCTTTCTTTACTAACAACAGAAATTTGTATTTCTTCACCAATATCAGGTTAGTTCCCTGTCGTACAATTTAAATACGCATTATAGCATTAATTATCACAAACTGCATGAGTAAACGTTAATTAAATTCATGACACAAATACATAAGTTTGGTACTGATTATGCTTGCAAATAATGTTTCAACATTTGCCCGCATTCTCCACCATTTCTGTAGCATATTAGCTCATTAGGGGGAAATGTATATAAATAATTGGAATTAATAGTAATTATTTATATACATTGAGCTAATATGTTACACTGCTGATCCAAATAAACATCAAAAACACTGATCGCATTTACCTCACACAACACCTGGGGGCACAGCTGTTTAGAGGTCATTTCCGTTTTAGTGATGTTATTTACTGGTATTTTAAAAACTGTCTGTGAATGGTGCTTTACTGGAAATAAGAAAGAACACTGTTGCCTGTGTGAACAGCACAATTTTGAATTTCCTGATAAAATTGTTCTGGTAATTTTATGGCAATTTACTGGTATTACTGTGTGAAAAGGACTAATAACTTTATATATTGTGCACTTTAGCATTTACCATGTACATTACACACTGCATGAAAGAAGAAAAATGGCATAATAGGGCACTTTAAAACAGCTGACTTCCAGCTGACTTCCAGTAATGTACTTGTGTTCTAGATTATGGATATTCTATGGCCTCAAGCAGGCAGATCCTTCCGACTGACATACTTTCTCTAAACCTCTAAAACAAAATGTCCCTATACTGCTTTCCAGGACACTTTTCAGGACTACCAGGAGATGTTTGTTCAGTTTGGATATGTGGTGCTCTTTTCCTCTGCCTTCCCATTGGCCGCCATGTGTGCCCTCATTAACAATATCATTGAGATCCGGAGCGACGCATTTAAATTGTGCACCAGCCTACAGAGACCCTTCGGCCTGAGGGTGGGGAGCATTGGGCAGTGGCAGGTTAGACTACACTGAGTACTCCTAAAACCATTATAATACTCATCTGATGCTGTTCTAAGAGTGTCTTCATACAGCGAGGTTGTGTAAAAGTCCTATATTATTGCACAGACAGTGATGGAAGCCATGGGTCTGATCGCCATCATAGTGAACTGCTATCTGATTGGTCAGTGTGGGCAGCTACAGAGACTGTTTCCCTGGCTCAGTCCTGAGATGGCCATTATCTCCATCGTCATCCTAGAGGTACAAACACACACTCAAGAACATTTTAAGACACTATTGTTTTTAAGTAATATTTTGGAATCATTTTATTTTATTTTCGGTTTTCATTTTAATTTTATAATTTTTTTTAACTTTTTCTATTTTCTTTTTTAATTTTTATTTTGGGTGAACTATCCCCTTGGTGAACTGTCCCTTATCCTTAAGTTTTTATTAATAGACTTTTTTATTGATATGTAAATATGCAATTACTTTTTAATTAAATTATACTCTAAGTAAGAAACTAAGGCCCGGTTTCACAAACAGGGTTTAGCTTAAACCAGGACTAGGCATTAGTTTAATTAAGATATTTAAGCAACTTTTACAAAAATGACACTGTGCAACAATGACACTGACATGTTTTAAGATATGTTAGAGCAAGATATATTTATCTGAGCCAGCTCAAACATGTAATTTAGTCTGGGACTAGCTTAATCCTTGTCTGTGAAACTGGGGGTAAAACTGCTACTAGGTGGTCTTAATGAATAAGTCATTGAGTCATTCATTCACTCGATTCATTCAACTGGTTGATTCATTCTGGAATAAAGTATATAGGTGTTTCTCAATGTCAAGGATAAGTCCTTGGCAGGACTGGTCCTTCCAAGTCACTTCCATCAGAGGCTAGGCGAAGCTCCTCTTAAGCATTCGGAGAACACGTAAATGGAACAGGCTAGCAAGTGCACATTATTGCGTCATTACGTCAGTGAAAAGGTCCGCTTGCGGCGCTGAAAAATGGAAGTGCAAACATTACTGGTTTATGGTTAATAATTGTGAAGTGACATGTCCGGTTCAATTAGCTTTAGAAATTATAACGTAATTTCTAGAATTTATGATAGAATCAATACGGTAGTAATCTGTACTTTTTAATCGAAATCCGAGGATCCTTCCTTGACATTGAGAAATGCCTAATTTATGAATTGGCCACTGAATCATTGGTTCTCCCAATTCTTTCAACACACAGATTTGTTCAGAAAAATATGTGTTGCTTGAAGATGCAAAAAACAAGTGAAAACAGAAAATATTCTGTTTAAAATATAACAACATATTAAGTAGTGTAAAATTGATCTCACATTTGCACCCGTGCTATTTGGGACAAAAACAGTACTCGTGTGATATTGCGCTAGTAGCCTGTGTGATATTTCTTAACTAGAGGTTATATAACAGAAATATTAGATAAACTTTTCTGAGAGAAAAAAAAAAACATTTTTCTTGAATTTTCTTGAACATCTAATAAAATGATCAAATGTAATGCCAGTACGCTCAAATTTCCTTCTGAAGTGACCTAATTCATATGATTTGCTTTGAGGACTTGTTGTTTTCAGTTTTTTGTCTAACATATAATACTTTTACTTTCTCTGTTTTCTCATGGACAGCACTTTGCAGTACTCTTGAAGTATATCATTCATGTGGCAATACCAGACATCCCCAGCTGGGTCGGAGAGGAAATGGCCAAGTTGGAGTTTCAGCGCAAAGAGGCGTTTAAGGTAATACCCCATCCTCCGCTGACTGAAACCTTATTTATGAAACTGAATATTACAAATGCTGGGATATAGACTCTTTTGACTTGACAGTCTGCAACCACCCTGTAAAAAACATGCTAAAACACAGCAAAATCCTGATATAAAAAATAAAAACATCCAATATGGCGCATAATAGTGTATAATAGGCATAGACTTGTTACTTAAATCTGTCATAACACTATATACTGTTTACAATGTTAATTCCTTTAAAGGGTTACCCCTACCACAACACGAAAATTGTGCCATTAATAACCTGTAGAAGCTTCGTTCATCCTTGGAACACAGTTTAAGATATTTCGGATGAAAACCATAAGACTTGTGACTGTCCTATTGACTGCCAATTAAGGGTTACTGCCAAGGTCCAGAAAAGTATGAAAAACGTTCTCTGTGTACTCCAACTGCCATCAGTGGTTCAACTGTAATGATATGAAGCTTTGAGAATACTTTTTGTATGGAAAGAAAACAAAAATATTGATTTTAATCAACAATTCGACACCATAATGTCAATGTAGCGGCATTTTACGGTGCAGAATTGCTAAGTTGTTGTTTTTGTTTTCTTTCCATACCAAAACTATTCTCATCGCTTCATAACATAACAGTTGAACCATTGGTATGTTGGTAGATTTACTATTCTGCTGACGTCTTTCATACTTTTCTTTGTATGTGTTTTCAGAAGCATGAACGTCAGGCACAGCAGCATTTCCAGGAGCAGCAAAGAAGGAAGCGCGAGGAAGAGGAGCGCCAGCGGCAGGCAGAGTATCAAGCGCGACGTGATCGAGACGATGGCCGGTCGGACTCTTCAGGTGGCGATCACCACCATGACAAGAGCCACAGTGGCAAATCTAGACCGGGGGGTGGGGGAGGCACTTCTGGGGGGGAGAAACCCAAACGGCCCAGCTCACTTCTAGGAAATAACAATGTGATGAAACTGAAGCAGATCATCCCTCTACAGAACAAGTTTTCATCCGGCACGGCTCGTTCCCCGCAGTCACCCACGGGTAATGAACCCAAGCTACCGGGGTTCCTTAGTTTTAAGTTCCTAAAGTCTCCTGAGAACAAGAAGGAGGCAGCAATGGCTTCCGCTAGTGCTACGTCAGCTCCTCCAGTGCAAGAGAGGGCGGAAAGATCCCAATCACCCAACAAGTCCTTCAATCCTGGAAAACTCTTTAACTTTGGGAAATCAGAGGGAGGGGCATGTGTAAATGGGGCACAACCTTCAAAACCAGGGGATGGTGGACAGGTGCAGGACAAGGCTCCAACAAAGTCCGATCTTAATGGGGTCCCAGACGAAATCCCATCCCCTTGTGGAGAGAACGGGGAGAATGTGTCCTCATCCGATGCTGATCCATCAGCCCATAAGATGTAACAAAAAAAAAGCAGTGGGAGAAACTACTTAGTAACATTAAGGGCGGGAGAGTGGGGATGTTTTTTGAGGCTGTGCAAGACCTGGAAGCTGTTAAGTTGAAGGCATAGTGAGGAACTGACTAAAAGCCCAGGTGTACTTCATTTTCCGCATTCTGCTATGCACTATTGTGCATGTAAATGCTCTGTTGACACGGAGCATAGATGGACATGTTTGGTGTGCGCGCCAGCTGTTATTTTTGAACGTTAATATTGAAATCACATATGCACAAGTTCAAAAATTGGGCAAGATCAAGTGGATGGCGTACATGGTAAATAACGAAAATTGTCACATGGACTGTTTGCAAGCCAGAGCGGAACACAGACTAGGGAAGCTCAGTTTTGCCTTTCAAATACATTGGGTCGAGATAAGAGCGTTGTGTATTTGGACGTGTTGAGTGCTTTGTTTTAGTCCCGATTCAGGTAATGGTTACCACTAGAGGTCAACCGATAACCAATTTTACCGATAACAGTGAAACATCCAATAGCCTAGTTTCTAAAATGGACACTGCATGAAAACAAACAAAACTCAGAATAAAATAGCTTTATTACAAAAAAAAAAACAGTAATGAAACATGAAAATGTACAGTACCTCTTTAAATTATGTATTAAAAAATTATATATAAAATATGTCAGAAACTAGGGATCCAAATGCAGGTGCAAAAGGTCTCTTGAAAAACTGAAAAAACCTTAGCCATCTGCTGGGAAAAAATGAATTGTCAGTATAGTCAATCCTGTCAGCACGGGAGGATCACACTGGCTTCAGCACACACAGCAGGAGAGGATGCCAGAGAGAGAACTTCGGGGATAACACAGAGCGGACAACAACAAATGCCAAAGTGGAGCGCGTCGAGGCAGAGTGCAGGACTGGGTCCTTGGACAGGTGAGTAGAAGATAACATAACCAGAGACAGAATAGCTAGGCTGACAAGACAGGAGAGAAGTGCTTAAACTGGAATAGGCAGGAAAGCTTGGAGAGCAGTAGGACGGTAAGTAAGAACTGAATTGGGATCCTTTTTTTTTTTGTTTGCTTTCTCATATCACTAGTTTTAAATATGCAACTTCGCTGGTTAACAGCTGCATAAAAGTGACCAGCTAGATATGAGTAACGCAAATACACATGACATGAGTGAAAGTTTGTCACATTGTTTTTAACGGACGAGGTACTTCTAATATTAGCATCCTCTCAGCCAGCAACCATACTGCTGTTCTTTCTCTACGGTTGTGTCATCTATTCAAAACATACATTGTTTTATAATGATATAAAACATATATTGTAGTGTGGTCTATGCATAATGTTGTCTGTTTTAAATCGACATCTAAAGTGTCCCGCTCTGTGCACTCAGCGTTCAGTCTCATGTGTCAAAACAAACAGCACATGGTTCATCTCTCGCTCTCGTTCTGTATAATGACAATTAATCTTTTCAGCTACTCCAGCAAACAGACCTAACTTGGAAAATCTATCGGCAAGGATTTATGCCAATAATTTATTGTTTCACCAATCGATTATCGGTACCGATTAATTTGGCAAAATCCAGATCAGTTGACCTCTCATCAACACAAATTGAATGCGGAGGGCTCTTGCGACTTATTTCTAGTCCAAGCAAGTGGTAAAAAATTGTTTTGCCAATTGGGCGCATTTTATGATGTGTTTAATTTCCATAGAAGGTAAGCTGACGACAACGCAGATTTCGTAATTTAGGTACACATGGCACAGTGCAGTATCGGTTCATATACAACTTGGTTGAGTTGGATTGCGGCTGATAAATGACGCATGGTTCCGTGCAGAAACTCTAAATGCTACAGTGGTGCAACTGTTTAGTAAATAAATTTGCCCCGTAATGGTAAATGCTTTGCTGTATTTCAGGAAAAAAACTTTTGTAGAAAAGACCCCCGACATACGCACACTTATTCACACATACATTGCCTTTTCTGCAACCCAAATAGAAATGCATGAGCTGCGTTTCTGACCGTTTTTAAAGTGAAATGTTTAATTACCAGTCTGATAATTGTAATATTTTATTGGGTTGCCGGTAGAAAATAATGGAAGATCAGTTACCGCACATTTTATACAATATGATCCCCCAAAATACCATAACAACTATAATCTCACAAGCAGCAGTTCCAACTGTGGGTGATGAAAACTTTTGTATGTCTTTAAATCGGTTGGTTTAGTAGAGCAATAGCAAACAAGCAAAAATAACTGGTGGTTTAATAGTCCATATTAAATAATAGGCCCCGAATGGCAATATGTTCATGTCAATAAGTGAAAATCTGCAATGGAACAAATGCAAATGGGTGTTTAATGTGGATTATTCATTTGTCTGCCATTTACCCTTTTCTGAAGCGCTGTACACAAAGCATAGAAAACTGCTGCCATCTCCTAAATTAGATGGTCATCTTCACATTGCATTGCCACCAGTATCCTTATCATTATAGCTCTGTTTTAAACCTTCAAGTTTATATGTTAGACTTTAACCCTCCTTAATTACATTACATCAGATTGGAAACTACCCTAAATTGCAAGATAGTGTTCGTGAAACATTTCATACCCCTCCAGTCAAACGTTTGGATGCAGTGAAAAACCTTTAGATTACTGCTTA
>JAUMHP010000060.1:16863659-16898015 GCA_032361065.1 Enteromius trimaculatus
GTCGACGGTATTGGGCCGTTGTTGGCGGGCCCTTCCCCAATTGGTTAAAGTAAGGTCCCCTAGCAACTGCCCAGCAAAAATTCATTTTGTAATGTGTTTTCGGTATTTTTCCAATAGTATTTAATGTCCCTCCAATAAAATACATCACATACCAGTAGACACCATTATAATCCATTAAAACCATTACAGTTCCAATTAAATCCATTACATTTTCTATTGTGTTTTGGGCAGGGTTCTATTGTTTTTTCAGCAGGGGGATTATGGTGAAACATCCAATCATTTGGTATCTCTGAAAAGCCCAGAACATCCAGACTTAAAACTGTGGCATTTATAGTCTCAGAGAAATCAACTAAAATATAATATCCTCATGTGAGGACGAAGGGTCTTACGAGGTTAATTTGGTACTTCACACACCAGGCATGACAGAAAATTACAACACACACACATGCAGAGAGAGAGAGAGAGAGAGAGAGAGAGAGACTTGTCAGTCGATTATAGGTATCTGTGAGCTGTAGCAGACTCAGCACTGTGGTGTGTAACGTTAGCTGCTGTATATTTGTGTTCACGCGTATTTCTGTGTTTTAGTGTCGTGTTTATCGTTAGTAGTACGAGTGTGTGTGTGTGTTACCGGCTTCATAGCTCTCATTTCTGTCAGTGTTCAGGCCTGTCTGAGCACAAGCACACATACAGGATTGAACTGACTTCGCCATGGACAAAGTAAGTTTCTGCACTCAAAACTTCATATTGTTTCACGTCACAGCTGAGTAACCACAGCTTGGGACTGGGCGTTGAAATATCATTTAAAATACTGAAATCTGAAGCGTGTCGATGAGATTCCAGTCGGTTTCAGCTGAGAAGCTGCTTTGGTGACTGAGTTAGCATGCTAGGCCGCTTCAGACACTCACGGATAGTTTATAAACACGTTTATTAGTACAGCAGCATGACACAAACACGTTAGCATGTTTAAAATCCGGTTTAAAAACGTTTATGCACGGTTGCCTGATGATTTGGGGTTTGGGTGATCTTTAAATCTCGTTCTTGTATGCTAATGTGTTAGCGCGTGTTAGCATGCTGAGAGCGCGAGCGAGACTTGCCAAAGCTTTTGTTTAGCAGTTCCGACCTGGATACGTTCGTTTCACTAGTGTTATTATAATAAAATACTATTTGAAAACTTAAATGAATAAAGATTAAACTTATGTCCTTTACATATATAGTGGGCTACATTGGCAACGCCCAAAGGTTGACATGCATCCTCCTCCATCTGCATTCGAGTTCTCTCAGCATACTTGCAAATGAGATTCATTTCTTAACGTTTATTATTTATATGTGTATTTATTATTTGTGTATTTCAGTACTGGCTTACAAGTCCTCTCCTGTCATTGATTGCTAGCTGAATGCGTCATGCTTTCAGTCTGACTGCTTTAGATCTGTCAGATCATTGGCAGGTGGATTTTATGGTCAGTTATGAGCAATTGATATTTTTTTTCTGGGATGGTGTGCCTGTATGCAAACTGTCAGCAGATCTCTAGAGATTAATAGGAGGCTACAGTATTTTTTGTAAAAACAAAAAACATATGTACTGAATCATGTCCTTTCAGGAATAAGTGAACACTAAGAGAAATGTCTTTTTCGTTCTAGACGAATACCTGTTTAATATCAACCGTGTTAATTTAGCACTTCTGGTATATTTTGACCAGATATTAATCTCTTTTTGTCTCTGAATGTTTTGAAGGCAGATTTCCTGAAAGGTCTACCTGTGTATAACAAGACAAACTTCAGCAGATTTCACGCGGACTCCGTATGTAAAGCATCGGTAAGATTGCGCGGGGCTCTTTGTGAGCTGTTAACATCATCTTATTGAATATTCAGTAAGCGTTTTCACACCGTGGTTGTTAATTACAGTAGCACATTTTGTTCAAATCATTAACAGTCCATTTTTTTTGTGTTTTACAGAACAGAAGGCCTTCAGTATATCTCCCTACACGAGAGTACCCCTCCGAACAGAGTGAGTGCTTACATGAAGGCTGTTGTACAACTGTAGACCAGTATTGCATAATAAAAAAGAACTTGATTCTCACAAAACACTTTGGTTTCAGTCTGAAGCCTAATTTTTAGAAGTTTTCTCTCTTCTCACAGTCATCGTCACAGAGAAGACAAACATCCTTCTGCGTTATCTTCATCAACAGTGGGACAAAAAGGCAAGTGTTCTTCAAACTCTCATTTGACAGAGCAACTGCATAAAAATTCAAAGATTTGAATGTAACACTGTGTCCTATCCAAATGCGAAACGTGATCAAATATATCTTTCTATGTTCGTTAGAGTCAATCAGTGTGTTTATATATATATATATATATATGGGTGAATGACCTGTTGTTCTGCAATATCATGTAGACCTTTGTAAAGGTTTGCTTTTACTGTGGGACAAAACACAACTGAGTGTGACGAATAGTTTGGATTTGCTGAGTGTGTAAGAAGTGGGGAAAAAATAAATTAGTTTTGGGACTTTTGCAAAATATAAATATACACAGGTACAGAATCATACTGAAAAAGTGCGTAGATGACAAAATGTAAACATAGGGAGAAGGAAGAAATAACTTATTTTTCATTCGGAAATGATTCCTGCATAAACCTCTACATACTTTTTTGATGTCTTGCAGAATGCAGCTAAAAAGCGAGAACAGGAGCAAGCAGAAGGGGAAGGTGGCAGCCCAGCGCCTCCCAGAAAAATTGCCCGGACAGACAGCCAGGAGATGAATGAAGACTCGTAGAGGAACCCACCATCCAAAAGCACAAGAACGGCCACAACAAGCCCAAACACCCGCACACCACACAGGAATTTCATCTCAGAAAGAAAGAAATGGAAGAACACTTCTTGCAGTGTGCATTTTTTTTATTATTTTATTTTACTGAGTGCTTCCTGGTGCAGTCAGTGCCCTGTTCTGAACGTGTGTGGCGCGACGGGTTTCCACTGCCAGCTTTGACGATTCTGCTGAACTCTGAACTGTGAGGGGTGGGGGGGTAAAGCGAAATTCAACAAGCACATAAGAACGAATGTCAGTTATGAAGACGTGTGTAAAAATTGATTTGTTAGGACACTATTAATGCAGTCTTAAAGTTTAAAAACACCCTAATAATCCTGGCTGTGAATTACTGCTTTCATAATGTACTTGGATCACAGGCACTAACCACAGGCGTCTCTCTTCAGCGTTCAAAAAAGGACATTTCAGAAATGTACAGGCACGTTCGACAGAATTAGATGTAGTATTTGGTGTTGGTAAGGTGCATACTTGTGCATGAATGCACTTTTGGGACAGTTTTTCTGTTGTCACAGGTTGAGGATAACATTACTGGTGATGTAAAGATATACAAATGTCAGTCTCTTTGACTTCTCCCGTAGGTTTTCCAGTGCTGTGTTTGTTCCAGAATCATAAACTGATTACTTGCCTTCAGATGCCTGACTCCATCTCTGATTGGTCCTTGAGTGCTGATTAATTTACAGTCTTTTTGCCTTCCAAATATGATGAGGTTTTCCCAGGTTGGAGTTTAATAGTATCTCTCCTTTGTTCTGGATTTGTAGTTTCATTTCGAAGTTCTGAGGTTTAAGGCGCAGCTATGCAGCAGTTCCTCTCTTAACCTGCAGAGAGCGTTAGTGATCTGTGAATGATCGGGTACAATAAACTAGCTCTCAGCCAGTGTGCTTTGAGTCCACAACATACACTCTGGTTGGAGACTAGATGTGAGGCCAAGTCAGCTGTTTCAAGCCATTTCCTGGCGAATTTGTTCTTGTTGAAAAGATTGAAATGTTTTGAAGCTATCAAGCTTAACAAAACAATGCATGCAAAAAGTTTTGAGTAAAGAAAGCTTTTAAAACCTCTTGAGGGGGAAGTGTGCAGAGAGCAGCCCGCCTTGAGTCTAAATCTGGTTGAAAGAGTTACCACAATTAGACCTGCATTTGTATGTTCTTCTTGTGAAGCCTTCCCAATTTTTGTTCAGGTTTTTTTTTTGTTTTTTTTTTGGAATCAATAAAAATGAGATTAAAACTGTTTTGTGTTGAGCCATGTTGAATGTAGATTTCAAGGTAATTAATAAAAAAAAACAAGATATGGTGGTTGATAGATGGAGCATGTTTTCAGAGGCTGTAACAGCATATGCTCAACAGGTGTAATCCGCTTTAATCTGGACTGCTTACTGTGGCCATGTAGATTTGGACAGTAGGGAGTGAATGAAAGCAGAAAAACAGCCGTTGTTGCTCTTTTCTTTATTATAAGTTTTACAATAAATGAAATCTTTAAATGATCTTTGAAGTAATTTAGTCACGTGGAAAGAGATTCTATTTGGATTCGATTATTGGATTGAGGGTAGCAGATTACCACCCCACAATTTCATTACACTGGGAAGAGAAGCTATCGGAGTAAACAATCCAGCTTTTTCATGTATCGGGAACATCGATAATCAGGTAAGAAACTGCACTGTACAGTTTTTGAAGGAATGTAGTTGTTTGTCATCAAAAAAAAAACCTACAAGGCCAAAGCCTTAACTAAAGAAAAGGGTTCACATATTCACTCATTTATTTGCATGGGATATTTCTTGGCAGCTATAATAAATAAAACTATTTAATTAAATACTTACTGCGTAAGTATAGAATGTTACAAAGTAAACATGTTGCTTTTGAATCCAACAGTTTTTGAATAATTACATCTCACGGTTAAAATAAACTCTGTTAGGAAGACCAATGCATTACTGTACATCGAGAACGACATAAGCTATGCTTGGTTTGCTTGTCATGGTTTTTTTAAAGCTTATTTTAATACATATTTTTTCATAATCCTTTTAAAGCACAATTAGTTTGCCATATGTGTTAAGGTCATTTAATGATGGTATTGATATTAGAATTTTGTCTTATAATGATTTCAACAAGATGCATTTTGCAGTTTGGGTTTTGGGAAGGGAAGGGAAGCATATTTTTCACACTCTGAAACAGAACAGAATTCATGAAGATGTTAGAAGGTAGGTGCCATAATTATGTGGTCCTTTAAGAATGGCTAATAGACCTTTCAAGTACAAGTACTATATTTGGAGCAAAAACAAACCAACATTGAGAGACCTTAGTCAGGTTAGACACCGTATTGAATTAAACATTTATAAAAATACTAGTTACAGTTTTTGCAACGACATGCAACGTATTGCTCCTAGATCACATCATATGCACCTTTGTTTAAGTTTTGTTGTTGTTCTACTTATTAAACAATATTCTACAATCCATTGAACACACTGTATTTCTATTGCTCACTGTCTCGTTTTTTTAATTTCTGTCAAAGATTAAATATGGTGCTACCCTGACTTAAGTCTAAGTTAATGGCAAAATCATTCACTGGTCTGCTTTCTGACAAGGGAAATTAGGTAGCTTGCTTCCCAGCACTTAACACACGGATAATTGATCTGCCAAACTGAGGTGGGGTAAATCAAATTTGCCAAAAAGCATTTGTCCTAAAGCAGTGACTATATGAGAACCTAAATGTACTTGTTATCTCCCCAGGTGTTCACCATGCTCACCAGCTTTGTGGATGGAATATTCTGTTGCTTTACAGGGAAGTCTACAAACGTTGTGGTCCCTATTGAGTCCTCAGAGCCCACCGATGGTTTTGAATTTGTTGAGGTAAAGCCAGGAAGAGTTCTGAGAGTTCGGCATATTATCCAAGACAGACCAGTGATTGAGGAGCCAGGGACTGGGGAAGGGGGCACGGTCAGCTGCAAGCGCAAAATCTCAGTGTACCGAAATGGACAGCTTCTGATTGAGAACGTCAATGAAGCCACCCATCCAGAGCTAGTCCGCTATCAGAATGGAGACAGCACTGTGGATACAGATGCTTCAAATTGTGAAGCTCCCCCAGTAGCCCAGGCTTCTGAGCCCTCACCGGGGTTGGTGACCGCAGGAGAAGCTGCCCATATCAAACCTGCACCTCAGCAGGATCTGCAGCAAGTGCAGAGAAGACGGCGCAAACCCAAACGCTCCATCGTGATTGACTGTGAGCGGAAGATCACATGCTGCAAAGGTACTCACCCTGATGTGGCCTTGTTTTTCATTCATGGAGTCGGGGGCTCGTTGGATATCTGGGGAAGCCAACTGGACTATTTCTCACAACTTGGTTATGAGGTTATTGCCCTGGACTTGGCCGGCCATGGTGCAAGTTCAGCTCCTCGTATTCCCGCTGCCTATACCTTTTACGCTTTGGCTGAGGATGTTAGGATCATCTTCAAGCGATATGCAAAGAAGCGTAATATTTTAGTAGGACACTCTTACGGGTAAGGAAATTTATGCCTTTGCCTGATGTATGCAGATACATTTCCAGACTTACTTTAGCATTTTTTATTGTCTTGCAGTGTCTCGTTTTGTACATTCTTGGCTCATGAGTATCCAGAACAAGTTCATAAAGTTGTGATGATTAACGGTGGAGGTCCTACAGCACTCGAGCCCAGTCTCTGCTCTGTCTTCAACTTGCCCACGTGTGTCCTTAATTTCCTGTCCCCGTGCCTCACCTGGAGCTTTCTCATGTAAGAATAATGGTTTACAGGACACATTTGTCATTGCCTTGCCCTTTGCCAGCCTGAACATGAGTGCCTATGTTTAGCAACTACCTTGTTCATTTCATTAGGTGGTATTAAAACTTGGAGTATACTACATACATTTTTCCTTGATTTTTGCCTTAATTTACAGTCTGGAAAAGTTTACGCGAGTCAGAAAATTGCATAGATAGGGTTAAGCCTGAGACATGCTGCACAATGTTCAGCTGTCCCAGACAAAAGACTGGCATAGTGAAACAATCATGTTGATGTCTAATTTGCCACAATTGTTTCAGCTTGCCAATCTTTTCGTCTGGGACAGTCAGAAATCATGTTTAGGCCTAACAGAGTCTATGACCATTATAAACTATGCAGAGGTTTTCAACCCTGCTCTTTCGGGACCAACTGTCCTTCAATTTATTTCTAAGGCTTGGTACGCACCACAAGATCTTGGTGTTTGAAATATTATCTTATGAGATTTTTCTCTGGTGTTAAGAGTGCCTGAATCTGCTCAGAAGAACATTGGAGGCGCCCTGATCGTAGATTGTAAATATTTAATATGTTGAATATTTAGGATCTGAAATCCTGATGTGTGGGGGGAACCCTGAGGTCAAATGTGCTATTGAGACAAATAACTGATGTCATACACTAATCAGTCTGCACACGCAAAAAAAAAAAAAAAAGCCAAAACCTAGATATTTTAGGTGATATAGAAATCCTGTCCAGGACGAATCCGGAACAAATGACACATATGGACACCTTACTCATAGTTAATAAAATACCTAGAGTGGACTATTGGAATAAACTATAACCCACATTTGTCCTTGCCTTATTCTTTGCCAGATTAATCATGAGTATCTATGTTTGGTTATCACGGTAGTTTTTAACTAATAAAATATGTCCTTTTTTTGTCTTCAAGGGCTGGTTTTGCCCATCAGGGAACAAGAGAAAAGAAATTATTAAAAGAGAACAATGCCTTCAATGTGTCTTCCTTCGTCCTACGCTCCATGATGAGTGGACAATACTGGCCGGAGGGCGATGAGGTTTACCATGCTGAAATCACAGTGCCTGTTCTGCTGGTTCATGGCATGTATGACAAGTTTGTACCAGTACAAGAGGACCAACGTATGGCAGAGGTACAATCATTTTACTTTCCAGTCTTAGAACCTCATCCATGTGTTGTTTAGTTCTTTCCATCTTCCTAACACATATTAACTGTTTAACAAATTTTGGTGTGTACAAACATTAACTGTGTTCACTTTCTTGTAGATCCTATTGCTGGGGTTCCTGAAGATCATAGATGATGGAAGTCACATGGTCATGATGGAGTGCCCCGATGTAGTTAATACTCTCTTACATGAATTTTTCCTGTGGCAGCCAGCAACCGCCTCAAAACCCAAGCAGGAATCAGCCCCTACAAAGACCACCACTACCAAACCTTCAGAGGAGACAACGAGACCAAAAACTGCTCCCAAGTCACCATCCAAATCTCAGCCAGAATTAATAAGACCAACAACTGCACCAAAAAGCATCAATACTGGGACAGAGGCAACAGTGGACATCAGATCTAAGGGCATGAAATAGATGGCTTGTCTAACTATACACAGGAGATGATATACATTTGTGTTCTATTTGATCTGCTCTTGCATGTGAGCCAAATTTACTTTAACTGTTTGAATGTATGTCATTGTATGTTTACTTGTTGGTATATGACTGCAGGAAAGAGATTAAAGAAACAGCTCAGATAGATGTTTGTCCCAGAGCAGAATGGGTTTTACTTGCTTTCGATTTGTATAAGCATCCCTAGAGGTTATATTTTTTATATACATACGTATATACATTATGTAATGCCAGCTCATTGAAATGAATGATTTCCATTCTCTGGGATATAACATGGTATGATATTGTCAGCCCAAAACGAATAACCCCACAATAATTCAGAACATTCTGTGATTTAACCCAACGCAATATTGTTCCTGGAACCATTTACTGTAAATAGATTGATATACTGTTATTAACTATTAATACTATTATTAACCTTTATTTTATTTGACTGACATATGACGATGTCCATTTCTGATTTATTCAGCGGTGGAGGACAGCAGAATATTGTTCTGGACATTTTTTAATTTTAGTTCAGTCTTTTTATGTTGAAAGTACTTCACCCCTGTCATTGAGATTGTCTAAAATAAAACAAAAAGCTTGATTTGCTTCTGCCTCACATTCTTACACATTACATAGCTAAACAGTTCTTATACTTTTAATATATATCCAAAACTCTAAATTTGATAAGCTATTAAATGGTCAGTGGTTAATTTAAGAACCATTAAAGAACAAGCAGTGAAAAAAAAAAATAACGGAACAACATGCGTATAAATATATTCTGCATAACGTAAATACTTTTGAATTTGAAACTTTTGCCTTTCAAACTAAACTCTTACTGTACCTTTTGATCACTATTTAAGTTTTTTGACTTCAAAAGATTCTTAAATCAATATATTTAATTGAAGCAGAAATATGGAAGCCCCTTTCTGCCACTGAATAAAATATAAAAATTTAGTGGCAGAACCTGGCTTCATTTCTAATAACCTTTCAGTACTGATTTTTTTTTTTAAGCATACTTTGTTCAATTACTAAGATTTAAGGATGTTCAGATATCCATTAAAAACAAAAAATTCACTGTTATGCATGTTACATTTAACTATGTACATAAGAATTTAAAAAAGGGATTTTATAATTTGTGCAAGACTTCAAAACCTACAGAAACCCTGAGAAAATGCAATTTTCAAAATTTAAAAACACTGGAGATACTATATAAAAAAAAAAAAATCTGACATATGACCTGCATTCACAGGCAAACAAGTGAAAAAGCAGAATAGTATGTAAATAAACCAGTTTTTTTGGGCAACCAACAAACTTTTATATAAAGAAAAAGAAAGTCAGAAGTGATTTTGGAGGCTTTTATTTACATACTCCATTACATTTTACTTCAGAGGAATGAAGCGGGAAGAATGAGTGGCTCCAATACCTGGACGACCGTGTTTAACAGGCTTGTATGTGATGGAGAACTCTCCAAGGTAATGACCAATCATCTCAGGCTGTGAAGAGACAAAAATTATACAAATCATTAGCAATCAATGACCATGTCACATTGACTGACAAACAACACTTTAACCGTATGTTTTACCTTGATTTCAACCTGGTTAAAGGTCTTGCCGTTGTACACGCCGACCATGGATCCAACCATCTCCGGCAGGATGACCATGTCTCTCAGGTGAGTCTTCACCACCTCTGGTTTCTCCATAGGAGGTGCCTCCTTCTTAGCCTTACGGAGGCGCTTGAGGAGGGACTGCTGCTTCCTCCTGAGACCACGGTTCAGCCTCCTCCTCTGTCTGGCACAGTAGAGCTGCATCAGCTGCTCACTGAGAAACACACAACCCCCAGCTTAAACAATGTTTCTACACAAGACCAGATCACTGAAGACAAAACCTTAAGCAAGACTGTTTAGGTCACGATAATGCAGGGGTGTCAAACAGAGTTTAGCTCCAACCCCTAATTAAACATGATCCAGTTAATCAAGTCAATTTAGACTTCTCTAAAAAAAACAAAAAAACTAGATGCTATGCGTGTTGGAGCATGGTTGGAAATAAAACTCTGTAGGGCTTTGACAAAGCTCAACATCCCTGCAATAATGAAATTCATGTTCATTTCAAGTTCAAACAAAATGGAAATATTCAAGCTGATTGTGTTTCTGGTAATCCAGAATGTAATCCATGAGATTTTCTGTGGTAGTGGGGAAATACTAAATAGTTTTGTATTGAATTCGAAAAAATATTGGCATAGCTCAAGTTATATGGACTAAATTCATGCATCTACAAATTAAGGTCTAAACATTCTTGAAGTGATGGCATTAAATATAAGATGCTAAGATTGTGTTGCAGTGCATGTGCTAACATCCAAATACGAATATTCTAAAATTAAGATGCAAACAGATTCCATGAAATCTGAACATAGGGCATAGAAACTTGTAAACTAAGTAAAAAATTATCTCTCTGGCTTTTTTTTTTTTTTTTTAAATAAACAATTGATAATATTTGTAGTTTTTTGCGCTGTAAATTATACTGATTAATCTTGTTGCAGTGCTATCAGAAGCTAAAGTGAAGATTATTTCTATATTCTAGTGTATAAGCAATAGATTTCTCTTGCAACAAATTTATGCTAACATTTTCAAGTATTGGTTACAGACAAGAACGTTGTTAACATTGTGAAACATGGGCCCCTGCCATTAAGAGCAAACTACTTCTTGCTTCTCTCGCCCTTCACACATCCGCTGAAGATTTTTACAAGGCAAAAGTTTGACTCACTAGGACATGTCCAGCAGCTGATCCAGGTCCACACCTCTGTAGGTGAATTTCCTAAAGGTACGCTTCTTCTTCTGCTCAGCGTCCGCCTGTGAGAAACACAACCATAGATAGCAGCTATTGACAGGCGTGTATTGGACTGATAGCGTGTTAACTTACATAACACATACGCGGCGAGTAATACAATACATTCCTAATTAACCCCACGTTAACGAAACGCAAGTATAAACTTGAGAATCCATCACGCTTGGTTTAGTCTTACAGCGCGAAGCTGAAGATGCTAATCATACGAACATCTACTTAAACATCCATCCCAGATGAGAAATAATAGCATGAAAGCGTGCATTAACTCTTCAGCAAACTTTAATCATATTTTGTACTCTGATATGATTTTTATTTACAGCAGATTCGTTTGGATTATTGTAGATTTGCTATTCACGAATGAGACATGAACCTACCATCTTGAGAGACTCCCGGAAAAGGAAGACAACAGGAGAGACGCGGTAATATCGCGAGAGTTCAGGGAATTTATCAGGAGTGTAGTAAATCGCCCACTAGCGGAGAGGAGGAGGAAACTATTACTTTACTTCGACATCTAATGGTGCGGTTTTATTTCAAGAAAATGAACGAGTCAACTTGACACTTTTTATTGAACCGTTCTGTTCAAACAAAGCACTAAAGGCCGTAGGTCAGTATGATTTTAGAAATAATGCATTAAATTAAACAAAAGTGACCGTAAAGACATTTAGAAATTTGAGAAACGTTGTGTCCCACTAATACATTCAAAAGCAAAATATTTTTGCTTATAAAACAACTACTATTATGAAAATGTACTGAGTAGACCTACATATTTACACATTAAATTAATGTAGTAAAATAAATAGGAACTAGAAATAGTAAATAGGAAGCACGCATTCAGTTTAGGTATCATCACATGTGAAAATGCATACAATATTCATAATTTCACAACCTCAGTGAAGATAAAAAGCATAAAGAGACTTAAGCTTTTAGTTTTAGTTCACCCAAAAATAAAATTCTGTCATTAATTACTCAACCTCATGTTGTTCATAACCCTTAAGAACTTCGTTCATCTTCAGAACACAAATTAAGATATTTTTGATGATATCAGAGAGCCATCTGTCCCCCCCATAGTCAGCAATACAACTGAAATGACCCCAGATCCAGAAACATACTAAAAACATTGGTAAAACTGTCCATGTGATATCAGTACTTCAACTTCAGTTTTGTGACACTAGAAGAATACTTTTATTATGGGTTTGGAACAACATGAGGTTAAAGTAATTATTGACAGAATTTTCAGTTTTAGTTGAACTAACCCTTTAATGAAATCTTGCAAAAATGTATCATGGTTTCCACTGATGTTTTGAAATCAGCATATTACGTCATGGAGTAATGATGCTGAAAATTCAGCTGTGATCAAAGGAATAAACTACATTTTAGAATATATTCACATAGAAAACTGTTATTTTACATTGAAATAATATTTTTGAGTATAACCGTTTTGTTTTTTAAAGACATACAGTCTGGTGAGCATGAGAATTATTTAAAAAAATGTCACCATCCAGACTTTATATATATGTTGTTGACATAAAACAGTTTTACGTAGCTAATGTCCTGTGCCTATGCTACTTTATTATTATTAGAACTATTACTAATTATTATGCATTTATTATAAACTATTGATAGTTATTATGCATTTCATATTGTTAGACTTCATAAAAAATTCATACTAAATGCTACCAAAAAAAGTGTTGAAAACACCTTGTACATTCAAGACGTTATATGTGAACTGTAATTTATTTAAAGTAATATAATACTGAGATGACTACATAATATACAAAACCATGGACACTGCAATCATGTCAAAACATAGATGCAAATTTTGCGTTCATGTATATTAAATGCAATTAAAACATCACCTCAATGAATCTGCACAACGTGTTTTATTTAAATCATTTATTTCAAATAAACTCTCATTTTTGTGTGTTTTTGTCTTTTTTGCATAAGTGCAAAGTGCACTAACAGCCACCTGAGGGAAGTCTACATCCTTAAATAAAAAAACAAGAAAAGCGCACATATATTAGTACAAAATCCTTTAAAAAATTGCACAGTTTAGGTGTATAATACACATTTGTAATCTATTCCAAACTTAAATAAAACGGTAAAAGGCTCGTAGAGTAAACAAAATTCACAAAATTGAAAATAAAAACATTTCCCCACTAATATAATTAAAGCTGAATAACTGGGAGACCCTGTCGCTGATGTCTGGCGCGTCTGTTCTGTGCTGATGTTTGACCAGACAATCCGAATCTATTGCTAAATACTTCAGTAGTTCAGTCCTACTACAAAATATAGAAGAGTACGGTGGTCTCCTATTATCGGAGTAGAGCCCCTGTTCACAATTTACACACAATAAAACCCCATTTATTTGCTCCCGAATCCAGTTCTCGTGCTCAAAACGTCTGTATCCCTGACGATGTGTTTTGCATTGGGGGTGGGAGAGCAGCTCAGCGCCGGTAGGGGTGGAAGCCCTGTACATTGTGGTTTTGTCCTCGTCCGAAGCTGCTGGCGGCCGGCTGGGCTCCTGACGAGGGTGCGGAGGGGGCTGGGGCGTACGAGGCAGTTTGCTGGCTGGGGTCTGCAAAGCTATGACCAAAAGCACTCAGGTCCTGCCCATAACCTGTCTCAACAGACATGAAAATAGGGACGTGATATTAAACACCAGTAAACTTGGAAGCGCCAGCATGCGACCGGGCTTTCTGGACATCTCTTGTAACCCCTCGGGCATTTGCTTGCGTCTGCTCGATTTTTTACTTCTCGAGACAAAGGCCATGTACGCACCGCAGATAAATACAGTGTCACTTCTCTTAAAACCAAGGTATACTTTTGCACAGTGCACGGGTCATGATTTTTTTGCACTTAATTGTCTTTATGCAAAATGAACTGATGTCTATTTACTTAAAGGGACAGTACACCCAAAAACGTGACCCTGGACCACAAAACCAGTCATAAGGGTACCTCGATGTATGGTTTGTTAGGATATTTACTGAACTATACAAAATATCTTCATAGAACATGATGTTTACTTAATATTCTAATGATTTTTGGCATAAAAGAAATTTGATCATTTAAAAAAAAAAAAAAAACCTTACAGCTGACGACAGCCATTGAGAAAATAAACATGCGTGTCAACTGTTTGGTACAACAACTTGATTTTTGGGTTAATTATCCCTTTAACAGATTAATTACTATTATTCCTACAAGTTTGTCCAAATGCATCACTGTAGCTTCAATAAAACCGGAAAAATTTGGGGGTGGTCGAAAGGAGATGATCTTTGACTTTTTAATTAAACATTAGAGGTAACATTTTTAAAAGACTGTTTTTTTTAACACATTTAAACAAACACAGGCTCTAAATTGTTTTAAAGAACAAGATTTTTTAGTAATCATAGGTGTTTGAAAATTTGTTTTAATATGCACCCATTAGTCTTTGTATGGCTAATACATTAAACAAAATGCTTCTCGTCTCGCCACATTCGGTCGAGTTGCTCGGATAACAGTTTCGGACAGAAACTAGTGCTTAAATATTGAGAGCAGATTGTTGCAGTTGTTTGAGGGGTTGACAGGTACTCGCAACTCTTGTTTCAAGTAATACAGATATTTGTATCAGTAATAAACTGTATCTGCAGAGAAACTGGACAAGGTGTGAAAGTATACTTTGGATTTACAAGTTCAGTCAAAATTCTATAGTGGTTTACTAATTTCCATGCGGTTATAGATCTTGTTAACATTACTTTGGTTGAAAATGGGTAACACAAGCAGATTAAATTGTAGGCATCCATTTTTTTATATATTTTTTTGTGGTTGTGGTCAATCCTGTACACCCACAGACCCATAATGAAGTGATTTCACTCTTAAAAGCAGCTTTGCGGTGTGTATGTGGCCGAAGTATGTCCAATGCATCTACAAAAGAAAGACTCAAAACATAATTAACCAAACAGGAAACCGCTACAAACAAAAATATGATGACAAACAGGTCATGAAAACACATTTAAAGCAGTCAGGAAAAATTTAAAAAGGCAGAAATGCATTTTGGAGAGAGATTATTCAAAAGTCTCTGGATGAAAGTGAAACATTAGACTACGAGAACACAAATGAAGAGAAATGGATTACTTTTAATTGTCGAGTAAAGAATCGAATTGCCAGCGGTCGCCGAATCTGCACAGATTTGTTCAGTCGTGTTTGTCACACGCTGCGTGAGGGGCACAAAATCCACAGAAAACCCAGTAGAGACAATATTAGATCATCCTTTTGGCAGCAATGCAATGCAGGGATGGGAAAAAGAACATCTGAAGCAAGCCGTCAGTTTTGTTCATATAATAAACTACAGCTACAAGCCATACCAGTTACACTACTGAGAGATTCAGATTAAAAGAAAACACAAACACCTTATTTCATTCAAACATGCGTCTTTTAAAGCTCTCCGAATGACATGTAGCTGTACTTTAGTATATCCCATGAGAATCCGAAGAGATTGATGTAGAATATGCATATGGCAGCATAAGCATATTGTACATGGGATGCATGAGAAACAGAACCGAAGCCTTATGGGTCCACAGGCTGATGTTTGTTCTATTGGGTTTAAGTGATTGTAGGATGCAGTTGCTCACCTACCTGCGCTATATCCCTGCTCTTCCTGTACATAAGTGTGAGAAGGACGCGTTGGTCCGTAGGCAGAGGGGTCCTGAGGATAGTTACCCAAGCCTAGCAGGGAGATGAGGAGACCAGGTTGACTCGACCCAAAGAGAGTCTAACTTAACTACTACCTTACAGCTCCTACCCAGGTGAACCCTGCCCTCTCCTGCTCTCAGGGCTCACGAACAGAACATGTGGATGGATCGGCCCCGCGCTGTTTCTAAATGAGTATGTTTATCAGGCTGCTCGGCCATCGAGGTGCTGATGAATGGAAGCAAAGCGGAGGCGTGACACACAGCGGCTTGTAAGACCACCCATACATCCATTCAGCCCACACAGACAGCCTGACCCCATGCTATCAGCCCTTTATGTACGGCAAAGAAAAGTGTTGGGTCTAAATCAGGCTTGAAGGCTTCTTCCTTGGACATATCGGTCTGACGTAACATTCTTTTAAAATGACTGTTGTATGGTTCGCCCCAAATGACTCATTTTCAGCATCGAGTCTGGTGTAAAGCTGCACATTTACCTTTCAGGTAGGGGTGGGCGATATGTCTGTAAAAATCTGTCAACTAGTAAGATTTTCTCTCGTTGTTAAATGCTCGTGACATCGCTGTGCTACATGCTCATTAAAACGTAGTGTGTATATTGGATCCGGGTATCTCTTAAAGTGGCAGCAGTCTAATATTCCTCCTGTCTGTCATTAACATTAGTCAAACAACAAAAGAGAAGAGATCTCTTGCTGCTCTATTTAGGCCAAGCATTATTTTTTGTGATACTGACACTGATGACAAGAACATTTCTATGGTATACATTTTTTTTATAACACAAATACCTTATATAAAGCAAAAATAACTATATTGTGATATATACCGTTAACGTGAAATAAACTACTACTATCGTGAAAAGATTTCGGTCATAATGCTCACCCCTACTCTCAGACTAATATGAATGTGAGCCTGACATTATAACTGAGCCTGTATATTTGATAAGGCAAGAAAGGATTTTGCTATGCGGTTACTAAGATGTTCTGAGTTACTGTGACACTTTGCTGTGAGGTTGCTAAGGTGTTCTGGGTGGCTGATTTTAAAAAGTGTTGTTGGGTTGTTGTTATATTGTTAGTATTATGTTGTTGTATAGTTGCAAAGATTAGACTGGCAGGTAATGAGTTGCTATGTGGTTGCTAGGGTGTTCTAAATGGTCTTTTAAGTTACGTGGTTGCTAGGAACTGGGCCTTTGACTTAGGGGTATCCCTGAGGGGCGGGCAAAAGTAAGCTTTGCTTCATTGGCCATGTCAACACTAATACATTTTAGTTTGAAAACGCATCTTTTTCTGATCTTTTTCTCGCCTTCCGTCCACACTGAGACAGTGTATTTGTCAAGGAAAACTGAGCTTTTTGAAAAAACTCAAAGTGGATTAATTTGAAAACGCAGTTTTCGCGTTGTAGTGTGGACTGTGAAAACCGTGACCAATTCAACTGATGGCGGATGGCATTGTACAGCAGTTGTTTTGTTTGCTCTCAATTTTGACAGCCCTATTAAACATTAATATCAGTTTGTACATGCTCCAGATAGCTTTTCTTCAAAGAAGTCGTAATGCAAGCAAATAAACGACAGATGGAAATCAATCATCATCTTCTCGAATCATCTTAGGTTTCACACATACACAATACAGGAACGTAAGCATTTCCAGTCATTTCAGCGTGGAAGATCATCTCTTCAGAAACTATTGAAAACGATAGTGTGGACGCGGAGTGTTTTTAGATGAAAACGACCTTTTCAAATTTATCCGGATTAGTGTAGCCGTAGCCACTGTCTGCCAGTCATGTCTATGCAGTTTGCATTAAGTAGTAATGTAGTAAAACACAGACATTAAAAGGTGAAATTCAGTAGACACCTTCTTGTATTTTTTTGTACAGGCAAGCAGATGAAGCCAGAATTTAAACGCAGCGTGCTTTCCCATAGAAAACCGTTTTAAGGAGAACACTGAACCATTAAGAGAATTTTATTCATTTTCCAGCCTCATCGGCTTTCCTATGTATCTATGCAGCATTAATACAGAGATTACTAAATTTGATATTTAAATATCAATGTTTTAAAAATATCACAGCAGTTTAAGTGTTTCTACAATGTTTTGTCGCGCTGTTTAATGATTGCCGCGGGAGCTTAATATAGATTGCTAGAACGTTGATGGTGATTGTGAATGTAGAACGTGATTACTAAGATTTTTTACATTTTGCTATGATGCTACTGCTAAAGCATACGATTGCCAATACATTTGTTATGCGGTTGATAAGGAAATGTGGGCCAGAATTTGATAGAATGTGTGATTCGGGTTTACAGCACAAGTGGAACGGAATGACTAATGTGGCGAATTATAATACTTAGGGTTAGAGGTGTGTTGTTTCAATAATTGCTACAGTAACAGCAGCTCCATCGCTAAATGTAGTGCATCCCACATCTCTCTAGCATTCAGATGCTTTTATCTTCTATCAACCAGGGGTCTATGGCTATTTCTGTAGGGTCAGCTCTATTTTCTATATTCTAATGGATGCTCCAGATGTCTGTACTGAGTCAGCATCTGCACCAAGAGGCGGTCTTAGTGTATCTTATAACTGCTGAAAGTCCAAAGTCACTTAAATCTCACATGCACTGCGACCCCCAGCATCCAACGCTGTAACATCTACAGATGAAAACCCTTGCCTGCGTTAGGATGAAGCGTCATCTGGTCAAAAGCAGCATTGCAGTACAGGATGATCTAATTCACACATACCACTGGATAAACCCCCACAGACCACATATATTTCTTGACTGTGGTTAAATAAACTGAGGGTCTGTATGGAAGCGTGCGTATGTGATGTCATCATGCCTGTTCAGCCATCTGAACAGGAAGCAGAACCCCTGTGACGGGCTACAGCACATCCGCAGTGGTTTGGTGCTGCGTTTTAGTGCGCTCTTACCATACTGGCTGTAGGAGAAGTCCGGCTGTGCTGGGGCGGCTTTGCTCAGGTCCTGAGAGGGAGTCGTCGCCGGGGCAAAACCTAAAGGGCCTGCGCCTGGTGTGGCGGGAGGGGGAGGCATTCCTTGTGCTACAAACTGGTCACCTTGAGGTGTTCCAAAGCTATATCCTATGTTGAAGAGAAGAAAAATAATGCAGGACATGTGTGACCTGGACTACAAAACCAGTCATAATGGTATATTTTTCAAAATTGAGATTTATATGTCATCTGAATGGTGAACAGAATTTGAGGGTGCAAAAAAATGTTGTCCAAATTAAGTTCTTAGCAAAGCAAGTTTGATATATTGACAATATAAAATTTACAAAATATCTTCACGGAACATGATCTTTACTTAATGTCCTAATGATTTTTGGCATAAAAGAAAAATCTATAATTTTGACCCATACAATGTATTTTTGGCTATTGCTATAAATATACCCCAGTGACATAAGATGGGTTTTGCGGTTCAGGCTCACATATATAGCGTGGTTGAGCCTTGAGTCTTTGGGTCATGTATGGAAATGTCACCATAAAAAATATACAGTTGGTACGGAAAGTCAGACCCCCTTAAATTTTTCACTCTTTGATATATTGCAGCCATTTGCTAAAATCATTTAAGATAATATTTTTTCCTTAATAATGTACACCTCCACCAGTCGGGCCTTTATGGCAGAGTGGCCCAACGGAAGCCTCTCCTTAGTGCAAGACATATGAAAGCCTGCATGAAGTTTGCTAAAAAAAACTAAAAAAAAAACCACCTGAAGGACTCCGAGATGGTGAGAAATAAGATTCTCTGGTCTGATGAGAGCAAGATAGAACTTTTTGGCCTTAATTGTAAGCGGAATGTGTGAAGAAAACTAGGCACTGGTTCACCTTCACCTATCCAATACAGTCCCAACAGTGAAGCGTGGTGGCAGCATCATGTTGTGGGGGTGTTTTTCAGCTGCAGGGACAGGACGACTGGTTGCAATTGAGGGAAAAATGAACCAAGTACAGGGATATCCTGTACGAAAACCTTCTCCAGAGTGACCCAATGGACCTTTACCTTTCAAAGAGACAATGACCCTAAGCACACAGCTAAAATAACGGACTCCGTGACTGTTCTTGAATGGCCCAGCCAGAACACTGACTTAAACCCAATTGAGCATCTCTGGAGAGACCTGGAGAAAATGGCTGTCCACCAACGTTTACCATCCAACCTGACAGAACTTGGAGAGGATCTGCAAGGAGTAATGGCAGATGATCCCTAAATCCAGGTGTGAAAGACTTGTTGCATCTTTCCTAAAAAGACTCATGGCTTTATTAAATCAAAAGGGGGCTTCTACTAAATACTGTGAAAAGGGTCTGAATACTTAGGACCATGTGATATTTTAGTTTTTCTTTTTTAATAATAACAATTCTGTGTTTTTCTGTCAATATGGAGTGCTGTGTGTACATTATATATGGCTGCAATATAACAGAGTGAAAAATTTAAGGGGTCTGAATATGTTCCATATCCACTATAGAAACTTTTCACTTACCAAACTGAGGTTGTGTGCTAAAGCCCTGCTGGGGGTATCCCTGAGGTGCCCCAAATCCCCCTGTAGGTGGTGCTGCAACTAGAAATGCATTAAATGGAGAAGGAGGTTGTGCAGGTGCCCCACGACCAGCAGGTAAGGGGGGTCCATACCCACCTGAAACACAGAGGGGGTCCATACACAAATCACATTTTAATCAAAAGTTATTCGGGTTAAGTCCTATTTACATCAAGTAAGATGCAACTGAAGAAGAATAAAATATTTATAAGATAAACTATGCAAACCAATTACAAAACTTTAAGCAAGGTAATTCCACTGAATAAACTTCAATATACAAACAATATATGTAAAATATTAATAGAATAACATATATTATTTATAATACATAAATATGTATGAAAATATATACATTATTTTAAATGATCAAATATGAAGAGTTTATTTGAAAAAATAACTTTTCACAAAATCATTTATTTTTATTGTGCATTTCAATCAAACAGTAGGTTTAAAAAAGCTAGTGGCTAATGGTTAATAAAAATAAATAAATAAATTATATATATATATATATTTATATATATATATAAAATATATGTTCAGACATTTATTCAGTTTATTACTTAATAAAATATTAAAGAATATAATATATAGAATTTATAATATAATAAAGAAATTAATAAGTTTATTCAGCAAAACTACATTAAATTGAACAAAAATGTAAAACACTACAAAAGACTCATATTCCCATTCTTTTGAATTAAAAATATAGCATTAATATTAAAAAAAAATTTCAAGCTCCAAATCGGTATATAAACAATTATTTTGAAATAGAATATATTGAAATTTAAAAAGTTATAATACAATACACAACACAATATTACAGGGTTTGTTTGTTTTTCCAAACTTTTGAACAGCAGTGTAAATACAAAAGTATATTCAGGGAAATGGTGTGAATATGCCTTTTAGTGAAAGTTTAAATGCCAAAATATAATAACCAAATAATAAAACATACCAAGAGGTTGACCTGTAGACACCCAAACACCTAGAACAAAAAACAAAAAACATTTTAACTGACATCCACCAGACAATGAAATTACAAACGGAATCATAGCTTCACGTCAAACAAGGGCGAAGACAGAACGTGTTCAATTAAAGTGTTGCATTTCTGGATTCACGCCAGGCAGAGAAAGCTTATTTCAGGTGAGATCTACGTGAAAACATCCCCCCCCCCGCACAGCGGACAAACCCAGTGTGGTTTAGCCAGATGGCGCAGGCTGACCTAAAGCAAAGCGTGACTGATACCAGTTGGCTCTTAGGATCATTTTTCAGGTTGAGACGTGTTACGCTCCCGCTGTGTTCTGGCCCACCATGTCACTCACCCTGAGGCCCATAGCTCTGCTGCCAGCTCGGAGCCGGTTGTGCTGCCCAGCCATTGGCTGCACTTAAGATGGCTCGGTGCCCCCACTGATTGGCTCCCAGCTGACCGGGGGCGGGAGCTTTGCTGTCCCGTGGCTCCGCCTTCTTCACTTCAACCTGCACAAAGGACAAGAGGTCGTAACTAGCGAGAGAAGAATTAACATACTGCCTACCTCCCCCACTCACCTATCAGAAACTTTAGCCCTCACCTCAGAAAAGATACTCTTACTTAGGCCAAATACATGACCGTAGTCCAGATGGAATGGAACGTACTTGGTCTCTTTTATTGGATAACTTTTTAAACCAATGTTTCTAAGGTACTTGGGTATGAAAGGGACATTTACGTTGGCTAAAAGTCTATAGGTCGGATCAAGCAGAGTTCTGCTTAAGCTTGAGATTAAATATTAATTTTCATAACCACAGATGTACCTGAGAAACACTGTCCCTTCATTTATCTTACATCTCAGCTTTTTTTAAAGTAGTTATAAACTGCTGATAGAAAATTAAGACTTACCTTTCCCTGGCTAATGCTTAAGAACCTCAGTTTAGATACGACAATAGAAATATAAGGGTCAATGAAGTTTAAATGTATGATAATCTAATTGTACCAAACAATTAACATGCAGATAATAAAAATGGAGACAATAAGTCTAATCAGAGCGGAATCTTCATACTGTGTCAAACGTGAAATTAATATACAGTGGAAAATTAGCAGGCAAAAATGGTGCTCTTATGTGTGAGGTAAGGGAAGGTTTTTAGTGCATGCATTTATGCAGATGCTTACAGGGCCAAATCAAAATATGCCACCCCATAGACTCTACAATGTTCTGGTAACTGTATACGTCTATTAAAGTTACAATGTAACATTTTTTTTCTTCTGCATTGTGACATACATTCGAATTAATAATCCATTGGTTGTTGGTTGGACGGAAGCAGATCTCTGAGCTTACAGTCAAAGGAAAGGACAGGCAAATGTATGCAGATAAAATGACTGGAGAAGTCCAAAATACGTCTCTGGAGAATTGAGTTATGACATATTGATTTTAAAAAAAAATGCTTAAAAAGAATGTAAAAATTTAAATGTAGTGAATATTCACAGTTAGTAGGGGTGGGCAATATTACCAAAATATCACAATGTTGCACGATATATATATTAAAATATAATTATTTTTGCTTTACATGAGGTCTTTATTATATACATTTTATACCATAGAAATGTCATAATTCTTGTCACCAATGTCAATATGACAAGAAATATAATAACACAAAAAAAAAATCGAGCACATTGAAGGCAAGTAAAAGGTCAGAGATTAAATATGAAACTAATTACAAGCAACTACAGTAGAACAAATAAATATACTTCACTGTGTAAAATAAACATTTCTTCTTATTAAAAAAGTGATTTAAACAAGATTAGTGAGAGATTTCCTCTATTTTATCGTTTGATTAATATAATTGGCAGACAGCAGGAATATTAGACTTTAAGAGCTGCCTGGATCCAATAAGCTGTTACTCACGTGTTTTCTTTGTGCAAGTGTGTGTTTATTGAACCCTTCAAGGCCTATAAGTGGCAAAATAACCGTAATACTCCTGCACTCTCTGACAGTGCTCAGAAACAGACAGCGCATATAGCATACAGAATTTCTGTTTTACAGCTGGCTGCATTTCAGTGGCTTAAAATCCCTTTTAAAACGCAATGTAAAAAGATTTGTTATGTCACATGAGCGTGTAACTTGTGTTTGACAAATTTCTCATTTTTAAATTTCAAACATAATTTTATCATTCATGTCTTCTATTATGAATAATGATTATTTTTGCTCAAACAATTAAACATGATTATTAATTATGATTATTGTCATTTAAAAAATGTCCACACAACCTCAAAAAAAAGTGAAAGAAAATTTGAAAGAAAATGTCAAAAAAGTGACTATGTGAAAGAAAACAGACTGGCTGTATTGCACTTTCATTTGAGCAGAATATCTAATAGATCATGTTTACTGGTGTTTTCAGCTCATCCGCGCGTTCTTGGTAGCATAGAAAGATGCATGCACATGGTTGCCAGGTTGAGAAGATTAAGTAAACCACTGAGGTAGAAAATGTATTGATTTATGAAAAAACTATTTGATTTGGGGATTTAAACTTTTGATATCAGGCAACCGCAAAAGCATGTTACCAACGAAAGATTACATATATGCCAATTTAAAATAAAATGTTATCAGTATAAGAAACCAACAGACAAATATAGTAAACAGCTATGCTTAATAAACCAAGAAAGGAAGATATCGTGATCAGGATTAAAATACGATTCAAGTAAATGCTTCCCTTGGCAATTACCGCTAATTATATAATTATCCAATTAGGCAAATGACATTCTATTACCTGCCACTCAGGGAAAAAAAAAAAAATGGACAAACGTGGTTTAACACACACGGAAGTTTCACTCCAGTTAAAGTGGAGATCCAGAAATAGACCTGAGACTCTAAAGGGGGTGAGTTATTGGGGTCACCTTGCATCAAGAGCGAGACGATATTTTTCCGTTGGAAAGCAGCATAAATGTAACGACTCCCTTTTCGTCTCTCTCCTCCTCTCTCACTGTCGACCTAATTAGGTATCAGTTTGAGCGAGTGGTCTGCAACCCTCGCATTGGCAACACCCCCACCCCCCCACTCCCGCGGGCATCACCACTCAGAGTGATGGGAGGCCTCTCGCAAGTCTTCGTGTCCAACAGTAGAGCTGGGATTTGGTACACAGTTTGATATGCTCCAGTTTCTAATTTTATAACGTATGGCCCCACCTCCCTTAAAGCCCCAATGAAATAATGTCATGTGAAGAACAATAGCCCAGGTACCGTAGTACCTGATTCCTTCAGGAACACAGACCCAAGTCAAGGAGAACGTCGGCGGGTGAGAACAGACCCAATGTAGGACAAAAACTACCAAGCTATTCTGGAGTCTTGAACGAACTTGCTGGAAGTGGTTTTTCACTTTAAATCAGCACACTGCAGTCATGACGGCGCAAGGAAATGCCTCGGGAGACCAAACATAGAGATGGGCCCCTCTGCATTCTAGGCCTGCATGAGGCTATTAGTCAAAATGCTAGAGATATTTTTTTTTTCAAAATGCAGATCAACCTCAAACCAGCCACGCTGGGAGTGATATTAGTAAGTGGAGCTGGTGAGGTGAGATAACGCGTCATGCGACATGTTCAGTCTTGTGCTATCCCTCCAAACAGACTAATACACCTAGGTATCAGACAATAACCTTACGCTACAGAGACGTTTGCTACCCGCCCAAAGCCCGTTTGGAATAGACAAACCGACACAGTATGGAGATTCAAATATTGAGGTCACTTAATTTAGATTTCTCTTGCCTTCTGGGATAATATAGAACTCAAATAGGAAGTGACCTGACAGTAACAACCTGAATAAAAGAAAAAATAAAGGAAAAAAAAGGAAACCAACCGGTTCTTTAGGCGAGTGCTGATGTAACACTAACGGTAGCATTTATATGCAGTGATAATGTCTAATGTAAGAATAATAAATAAACATATTCTACTTCATTTGAATAACTACTAACTTTATACAGCATTACAGCACCTAAAGGAGCAGTCCAAATGAACCAAGCCTTGGGCGACTAACATAGTCAGAAATTTATGTAAAAATACATAAAACGCAACAAAACATAAACAGTAATATATTTTTTTTTGCTCAATATATTGCAAAGTGTTATCATATTTTCCATAATGGGAAACAACACATGTTAATTGTCAAATTTCCAATTAGGAGTTTATGCGTATGTTTGGTCGCCCAAGCTTTAGTTTCTGTTGTAGGGGAAAATAAAACTACAACTACACACTTTTTTGCCCATGATGTCGTGAAAATGCATGTTGACAGCCTGGTCCACTGATTGTTCGGCCTCGAAAGTAATAAATCCAAAACCTAGCCAACGACCAAAAGTCAACAGAGCAGCAGGGTGTTGGGACAGAACAGCTAGAAGAACATAAGAGGGATGGGGTGGGGGGTTCCTGAGGTTCAGATGACATCACGGCCCGAGTCACCAGGAAAGGTCATAGGTGGAGGCCCGAAAGGACAGTAACGTTACGTATAATTCTGTTCCCTCTAATACTTTAACCCTGAACGTGCTTAATGAGTAACAGCTGTAGACAGCAAGTCAGGTCTTACGCAACCTTGATGGTACAGATGGCGGATCTTTGTCAAATTATGGGTTTGAATTTTTTTCTGCCTTTTAAGTTTCATCCGAACCTCACTTTCATCACCACCCCAATCTTACACAACAAATGCGAGCAGCAACCACAATTATCAATGCATAACAAGAATGATCATTACAGCTACAGGTTTTACTGGTTTTTTCTCAAAGCTTCCCAAAATGCTACAGTACTTTGGGCAAACTAAGAGAACAGAGATCGCAACACTGCAACAAAAGCACCACAAGGATATAAGGATATCTGTGAAACATTTAATGCAGCCCGGATTCTCATGTGGCGTAAGCCGGGTTAATGCTCAATTTTACAGATATGCTCGGAGGCTCGCACAGTCACAGAAATCAAAGTGGGCCGCCGAAGCGGAGTGCGATTCCAAGGTCACTTACGCGATAAGACAGAGCACAATCCTCCAGCAGCAGCTGAGTTTAGCTGCGCCAGATCCACCAGTGTGAACTAGTTTCAGTCAGATCAGATAACTGTGGCAGAACTGGGCTGCGAGAATCTCCACTTTGGGATCTAACCTGATTCCGATTGCACGTCCTTTGAGACCGAAGAGATCTGAGAATTCGTACACTATGTGGAGCAGAACCATCTGTGTAAATGAGGACTAAATATACTCAACCTGCCCTTCATTCACCAGGCCTGGTTTCATTAAAGAAGATCATTATAAATGCTTTTAGAAGTCAATTGAATGCACTTTTGCCTCTTATCAAAACTGACTAGTTGTTGTGCCATCTGAAAAATCCAGCAGGTCCAGTTTAAAGGCTGTTCACACTGGACAACATACGAACTTAATTTGAGCTGTGAACTTGCACAAGTGATACTTTAACAACTGGTCCCTTAAAGTAATAGTTCACTCAAAAAAGAAAATGACCCCACCTCCAAGCCATCCTAGGTGTATATAACTTTCTTTTTTCAGACGAACACAAAAGGTTTTAAAAAATGTATCCTGGCTCTTCCAAGTTTGGTGATGCTGGTGGATGATGACCGTTATTTTGGAGCCAAGTCATATGTCGAATTAAAAGTCAGCAAAAAAGCTGGAGCTTGACTCTTTTGCTAACATGCATACAGCCGTTGCCGGAAGTCAGTTATTTAAGTTAAAATTTTTAAAATAATTTTGTCACAAAAACTCATCAATCTGCTTCAGAAGAGACTCTAAAGGGGGTGAGTTATTGTGTTAACCCCTGGAGGTGTATAGTTTTTTTTATGACGAATATATAGCTTAAAAATAATGGTCACCATCCACCAGCATTACCAAGCTTGGAAGAGCCAGGATAAATTTGTAAAAAACTCAGACTGTGTTCACCTGAAAGAAGAAAGTTATATACATCTAGGATGGCTTCAGACTGAGTAAATTATGCGGTAGTTTTAATTTTTGGGTGAACTATTCCTTTAAATGAGATAGCCTTTTTAGCCTCGTTCAGACTGTCAGCCCAAATCCAATTTTTGTGCAAATGCAATTGAAATCTGATCATATTTAGATAGTCTGAACAGCAACGAGCTACATGAATTCCAATTTGTGCAAAACTGTTTCAAGCTACATTTGAATGTGGTTTGAAATCCTATTCGAATCGCATTCCTGGTAATCCACTTCAGTCGGACTGCTCAAGTCAGATTTAACCTAGCTTTTAGCAGACGTTTCTGTAGTGAAATGAAAGCCTTTGCAGAAACAAGCATGTGTTGTTACGAACTGCAAGGCAAGCAGGAAAAGAATATACTGCTAGTATACATACGTCTATGTGTTTTGAGACAGCAGCACAGACTAAAGCAGAACATTCCAGCTTCCTGCGTTTCCGACGCTGCTTCATAAAACGAAATCCACAATAATAATAATAATCCATATAATGGACAGTTGCGATACACAATGTGGACATCATTCCATTTAGATCAGACTTGGGCTGACAGTCTAAACGAGGCTTTAGAAACACAACTTAATAAGGAGGATGTTCAAAAGCTGAAAGCACTACACCCTATCAGTAGCACTCTTTGCGAAGCTGCATTTATAAATTCATTTCCAATTGCAACTGTCCGGAGCTATTGTAAAGTCCTGCATCCATAAAGCCACTGAGAACACAAACCTGACTTTAACAACTAGACAGTGTGTAATTGCTCTATTATGAAGAGTAAAACGCAAACAGAGAACTTCCCCTATGCTTAATCTCTCAACACAAAGTGTTTTAATCAGTTTGAGTCAAATGAAAGCACGACAAGTCACTGCCTGTAGTAGGGCACAAATTGAAGCATTAACCATGTTTACACCAGAGAAACAGGCTTGAGTGTGTTTCACACCAGGCCTTAATCTGTGTGGTGCCACTATCTGTATTGTATCCTATAAGAAAGAACAGACATATCTCAGGAGAAACGTTAATGCATTCAAACACTTGACAAGGAAAACAGGGACATAAAATGAAAGATAGAAAGGGCTTACTTAAATGTACTACATTGTATTAAACACTCATAGATCAATCAAATGTAAATGTTCATTATTAAAAAAAAAACTTATTTAATGTCTAAAGGTTAACAGAAATGTGATTCAAGAAATTTAATAAGACAACTGCAAATGACAAACTATTCCGCGTTTACCCAACGAGAGTGAAATGTGAAAAGCAGTAAAAGCACTTCAGTTTTCTGGAAGACATGGTTTGAATGAATGTAAATAGTGCAAACTTTCAATAAACATTGAATAAAATAGGATTTTAAAATGAAATAGCGGTTCTTTTTTTCGTCTTCAGTCATTTTGATGGCTTTGTTTCTCATTTAGTTCTTCAGCTGGACCACGTCACGGCCAGTGTGTATTCAGCTGGTCTGAATATGTGCTGTTATGGAAAACAGGTACTGGATAGATAATAAAACAGTGGATCTATTGAACTTGAAAATTGTCAGCCATACTGCATTATGCTGTTTTGAAATCTTAAAGGGATAGTTCACGCACCCCTCGTACTGTTATTTAACTTTCCCACAGAACACAAAAATGGAAATTTTGTAAAAGTCCTCACATTCTCCTTCTATAGTAACGAAGCCCAAAAAAATTATTGTTACCACTACATGCAACATACAAAAAGGTGGGGTTTTTTTGTTTTGCTGATAATGAAACCAGTCTAAAGAAATTCTAAGACTTTTAAGACCTACAAAGCTACAAACAGCCTTTATTAAATGCGTTTCCCGTGTTATTGTCCAAAAGTTTGCTTAACAGATTAAAATGTAAGTCCTCGCCCGCTAATAAACATATTTAGCAGTATCTACTCCAAAAGGTTACTTCCATAATTTCTCTTTGTGTGTTCCACAGAAAAAAACAACAACAACATACATATTTTAATAGAGTAAAAAAAAAAAAGTTACCATTTTCTTTTTGGGGTGAACTGCTCCTTTAAGGCACAAGCAGATGTGCAAGATGCTGAACTGACTGAGCATGTCTGATGCAAATGTTTGCGTGTCATGTGGATGCTGCTGATTTGCCTTGCCACCATGCAAGAGTTGAGACACACCAAACCAAGCATCACACACATGAGAGGGGCGGATGGTCTGCGTGATGTTCTCTTCTCTTTGGGTCGGAATAGTTTGTCTTGCGCATGAGGTGAGAGAGAGACTGAATGGGAGCAAATATGAATGTGTGGATTACCTCGAGGCCTCTGTTTCTCTGCGTCATAGATCATTACCACCTCTGTGACCTTCAAAAGGGAGAACAGGACCCGTGAAGGACAAAATATAGAAAAGGCATCATATGTAAAACATGTTACATACAGTTGGGTCCTAAGGTGTATTTAAAACAAGACATTCACAATCTGTAAATGTCAAAGTAAAAATGTCAGGTAAAATTAATAAAGAAAAAGATATATTTAATATTGTGCACTTCTAGGTCACTTAACAATAAGCAAGTACACGGCCATGAAACCTTTTGGACTTCACATGCTGATTTGTGCATCGTTTACATCACATCTTTATGGAATTTATTTAGTTATTTATAACGCATAATTAAAGAATAGTGGTACATTTCTACATCTGTGTCTATCTCACCACTCCGAATCTGTTGAAATAATCCCTGAGTTCAGCTTCACCGCAATTATGAGGAATTCCACCCACAAATATCTTCTTAGATTTATTGCTGTCACTTTTGCTTCCTTTCTAAAACACACACATAAAAGAATATCTGAGTTAGGCAAAGACTGGGCAATTACAGCAATTAAAGGCATGGTTCAGTCAAAATTGATAACTAACCCATCGATTTACTTACCCTCAAGCCATCCTAGGTGTATATGACTTTCTTTTTTCAGATGAATACATTCAGAGTTATGCTAAAAAACGTCCCGGCTCTTTCAAGCTTTATAATGTCAGTGAATGGGTGTTGAGATTTTGAAGCCCAAAAAAGTGCATCCATCCATCATGAAAAGTGCTCCACACAGCTAATAAAGACCTTCTGTAGTGAAGTAACACATTTGTGTAAGACAATTATCCATATTTAAAACTTTAAAAACCTTAATCTCCATCTTCTGCTAACTATGTGCATTTCCGTGAAAGTGGCTTTTTAGCGGATTACTTTTTATGATAAATGGATGCACTTTTTTGAGCTTTAAATCTCAACCCGCATTCACTGTCATTATAAAGCTGAAAACATTTTGATACGTCTAAGATTCATTCAAGTTGCCTTGAGGGTAAGTAAATCATCATTTTAAAACATATTTTTAATTTTTGGGTGAACTATACCTTTAATAAGACTGTTTTCAGACTTTTTTTTTTTTTTTTTTTAAAGTATGCTGTTTTACATTTTTTAAGCTCTTACCCAGCCGTCTTTTGCCCGAGTCTTCTCAGGCTGCATACCCCTAGGTGTACAAGGCTTTGGGTCGATCTGCGAGAATAAGCAGATAACACTTATTCAGTAAAAAAATAAATAAACTGAAAAAAATTAAATAAAGAAATCAAACCAGCATGCCATTAGAGCACTTGATTTAAATTTAGTTTTTAAGTCAGTATTACAACGTGGCACATTTATCATGATTGGGAAAATGGGATTATTAGCAGTTCTCCTCACATTTCTTCCATCCAGGTTATGAGGTTTGGTGTCCAGGACAGTCCGAACGCAGTTGGGGTCTTTAAACTTCACAAAGCCAAAGCCCCTGGACTGATTTGTGCTTTTATCCTTCATGATGACACAGTCCACAACCTCTCCATACTGAGAAAAGTAGTTTCGTAAAGTCTCTAATGAAACATAGAAATAAAAAATTAGGACAACCAAGTGACTTCTGATACATTATGATCTGTGATTCCTAACTAGTTGGTAGAATTGAAAAAATTGCAAACCACACTCCATATATTAATGGTTTGCAGACACGCCCTCAACTTTAAAAACCAAAGCAATTTCTGGGTTTTAAAGCAACACCAGCTGAGAACCACTGCTTCAGATTATCATCGTTCCTAAGAGCTGCACTGACAGATTCTACAACAACACATGCACAACAGCTTAATGCATTATACATTATAGATATATTATACCTGCCTACATATTGTTATGGCAGATATTAGAAATTGGCTTTAGCACTGTGGTGCATTCAGAAGCCCGTTTTCCTAAAGCAGCTTTTTCAACACTGACAATAACACAAAACATTTTTCATGCAGCAAATCAACATAATTTCTAAAGAATCACATGCCACTAAAACCTGGAGTAAAATTTTGGATGCAATACATACAGTATCTAAGTTGAGGAAACTGACATAACCAAAGCATCCTTATGCACGCTTCATAAATGCAATAGACAAAGGCCCAAAGGTCAAAATTCAGAATTTATATGCAGCAATATGTCAAAAAATGAATGGCAATTAAAAACGTTACATAATACCATCATATAATGGAAACGACATATACAGCACAAAATACTTTTGAAATGCATGATGAAATTTTTAGCGTTCATGCATACATACGCCATGAACAACATTAGATCATTTTCTATTGATTTCCTCATTGCATTTTACGCATGCCATTTGATACAGGCTTTATCCGATTTCTGGAGCTTTACGCTGAGAACATGCAGAGCAAATATAAGCTTATGGAGAATATTACAGCATGCATCAATCCAGCAATGCAAAACAAGACGGTGCTTTTAACGAAAAGCACACTACAGTGATACAGGCTCGCAGTACACACACGTGAATTATTCAAGAGCAACTAATGTTACTGTTTAAAACTATAGAATTATAAAACTATATAACACTCACCCTGGGTGGTGCTCCAATCCAGTCCACCCACAAACAGCTTCCTGCAACACAAAGATGAGGGAAAGTCACAATGCATTTGCGTTCATTCAGAAAGGAACATGAGTCAAGGTGAAGGAGAGCAAACACGTTTGCCCTTGGCACTGAAAGACTGATCTGTGCGGTCTAACGGGTCATAATCAGAAACCAGACAAACGTTCAAATAACTTAGATCCACTTCGAAACCATCTCAGACATGAGCCGGTTTGTCAAATCAACCTGGCTGATGCAAACTATTGCAGGCTGGGTCACACTGTGCATGCACAAGTTTCTCCTCTGGTCTGATTATAATATATATATATATATATATTACAGTATAGAATTCAGAGTGATGAAATCCTCCAGTATGATAATTAAAAAAATAAGAAAGCACAAAAAGTACTGCTATGCAAGTCTCTAGTTTGCAATCATAGGATAACAAGAGGTCTAGTTTTGATTGTAAATCTTACTATATGTGACCCCGGACCACAAAAGCAGTCATAAGTAGGACAGGTATATGATACATATACAATACATTGCAGGGGTCATTAGAAATCATTAGAATATTAAGTGAAGATCAAATTCTATGAACATATAAATGCTCGATTAGTAATATGCATTGCTAAGAACTTCCAATTTCCAAAGGTGATTTTCTCAATATTTAATTTGCACCATCATATTGCAGATTTTCAAACTTGTCTATCTTAACAAACTATACATCAATGAAAACCTTATTTACTCCGCTTTCAGATGATGCGTTAATCTCAATTTTTTTAAAAAAATTGACCCTTATGACTGGTTTTGTGTACCGCATATAAAAGAAAGCGAATTTTCATAAAACTTGCACTACAAAGAGAGCGTTAGTTTAAAAGCAAACTTGCACCATAAAAACAAAGTGACACAAGCCTCCAGTTTGACAGCTGATCTTTTCTGTCAATCTATTTCTCAACGCAGCTCCTTTATCGAAGCGTTCTATCCGTGAAATAAAAAAGCTAAACAAGTCGTTGTCAAATGTAAGGAGAGTACTGGTGCACCAGAGTTAGTCTCAGAGCTCGGCTCGCGGTGATCTGCTGTCCTCTGGGCGGCCCGCTGCGCATCTTTCTCCGCTGGAACGGGACAAGTACATTACATCCAAACACTGCCATTTAAACACACCGTGTCTTACCCGATTTCATCTCCAGCTAAGTTGCTGTTCATCTCCGTGGCGAGAGTCGTGGACGGGAGTGCTGACATGGGTCCGCTCGCTCGGTCTCCTGCCGGTCTCCGCCGCCAGGGAAGGTCACACTCCGCTTTCGGTTCAAACCGAATCTGCGCAACACTGACGCGGGCCACGGGGCGCCCCAGCAAGGGCGGTGCAATCAGCGTAAAGCATAATGGGAAATGTAGTCCACTAAGCTATCGTATAAAGAGAAAAGATCATTTGACACGGTAAAAATATGGCACTCACATGTTTATCGATTTTATTTGAGTAGTATAAATATAGATAATTATTAAGACTGCAGGTGAATAAGGTAAAAACATTAATTAATGGGTTATTACTAGGCTATCTTAGCCTACTTAGCCAGTTCATTGATTAAAAATGTTAGATTATATGCAAATGAGGCATTATTCAATGAAATATGCACTAATGCATTGGTTCCACCCAAAAACTGTTAAAAAATTTTGTTTTCTTTCTGTCCTAATAAATTTCTACTAGCCTACAAAAATCTAAACACTTGATTAAATCAGCTTCTTTTCGCTTTTCTTTCTTTTTTCTTCTTCTTTTTTTTTCTTTTGGCATATTGGAATTACATTTTTTTACAGAGGTAATTTTTGGGTATCTAATTTTTGGTGGTAAGTGCTATTGAAGTGGAGATGTATGGCTCAGTTTAGGAGAAAAACAGTGTTTTTACCTGCAGTGTCTCCCCTTAAATTAATAACATTAGCATATTGTGGGCGAGCAAGTTGACAATAGCTATTAGGAGATTAGCATGAGTACGTTCAAAAAGGTTAACTCAAAAATAAGTTTGATTTTGAAGAATGTTCTGGATTTTAATATAGCCATAATTAATGAGGACTGACGCTGTCTAGCTTTGCCATTCACTGATGCTCTCTTTTCATGCAAGATTCAGGAATGAATCATTATTTTTGTAATGGCTTTTTGGCTGTTTCAGGTCACAAAACAGGTCTGAATTATTTGTATGCAAGTCTGACTGATTCATTGCTTGACTCACTGACCCAGTTGAAGTGCTCAATTTATGGTCCTTTCTGAAACACAAAAAATCAGTTCCCATTTAAGTCAAGTCAAGTCACTTTTATTTATATAGCGCTTTTAACAATACAGATTGTAGCAAAGCACTGAACATTATC
>JAUMHP010000060.1:16914711-16958153 GCA_032361065.1 Enteromius trimaculatus
AAGCCTCAGCTTTTAAGTGAACATTGAAAACATTATTTCACTTTGCATCTAATTAAGTAATTGCACCTTCATTTAGAGAGGTTTAAATATTTTAATTAGCATTTTGTGTAGTGCACGCAGCATTTCAAGAGTTACCTCATTCAATCATAATAATTATGCTAGCGAATTTGGGGTGCTGTCTCGGACGCTGCATGCATAAAGCAAGGTGCAAGATCAGGCGAAGCGGCGATGCAAAATGACGAGATGCGGAAAGAGAGGAAATGGGTTTATTTATAGTGGGAAGGATGGATCTGATTGGCTGGTGAGATGAGATTGTTTGATAATGCGGAGCCAGCCGTGGTTGATTTCGTACGTGCTCCTCTCGAAACTATTTTTTCTAAAACATCAATTAATGGCATGATGTTAAAACTTTCTCAAAAGTTTCATACATGTCTGTTACAGACAAGTTACAGACAAGTTACATGTTTTTTCTTTCTTTATTGGTTACTGAAAACAAGCCCAAGTATCCTTTAAAAATAGAATTCTAAGTAGATAATACATATTGAAATTAATTTTAACATTAAAGAGTGAAAGCATTATTCCAATGGCACAAATCTGTACAAATATCTCAAGGTTTATCAATAAATTAAAGGTAAGGATCTAGTCCTATTCTGAATGAAGGGTCAGAACACCAGCTGACCGGGATAAGTACAGGTGAACGGTTAAGATTATTCTCCATCACATAAGCACTATTATCAGACCAGAGCTTAAAAAAAAAAAAAATCATACTACACTTTGTCTAATATGCGACAAGGAACATGGGAATATCACAAGCATTGCTTTACATTATATACAGGGATTAGTCTTCAGAAAGCAGCCTGTGGAAGTGATCGGTTCTCTTCTTTAAAACACTTCTAATGTCATCCTAAGAACACACAAGAGTTAAATCATTACAAAAAATTACTAGCTGTAATTGATCAATTATTAACACTGACATACAGTACTAGAGATGCACCGATTGACCGGTTAGTGATCGGACGATTTTTTGTATGACCAGCCCAGATCTGTGACTGGCCGGTCAGGCTCACATCTGCACCGATTTCAAGACAAACTTGCCTTTAATGTTCAAGTAATGGTATTTAGTACTAGCATTCTTATTTCTACCCGTTTTAAGAGAATGCACTCTTTGTTATTAAAGTTATTTTTGTGAGGCAGTCATGTTATTCCATAAAAATTCATCCATAATAATACTCATTGAGGAAAAGTAGATATTAGTAAGCTTAGTTATTGTTGCTTAGTAAGTTGTTAGTTTTATATTTCTACATTTTCGAGGTGCAGAGCACTTTATTTTGTTGTGAGAAGATCTGTAATGTTTATGGTTTTCTTTTATTATTAAAAAAAAATCTTAGGAAAATACGTTTTTTGTTAGTATGACTATACTAATGTTTGGTATATTATACTATAATGCGCTTTATTTTTTTGTTTTAATTAATTTGTTTTGAGAAGATCCTGTAAAGTTTAATAATTTGATTATAAATTAAATGAATATCATATGCTTTCATTACAGTTCTTTATAAAAAATAAATAAATAAATAAATAAATAAATAAAAAAATCGGAATCGGCAGGTCACACTTGCTGTAAAATCGGAATCGGCCAAGAAATTTGCAATCGGTGCATCTCTAAGTACTACAAGTACTGGTTTTAATAAAAACATTCTAAATACATGTTATGCTATATCCTCTTAATTTAATTTTTAAAAACAACAGCATAGAAACTAATGGCTAAAAACACTCACCGCATGCACTAGTTTATCCATGTAAGGAACAAGCTTTTGCAGCTCACGATCCTCTTGATCTCCATTCCAGCTTTTTATGGGAATCATATTCATCAGCTAGAAAGAACAAACACAGATCCAATAAGGACAAGCACTGATATATTAGTGAGTTCTGAAGTTTAATGAACTTATTCACAAAGAAAAGGTAAAGCCAAGTGTACATGATATGGGTAGGTGTGTGGGGCATTGTCCAGGATGACCGTCTTCGACAGGTCTCTCTCCAGAATAGTCAAGTCTTTAATGTAGTGTCCAAGCACACAGGCGCAGTCGTCCTGATACAAACGATGCCTTTAAAACAAACAAAAAAAAGAAGCCACATTACATTTTCATACTCTTCAGAGCAAAGATGGTGGCCTGTAGACAATAAAAACACAAATTAATATTATTGGGAGCTTAAACTGCCTCACTTAATTAAAGTGAGAATGGTAAAGAGAATGGTTTTCTTAATCCCCGACCCATTCCCATGATATGTGTGGTCCACATATCTCAGGGAATCCCAGGGAAATAATTTTTCCCTCTAGGTTAAATGCTTGAAATATTGCATACAATTACATTTTACTGTAATTTATTACTGTTTTTATTGAAATATTCTACCTATGATAAAACTGTGCTAAATTGTAAAATGTATTTTAGGTATGGAAATTACATTTCACATTTTGATATTTGGGATATGGTCACTACGGTAACTTTGAACTGTTTTGACTGGCATGGGCTAGTTTTGTCAAGCAGACCTGGCAACCCTGGCTGTATGAAGGAGAGCAGTGGCTTTCAGTTTAGAACTGCAAGCATACATTTTCCAGGTGAACTAGATTATTTATAATTCTAATTAAAAGTTTGTTTTAATTTTTTCTTTGTCTTTGTTAACTTTAATGACACTGAAAGATGTGCCAAGCATTTGATGAGATGATGTAATGTTGTAGTCAGTTAGACCATCGTTTGGATAATGTCAGTGTTAAAAGGCAGGTTTGCTGATGCCCAGCTGAGAAGCATTTTCCAGACAATTTAGGGTATATGGGATTCAACATGTGTCTCACCTAAATAGCTTTTTAGTAGGGTCCAATATATCCACAATCTTCTCTGCATATTCCTTTTTTGCAGAGGTGTAAACAAACATCTGGATCGCAAAAAAGAACAGAGTGTGTGTATTAATACATTAATTCACTGGCAACATTTAAGGCTTGTTCACACCAACACAAAAGTTTAGTGCAAAAATGTGTCTGCTATTTTGTCTGTTCAAACCAATGTGAGGAAAAAAAACAAAAAAACAAAAACACTTTTCTGAAACCGTACTTCTCAGATAAAAATTTAATCACATTTACATTATCTTACAAAAAGCCATTCAGATTTCTGTATTTGATAGTGTTTATTAAATAAATTAAAAAAAAGTGTAATGCATCAAATATTCATGTTTGTTTTAGTGTTATACTCAGTGTTTACCTCAAAATGTTTGGTCATGGCTTGTAGAAACTCTTTGACATATGGTCTGAGGATCACGAAAACCTGTGAAAAAAAATGTGTGATCAATCACAGGAGCAACAAAATTGCAAGACCTTTCCAGGACCGTTACAGAAGGTTAACCACTATTCCCACAAATACATGAATGAGTAGCTTAATAAGTGCGGTTCATACAAAAATGAGAAGTTGCTTATAGTTTATTCAACCTTAATCTATTCAAGATGTAGGTGAGTTTGTTTCTTAATAGGAACTGATCTGGAGAAATTCACTTAGTCAGCAATGGATCCTGTGCAGTGAATGGGTGCCGTCAGAATTAGAATTCAAACAGCTAATAAAAACAACACAATGCTCCACACCAATCCAGTCCATCAGTAATGTCTTGTAAGGAAACAATCCATTATAAAGATATTTTTAACTTCAAACCAGTGCTTCTGGCTATGAAATATAAAATATAAGGCCTCTTATGTCTCATTTGAATTAAGCAAGAAATATGCACTGCATACAATTCTAACAGTCAAAACAGTGGATTTCGATATTGAAGGACATCAGAAGATTATTAAATCATATTTTGCCAAGAATAGATAGCATACAGTTAAAATGTGTTTCTTGCAACTTGTTTTTCCACTTCACAATATGTTAAATGATGGACTGAAGTGGTGTGGATTATTGTAAAGTTTTTAGCAGCTGCTTAGTCTGTCATTTCAATGGCACCCATTCACTGCAAACGATCCATTGGTGAGCTCCAAATCTGACTTAGAAACTCATTTACATATTGGATGGCCAAAAAAGTGAGCACATTTCTTTAGCATGTTTAGTTTTAAATATTAACAGTTTTACCAACCTTGTACTTGTGATCTTGAAAGCGGGTATTGAAGGTGTATTCTGCATCAGGAATCACATTGAGTGAACTGAAAACAAGGGTTTCGTCCTAGAACCACAAAGGAACAAAATAAAAAAAATAGAACAGTGATCCACTACACTACATCATCCACATTTACATGACTGTTAAAGCATCTCTAGAGGCCTGTTCACGCCAAGCATGATAACTATAAAGATAGAGTTAATCATTCTTAATATTAATGAATAGCAGAGTCGACACCATAATTAAAACCATAAAGGCAAAGAGAAACTATATAGTTTAGATTTTTTTTTTTTTTTCAGCAGATGAAAGATACAAACATTGACAGTCAAACAGAACCCATCCTTTTTTACGAGCTTATTCTCAAGACGCATGTGTGGTTACAACAAACAGATGATATTATTCTGTGGTGTGAACACTAACATTGTTTTGGTGTGAAGAGGCCTTTAGTCAAAGAGCATTAACTGACCACCGGATTTAATGGTCCTGCCATTCGTTTCCAGGTGCTAAACTGCATGCACATTCAATCAGGTCAGTCACATTTGAGCTGAGCTATTAGGAAGTTTACCAAATCGAGCACCAGGGTGGCAGCAGGCGTGCTCCTCGTCTTTGGCGGAATGTCCCGCACTGCTGAGACAGGCCTGGACTGTTGTGAACGATTCGGAATGTTCTTGATAAACGTAAATCTGAGACGGAAAACATTGCAAATTAATCCTCCTTAATCAGTCTGAAGTGCACAAATTTAAAACCCTTGTAGAAGAGACTTACGGGCTGAACACTTCTTCATTCTCTTCATCTTCTGAAAGAGGGCTGGCAGCACTATAGCCAAACACACAGTGTTCAGGACTGAACATGGGACTTGCGTTTGACTGCTCTCCTATTAACATTAAAAACAACAGCTTTTACAACAACCCATAACCAGACAATAAATCAGTCAGAGAGCATGTTGATAATGTATCTATAGCAAATCCCATCAAGCAGACACAACAGCAATAAAACAGGGGGTTGGTGTATAAAAGTAATCAGCCTCTCAAGAAAACTCTATGGGAATTTGGGCCTGTTTGGAATCCAGGATTCTGATCCAGGAATTACATAAATCAGACTAGTCAGAAGAAAAAAAAAACAGCACAAAGATTCAGAACCATGTTGAAAATGTAACATTTAGACCATATAAGTGTGATTCTTTGAGTTTATGTTTATGCAAATCTGGTTTACATGTAGAACATGTCACTTTTAAAGCTTTTAAGATATATGCAGTGTGTAGACATGTTATTCTTTGAAATACAGAGCTTATTGTAGATTTTTTTGCCAAGGATATTATGGTTAACCAACTGAAAATATAAAGCGTTACTAAAAAATATTCTTTAATAAATCTAACCTAAAAACTAATAAAAATTAATCAATGCATAGTAACTATTACTGTATCTGCCTCAATTAAGCTATAAATGTAACTGACACAGATAACACGCATTCCCTCCAAAATAACAAAAATACATTCAGCAAAAAAAAATTATAAAATGGGGCTTGGTTCATCTTAAATGATACATTTTTTTCTTGTGCATGTTATGTACTGGGGTCCATACTACTAACTGATAATACGCTGGTAAATACTTTAAACTATTTTAAGTGGAATGAATGATCAGATTCGTTTAAAAGCACTGACTGTCTCGTGGAGGTGTAAGAAAGTGAACGGTAGGTGAGTAGAGGCTTCGAGCAGCAGGATTCAATGAAGAATGCCTTTCCCGGAGGTGACGGACTGGAGTCTTGAAATCTGACTCTAACAAAAAATAAATATATATAAAGCTGAGTATGATATTTCAAATACCGTATTATCAATACATAACATTTACCGAATTCGATGATGTACCTTTATTGTCAACAGTTGATAAAGCTTTTCTTCTCCTTCGTGGACGTTTGGCTACTGTTGGGACATCATCAAGGTCCATATTCAAGCGGTCTTGAAGAACTTTAACTTCATCCTAAAGGGCAAACAAACCAGACAGTTAATAAACCTATGATTAAGAACTGTATTTTTTTACATAAAAATGGCTACCTTCGGATATCTTACAAAGACCATCATTTAGCAATTTACTTGTGAATACCCAGTAACTAGAAGATCCATGTGCTCCTTCAGCGGCAATACACAGAGGCGCTGATTGGACGAGAGACAACTTCCCAAACGCCGTTCAAAAATACTAAAGACTTATTGGTTACAGTTACACTGAGAATTCGCCCCGCCCATAAACAGCTGAGGCAGCACTGCGACACTCACCAGAAATACACAAATTATTATTATTATTTATATTAACAATACCACATTTTGTTGGTGATTTTTGAAATTTAAATTAAGAGTAATATAGCAAGGTTGTTTAATTCCGCTCACCGGATCTCTTGATTTAAATCGGTTAGCATCATGCTAACCAGGCCCGGTAGCGCAATACGGAATCACACACGCAGTCATACAAAACAAATACATACACACACAAGTTTTGTTTGCTTTTCATATGTCGGGTTTAATACAGAAAGACTGACCTGGGTCTGGAGAACCGGGGTCTCCGGAGCGGCTCGACGGCGGCGGCACGGTGTGGTCGGGTTTTCATTTAAAATATTTCTCGAGCGAAGTCTCATTTTGCTGGAGCCCCGATGAAAACGCCTTTTCAACGGAGATATAGACTTTAAAGTCTCAGGGAAAATGTTCAAACGTCGCGTTTATCTTCATAAAATATGTCCATTAGTTTCGTCTCGCCCTTTCCACACAGACTGACCTGAATTGAAACTGATGAAAAAACACAAACGAGCGTTAGCCAATCAGAACACATGCTCAGTGCTATGGGCGGAGCTTCAAAAAATAATGGCGCAACGTGATGCGGAAGTCACATTGTTTACATAGTTATTAAAACAAAATTGTTTAATAACAGAAACACGTCTTTTATTAATATAAAATTAGGTCGACAAACAATTGCTGCGTTAACTGAAATGCTATACTAATTGTGTGATATTTCAAATTTCAGTAGAACTTTTTAATTGGCTAAAACAAGTGTCGATGCTAGCTTTGTTTCCTTTTTTAGTCTTTACTGGCAGCGCTGAAAAAATGTTCAGAACCTGGGGCATGTTCCATAAACCAAGATTAGAGTATAAGCCACGCTTATTTCTGTTAGTCTGGCTTATTGCCAGTTAATTTGTATTAAAATAAGTCAGACTATCTGCCATAAACCTGGCTTATTTGGTAAACTTCTTTTATGGAACAGGCCCCCGGGTCTCTATTTCCTGTCTGCAATACAACGTTTTCAGTTAAACAACTTGATTGAGATGAATTATTCACTTTGAACTGTAGAATTTTAAATATAGACTGTTTGACTTAATTATTTTAATTGAACAATCATAGATAAGTACACAAACACACACATATACATATATTATATATATATATAAAAATTAAAAATAAAAGTGTACATCAATGTATATGGTTATTATTATATATAAAAATGCATTTTAATATATCTCCTCCTCCTCCAAAAGTTCCCCTTCTACAATATACAGCTTTAACTAAATGAACCTAAACCAAAATGAATCAAGAACCACTAACATTTTGTCAGAATTACACTTTATTGTATTCAATGTCCGTTTACAGATCTTCATTTTTGAAAAATCAAACACTGAAAAATCTGATGCTTGACAATTATAAAATGTAAACGTCAAGAGTACATTTTCAAACTCTGAAACAACAGAACTCATCAACATTGACTTTTTTCCTTTATTTTAAACAGGGCAATAACATATTGAATGCAACAGAAAACAGACAAACCCAAACTGGAGCTTCGGAATTACCTTTACATTACAACATTTAACTGGTAAAAAACGAGAGAGAAAAATTCAAGTCCATCTACTTTAACAACATTTGTGTTTGAATGCGTGTTACGGTGTTTTTGTGTCATTATCTGGGTTATCAGCATTCACACTGAGAGGCGGTACAGCTGTGGTGTGATGATTTCCCAAAATATAGATTATAGAGTAATAATAATAATCTTAATTAGTTTCAATAATAATCTGGCCATAACAGCACTTACGTGACATTCTTTGGATCCCGTATCCACCCCCCAGTTACATACTGATATATTTCTATTCAAAATAAAGTTAATTATCCACACAAACAGATTAAATAGGTTAGGATTGTCTTTGTCCTTCACCTCTAATAGAAGCAGTTCAAGAGGCTGACACTAAGCAATTCAAACATTTTAAAAAGTGGAATTGGTGCACAGTGATATGCAAAGCACCGTAACCAAAACCTGAGCAATGTCAGATTTATCATAAGCAAGCCAAAACCCAAAAGCACTCACAAAAGAAGGGATATATATATATATATATATATATATATGCGAGAGAAAAAAAAAAAGTACTTGCCATTAATAATTCTTGAGTCAATGTGGAAACATTTAGCATTACCTTTTTACAATGGTAAAATAAATGTTACTGTGACCACAGCACTTATATCTGTATAACTAGAGGTAGAAGTGTATTTCCTGAGAAGATGCCTTATAACGTAAAACCTAACCTTCACAGCTGTCTATGAAATGGAGAAGTGAATTGATTTTTAGTGTAACGTTAAGATCCGTACAGACAAAAGCAAACAAAGAATTATCAAATAATAAGGCATCCTGCAATAATAGCGAAGGTTTATTGTACAGCAATTTGGTTGTCTTTGCAATAAAGTTTACTACATTAGCATGCTATATTTAAATTAGCATACGTTAAGGCATACAGCAGAGTAAAAACAGACCTGGATACCAACAGCTTGAAACGTGTATCTGTCTTACTCTGTGTGATAACAGTATCGTTTCCTAAAAAAACTAAACAAAACACACTAGGGCATTACAGGCATTACAATAAAGATCTACTGTTATACATCAATGTGTCACTTAAAAGTTGAGGGTTTTTTCAAACTGTAAAAGGTGGGCTTGCAGATGAAACGAGAACAGAAAGCGTGCCGTTTTTACAGTTTCAAGTGGACATCACGGCTAATACATTAAGAAGTCAAATTCACTGAATAAAAGTGGATATGTATATATGCGCCCTGCTCTTCCTCATAGCCAGATCATCCATGAAAAAGTGATGATTAGAAAAAGCTAGCAAACAGATCTGATAAATGAGTGTTTGAGGTAGAGGTTTTGGCAGTAATAACTTTAAAGTGTGTTCAAACGAGGCGTGCTTTTCTAAACCGTGAAAAAAAAAGCAACAATTGAGCAAAACAGACAGAAACGGTAACATATTCTAGACTGTTTCCTGTAAACCAACTGTGGTCCTTGTGAATACTAAAGAGTTGAGTGAGGATTAAGAGTTTGACAGTTAAGGATCTCGGCTGTGAAGGCAAAGGCTGCAAGCTTGATCCCAAATGAGGGGCCGAGGCATTTAAGTTGATTGAATTGTACAAGTTCAAAATAAGGCTTTCAGCTTTAAGGAAACCCCACTCCTCTAAAGCATGGAGGATCTCTAGTCTATGAAACTGCACATAATGATTTGACTTCTTATGAGCGAAGACAGTAGTTGAACGTTTCACCCAACGAGTGTGTATTTTCACTTTGCATTCAGTGTAATGCTAGAGGAGCTTGACATAATTCACAAACTGTAGCTACATGTTAATAAAAGGCTGACCAGGAAGAGCTGATGAGATGATATTAAAAAACATCCATGAAGGGTTTGATCTGTTAAACACAGAAGGCCACATCCTTCAAATCCCTTCAGAAGAGAAAATGTAATTTCCCCAAGACACTTTCAAAACATGCCATTGCAGTAAAAATTTCCAGGAACGGCTGCATCGTTGGACCCTGCAAATCTGCATTCGATTAACTAAAACGGCAAACTAAAGATCTGTAGTTCACGTGGTATTCAAAAACCTAATGATTTGTTTGTTTGGATCTTAATATGAACTCATTACACTGTCGTGCTTGGAGTCGTACTGTAATTATGTTTAGCCAAACTGCCGATCCGATTCTAAAACGGCCGAGTCTAAAACGCTTTCCTACTTTAGAACCACTACTGGCCTAAATAAGTTTGTGGGCCAGGTATGTTCAGAATCGGCAATAACATTTGTGCAGCTCATGGAGAACGTGACCATCTAAGTTTGCCAACAGTCGTGAAGATGCAAACTGGGTATGACCGCTTCTCTACAAATGCTCCTTAAAGACACAGCTAACCCAAAAATGAACATTCGGTCATTTACTCGCCCTCCAAACTTGCATTAAACTTTCTGTTCAGCAGTTCTGTTCTGTGTTTTTTATTTTTGGCCGAACTACCCTGAATCTTCACTGACTGATATTAAGCTCTGAGTTAGAAAACCAAACGGTTGAATACTCACAAAAGAAAAAAAAAAAAAAAAGAAGAAACAGCAAAACTTCAGACAATAACGCACTTTGTATTGAGTTCCTGCTGAAGACTTTGGCCGGTCAACAGCGCTATCAAACTGTGCTAAGGAGAAACCTTCACAAGGCACTGCAGATACATACACAGAGAAAATAAAATCTACAATATATTATTCAGACCCTTAAGCAGGTTGCATCACACGTTATAACAATAATACTATTGTTATGGTTTTGCCTATAGACGAAAAGCTTTTGTCAGTCAGAAACTATGAAACCCTAAAAAGCAGAATCTTACTGCCTTGTTAACGCCAGACAGTGTGTTCACAGAAAGAGAAATAAATTATTCACAGGTTTTGCATATACATTATTTCATTATCTTTATAATAAACTCTGTTGTTATTTTAGATTTTTTTTTGACTCCTGAACAAAGGAGAGTGTAAATAAAAGACCTGAGCTAGTGTACTTCAAGTTGAGAACGATTCAGTTATTCCTGCACTGTTTTTTTTTTTTCTTTTGGCATATCTTCTGTAGTAACTGAGGTTTTTTGGCTTTGGTTTTGCACTGAGGAAGAGTTTGAGGTGCTAAGGCGATTGGTTGTTGGAGGAGGATGAGGTAGGTGTGTGGTGAACTGATTGAGGACCGCTGTTGCCTGCAGAAGATTTGTTAGATGAGGTCTGCGCCGCAGCCTGGGCGAAGAGAACACCTATTGTGAGAAAACAGGAAGATTAGTCACAATCGAAACATGGAGGACTTGAAAAGAAAATTCTGATGGCTCCTCACCTGTGTACACGACTCCATTGAGCTCCAACGACATGCTGATGCTGTTTAAGCCATTGGTGGTCAGGTTCATGGCGGAGTCCTGCCTGCTTTCTAATAGACGGAAAAAAAAAAAAAAATCAAGAATTTAAGTTTTGTTTTTCACTTGGAAAGCAGCACGTGTTATTCACTTCACAAACATTAAAACCACCTGTTTTATAAGGCTGCACAATAATGGTTTAAACGGTTAATTATAATTGTTTAAATAAATAAAAATAGTTTTTGTCATTTAACTTTTCAGATAAGTCAAGAGGAGAACATACTTGCATGTCTATTCAGAAAATAGTACGGCTGTTTTACACTTTTATTTCAATAGAGATCGCTAAACTACATTTTGCATGTATGTTCGTGTTTACAGTGCATCAGTTCTTGTTCCAGATTTAACACAGAGAGAGCATGTACAGGTTGGGAGATGTTTACATAACATTGTTTATATTTACTAAAAACAGAAAAGGTTCAATGAAAACAGCTGAAAATACCTGAGCATGCTAACTTTAAAAAACAGGTGTCAAAGGGCAAGATTTTGAAAACAATAACGCCGTCTCGGTGTAAAAAAACTATACAAAAGTGAGTGAAAATGGTGACCTTAAGAAAACATACCCTAAAGAAATCGCTGGGTAAAAATGAACTGATTCAGGAAAAATGCTTAGATTGGGGGATTTAAACTCTGGCAACTGCAACCATGAAGCTTGTTACAATTACATCTGTTATTAACTTAACCCAGGGGTGTCAAACATACATAGGTTTGTTTCTAAATTAATCAGCTGTTGTGAGTCAATTAATTACTCGTTAAACTTGCGGTTTTTGTTTCATATTTATTCATCCACTACAAGCATAAAACAATCATGTGTATGATAAAAAAAAAGGTCTAATTACCATTATTTAAAAAAACAACAACAACAACAAAAATTGCACACCTCGTAAATATCTCAGCAGCAGCATCTTTAAAAAGAAAACGGTTTTCTTGTAAATTACACTGAATTATATTAATGCAGTTGTGAGAAAACTCACAGAGATTTGGAACAAGTGGAGTAAAAGAAAATGACAGAATCTTCATTGTTTGGTTGAGCCATCCGTTTAAGTGTCAACAATTACTGTGAGAATTATTAACGATGGGGCTATCTGTGGGTTATTAAGACATCATTCCAGCAGGAGGCGCTGCCTTAGCAATTTCAATGATTAAAAACAATGAAAAGAGTTCACATGCTTTGGCAGGGGGAATTTATTAATCTTCCGATAAAATACACAAGGCGAAACCTCTAGTATTTAGCACCTCTAACCAAGAAAAGGAAGTCATGCTGTGTCGAGGCTGGGGTTTCCCACACAGCAGAACTATTCGCCTTGGCTTTCTGTCATTGCGGTCAACACCTCCAGTCTCCCAATGAGTCAGATCCCTCATACCAGCATTCTTTAAAGTAAATAACACCAGTGCAGCTATACTGTTCTGATAAGATCTAATCAGAGTACTTCTAAACCCATACTGTTTCCTCATTCATTAGAACACTGTCTAGTAAGAACAGAACTAGAATACTATTGTGAGACGATGAGAGCTGCAGTGACTCAACCTTAAGAAGATTGCTGACATCTCCACCTGACAAATAGTGATCTGAAAAGTGCACTTACCACATGCCAGTAATTTAGTCTGGCTGTGGTAGTATTTTCACACCCTTTCCTACAAAATAGCTGGTAACAGTGAAATATGATGTAAGAGGGGCTTTGTAGCGCTGCACTAGAAAACGCACAGAGTTCATTTCATGACCTCAGGAACCAAAGGTTGGATATTCCACACGCAGGTTTCCCTTAAACATCAGACATTTTTACAAAAAGGTGTTTTTTTCATAGGTTGGTGTTTATGGGAAAAGCTACAACCGCAGTAAAAATGTCAATTGGGGCAACTCTTTGAATGCTAAGCTTGTAGAGGCAGATGAACCTGCCTAAAATTTTAAGGCGTCTTAAAAAACAACTTTCACAGGAAACAATTTGATGTGCTTTATGTTTATACACAAATAAAACGTTTAATCAAAATCATATAAAGTGATTGTGTCTCTTTACAAGTTTTAATTATAGCCTCTTCAGTCAAGCAATGCACCGAAGTCCTGTGGTTCTCAAACTCTTGGTGCCTCTATTTACAAAAGAGATAGGGTTCGGTGATATAGCCCAAAAAGTATCACTATAAAAGTCAATATCAATATTTATTACAATGGAAAAAAAATTAAAAACTCAGTTTAAAGCAGATTTTTGCACCTAAATGAATGCTGTGAAAACCACACTTTTAATTGTGGTTTCGAAGTACTCTTTACTGACTCCTTATCCAGCGCATGATGAAAATGCTTTTGGTATTCTTTACATTTTTCCAGTCATTTTATTATTTGAGATGAGTGGATAAATGCTCATTTCTGATGCATAAACGTTATATCGAACATTTATTAAACACTTGTTGTCGTTGTATCATGGAAAATTAAGTTATTGTAACACAGCCATGTTGCAAACCATGTTCTTTTGCAAGTTGTTACAATGTTTCAGCTCGTCTCATTCTTGGCCACAAACTTGCTTTAAAGTGTCCCTACTATGATTAATGAAAGGTTCATATTTTGGTTTTGGGAGTTTCAAACAGTCTGACATGCATGCAAGGTCAAAAAAACGTTCATTGTCTAATAATATGCATTTGTTCAACGACTCACAAACAATTTGTTTAACGATTCATTTTTCCGAACACCTCCTACATGAAGCTAATTGGCAGTGATTGGTCTGATTGGTCTCGTTTTCATCTTATTATGCCTGTAATGCCTGATAAAGCAGTGTTTGTGATTGCAAAGCTCTTATTTGTGTTATTTTTTAATAGTTTTGCTATAGAATAACTAATATTTAAAGCCCTTGCGTTCATGCTAGCGCTTAGTCATATGGCATAGAAGTCATAGGGTGTTCTTCTGTACCACACACAGAACCAATATAGTTTATATCTCAGCCAGTTAATCAACCATATCACTCTAATTTCTAGTATTTTAGTATTTATCTAGTAGTTTCTGGTAAAGCATTAAAAGGTAAAATAAAAGTACAATTATCTGTAAGAGCTATGTTCACCTAAAGCGGTGTTACACACTGCATGAAAGCTCAGTCGCCCCCATGAACACCTAAAGAACTTTTCTAAAAATTTGCTTCCAGCACCTCCTGATGCTCTCTGAAGATTCACTGGGGAATAATGCCACCTCGATTGAGAAATGCTGTTCTAGTCGGTTTGCACATCATTACTATTTCCATATTTCCTATGAGTAAGTCGGAATGTTAAAGAGTCAGTACCTTGGTTGTTGATGCGGATGTTCATGGGGATCTGTGCAGTCATGGCCAGCAGGTTGTGCTGAAGGGCTCTCTGCAGTAGCCGCTGGTGATCCTCCAGTGGTAGTGCAATCTTCTTTTCGGGAGGCTCGCCGGACTCCAGCTTGTCTCGCAGCTGCTCCAGTGCAGCTACTTGTGCGATGGTGGCCGCTTGCGCAGCTGCAGCCTGGGCCGCAGCTACTGAATGAGTGGCCATAGACAAGGGTAGACGGGCCTGTGTTCCATCATCCTCTACAACACACAACAACGACAAAACACAAATGAAATTAAGCAAACGATAAGTCATTAAAAAGATGCATCCATAGTGCTGGGTACATTACTTGCTATTTGTAATCTGGTACTGCCTACAAATTACTACAAATGTACAATTTGTAAATGTAATCTACTAGATTACTCAATTTAGTTCATGTAATCTGATTTTTGATTACTTTTAGATTATTTGGCAAGACTGCATTAAGGGGTCATTTGTATTAACTAACATGAAAAAAAAATGAACAATGCATTTACTACACTATTTATTCATCTATGTTGATGTTAATAATGTTAATGTTAATACATTTATTCATGTTAGTTCACAGTGCATAAACGAATGTTATTTTAATAATGCATTAGCAAATGTTTACTAATGTTGTTAAATGAACATTATTGTAAAGTGTTACTTTTTTTGTTAAAAGGATTATTACAAAGAAATGGGATTATTGTGTAGCATTTTAAGAATAAGAATAATAAAAAAAAACACATTGCATTTTTTTGTTATTAACAACAAGAGATTTTCAAACTAGGGTTAATGAAATAGCTGATTAGGGTTCACGAGTCACTTAAAAGCTAACGATTATTTACATAATAAGAATATAAAGTAAAAACAAATAATTTTTGGGAAAAACAACTAAACACGCAAAAAAAAAAACCCAACAACTGATATTTTATTTTACTTGTATGCCAATGTGACATTATGTCAAATTATTTGTCTCAAACTTGGTCTAATTGGTGTTTATAAATTTATAAGAATTTACAATTGCATGGCTATACCATATATTTAAAATCATATGACACAAATCACAAAAATAACATTTTAGAGAGAAAAGAATTGGGAACAATTGCTGCAATTATTTAACCCCTTAACTGTCGCCCCCATTTTTGGGAACATTTCTCTGTTACTGTTATTACTGTTTTTACATTCCATTTAATTGTAATATAGTGAAATAAATGCAGGTGTCCCGTATTCGGGACGGTGACAGGAAAGGGGTTAAACAACCATGTAACTTCTAAAAAAACTAACTTTAGCCTGATTATGAGTACTTTAAAATGTAATATAATCTAATTACAAGTACTTTATTTCTGGAACATGATTATGTAATCCAAATCACATGTAATCAGGTACTACCCATCACTATGTAGCCTAACCATGACCCACTCTATTAAGGTTCTACCTTTCTTAATTTTCTGTAAGGATGAGATGGAGGCTCCGTTGCTGGGCAGGGTGATGCCCATGGGTGGCATGGAGAGTTTGGGAGAGGAGAGCATTGTTGGTGTCCCGTTGGGTGAGTAGGTGAATAGCGAGCTGCCAAAGCTCTGTCTGCGTCCCTCTCTCCGGTTACTGTCGATGGCCGCCTGCAGCTCGTTGGGGTTGCTGAGACCCCTCTTCTCACATTCGTAAGGATACAGATACTTCATATACCTGCAGATGGGTGCCAGATTAAACTTAAAATGTCAGATAAACTAGTTTTGAGAAATGTATTATAAAAATTTGACACTGATCGATTGAATTTGACACTGATTGAATTATTGCTGAATAAAACTAAGAAATATTGCTATTGTTATTACACTCTTACTATTAAAAATAAAAAAATATGGTAGTTAAGAATTAATTTTACCACTATAATTAGAAAATAAAAGCAATAATAATATTTTTTGCATAAAACTAATATTTTACAAAAATGCAAATGTACCTGTTAACAGTCTATAACTATAAATATATAGTTTTATAAGGTTTTATTCTAAAATATTATAAGACACTAGTCAACATTTGAAGTGGATCAAAACATTTAATCAAAGTTGTCCCATAACCAAAATGCGTTCTTATCTAAGGACAACTTTTTCTTCCACTTCAAATGTTGACTACTGTATTATGATACTAATATGTGACAGTAATTTCAGGTATGCAAAAATCAAAAACAGAGTCTGTTCATATGAAATATAAGCCTTTTTATGCATTTACTCTGAATTAAAAATGTGCATCACAGAAGCAATAGAACTTATGACGCTTCCAGAAATTCCTAATATGATTAAAGACATCCAACTGTCACTTTAGATGAATAAAAAAGGGATAAAAACACTTGCTGATTAAAGAGGAAAACAATAACCATACACCTAAATAAAATGAATATCTAATTTATGATTTCTGCTAAAAAAGAAAAAAAGCATGCTTAGCAACTCAGTACACTTCAGAAAACACTATGAAGTCATTTCAAAATAAATTTTCCAATCCCTTAAAATTCATGAAAATGTAATTACTCTGGTTGAACGTTATTTTACAGTAGGTGTACTTGCATGTACTGAGAAAGTACCTGAGAAAGTACTGGTAATATAAAGTAAGTACATGGTGTAAGGTTAAGTTTAGGGGTAGTACCTAATAAAGATATTACATAGTTCTTGTAATTACTAAAATGAGTACATGAGTAATGGGACTGTAAACTAAAGTGCTATAATTTCTCCTGTGAAGCTGTTTTTGTACGTACTGTGTTCTGAGAGTGAAGGCAGCGCTGGTGATGGAGGTCGGCAAGTTCAGGCCCTTCGTGATCTCCCTCCACAACTTTTTATTTATGACCTCCACCAGCCCCCCCTTCTCTGTCACCAGCTGGTACAGCATATAGAGGTCCAGCACCTGCTTGGCCATGATGGGAATCCTGTTCACTGGTGTTCCTGCACAAAAACAGCTGCGTCTTAGCAGTTTGAATATATCTGCTACAAATCAAAGACACTAACGTTTTAGTCTTTATTTGGGAAAACTAAAAAAATAGTTGGCATGTAGTTACAAAATTACCTGTAGTTAGTAGAATGTCAAAATAAAGTGTAACCATCATTTTTTGTCACAAGTTTGGGGTCAGTTATTGTTTTACAGCAATATCACACAAGTGTGGCTTATTTTGTCCTGAAAGCACGAGTGCAAATGGGATCACAAACAGTTCAATAAATAAGAAGTCGATACTGTGTTATATTTTAAACACAATACTGTCTGTTTTTTGCTCAGCTTTGCTAATGCAAATATTACCTATAAAGTCAAAGCACTTGTGTACCTCCAAGCAATAGTTTGTTTAGTTTCAGAATGAATCCATGTTTTGAATGAATCGAATGAATGAGTGACTCATACATTTTAAATTATTTTACTTTATGATTAATTTATTATTCAGGCAGCATTGCATAAACATATATTACATAAAATAATGATAAATGCAGTTTAAATTTTTTAAATGATATATAAAATGTTATGCATAATATAAACTATTTAATATGTATAACAAGTATTAATTTAGATTTTTTTTAACAAATGTAATTTTTTCCCCAATAATTATATAAATCATAAAATTTAATTTCAGAGTTGCTTTTCTCTAGGCTATAGAATGTTGTACACATGCATTTGCGCTATAAATATATGTAGCTAATAAAATTTCTCTCACAGGTCATTAATTTATTCATTAGGAGAAGGTTTAACAGGTGTTGGAGGACATTTTCCACAACCAGCGCAGCAGGTTTAACAGGAACACATGCTTCAGTCTCAAGGCCGGATCATGACATGGACATGTGTTCGCACTCCCACGTTTATAAACACACATGTGATTGTGAGAGACACTGCCCTGTTTCAGCATGATACGGAGAGAGAAAACTGCAGTGCTCTGATATAAATACACATAAACATCACCGTGGAGATGTGAAAGATGAGCTGGGTGTTGATGTGAGTGCCTTAGGGGCAGAGTTTGGAAAGTTCAGGGTCATAAAGGTCTCTAAATATGACATACGGACATGTCTTGATCCACAAAAAAAGTGTTTTTTAATAAATACCTCTCTTCTGCATAAAGTTGAATAGATCGTCCAGGAACTCCTTCCTCTTCGGGTCGCTGTCTAGCTCATAGAGCTGCATTTAAAAAAAAAAAAGCCAGACAGACAAAAAAGGTTAACAAGAGCAGTGCGCAAAACTGATTTCCAAACACTCTTGTTGTCCTGATCAGGAACTGCGTATTATATACGCAATAAAATATATAAAGGCTGTGCAATATTGTGAAAAAGTAATAGCTAAACAACGGTGATAAGCGCAAGTGCTTTAACATATGGGTAACCTGCAGTCCAACCAAAATAATAACATGCTTAATTAAACCTGCAATATGATGAGGTGATTATGGTGTAAATATGACTGCATATTACAGCATGAAATTTTAGCCTGTATTTAGCAAAACCCCTAGAGTTTCTGAAGACCAGAACTATTAGTTTCAAGATGATTGATAAATCACATAAAAAAAAAAAAACATGCTTTAGTTTTAATTAAAGCAATATATCAAACAAACAAGTGAAAGTTTGAAAGATCTTAATGATAACACAGGCCTCGTGCCGAAAACGATCACACTATTTAATCACGCACAGTCAGAAAAACAGTGCTGGTAGCTGAGCAACGGGTTAAATTGCTCCTTTCTTCTCTTTTTTTTCTTGCTTTCTTCCAGTGTTCCTGATCTCTCATTAGCAGAGCAGCAGAGAGCTCTTCTCGGGGGGGAGGGTAAAGGTAACACTGGGGGCCAGCAGAGGGTTAATTACAGGATGTATGTGTTTTAGAGGAGTGCCACACTGTAAATCTCTCAAATGACCTGCCTGTACTTTCTATAGGGTACTGAGCACCCACCCTTATTTCTTTTTATCCATAATTTCACAGTCAGCATCCCTTTTACCAGTGTTCAAAACCAGTCAATTAGCAGGGAGCAGACTACCGACACTTCACGCCATTTATTATTATTATTATTATTTCTTTTTACCTCAATACAATCTTTAGGGAGCAATAATAGGGAATTTGAAATGCTTTGAGTACTCAGGAAATCATTTACTTCCAATTAGACATCATAAAAGTAATGCGTTGTTTGTCAAAAGATTATGTGAATGAGTCAGTCCGATATTAAAGAGTCATTTGAAGAAATACCATTAGGGGACTTTATCGTGTGGTAAATAAACCATAATTACAAAATTAATTCAGTGCTTCTGGTGTGAATGACAAAAATTAAGAAAACAATGCGTACAGCTATAAAATAAGATATCTAATGTAAAATGTGGGATTGATTGTTAAAGTCGGTGCCATTTTTTAAATGTAATGTCACAACAGACATTTTTGTAAAATCAATTCAATATCTAATTAGGTAACTCCAACTTTATAAATAGATTATTGGCATGTATTATAGTTTTCTGTATAAATTATAAAACACTATTACGACAAGGTAAATTTATTTTTTTATATATTTTTGCATTTGATCATCATCATCATCATCTCACATCATGGATCTGCATTTACTATAATGAGTTAGGTGGTCGATACACACTACGTATGTAAATGACCTTTTTGCAGAAGAAGAAAAACAGCATAGTGCGCTTTTCTTATCGTCGGTTTCCATAGAGACTCGTTGATTCGTTGCTCTGCTGAGAATGTCTTGCGTGCTAACCAGGAACATACTCTGTGTTGAATGAACTTACTCCCAGATGCTTTTAGGAACCAGCATACCTCGAGTAAGCAAGGTTTGGTTTGAACAACCGAGAGTTCAGTGTTTAGTAGATGGTAAATTAACCTTGCTTTCTGGAACACCCCCCAGTCATTAAGAATTCATTTCTTGTTCTGAGTTCTCCCCCTAAAGGGTCTATAGCTTTTAACATTTTTGCCGCTACACCCTAAGCCTCCTCCCTTATACTTTAGAAACACATCTGTTTATCTGTTTAAAGCAGGTGGAGGCAGAGCAGTCTGACATCACCTCAAACACAGGGTGGAGAATTGCACCAGTAAAGAGTCGTTTGGATGTGAATGTTTAACTTCAACTGATTTTTAGGTGTCATAAATTCGCTGAGAACAATTTCGTGAGAACTATCGACTGACATCACAGCAAATAAAAAATTAATGACCAACATGAAAGAAAATAAACAAGTGTTGGCATCCTCATTTGAATTCAGGAATGTAGATACGTTTCTCAAGAAATGAGTACAGAATAATTACCCACACATGTAACATCTCTCTATTAACAGTGCGGCTGCAGGATAAATCCTATTGTTCTTCTTTTCTTGTTTTAAAAAGCCTTGACAAGCGTTCATGGTAGGGGTTGACAGATGTCAAGAGGTAAAATCCCACAATCAGAGTTTCTTCATAAATTGATGCATTTTCTTTCCAGAGGCTTACTTAATCATCAATGAGTTGAAAACACAGACAAACGTGCAAGTTGGAGTTTAGTTGAGTATCTTCTGCTCAAATAAAAATCTACAGTCAGTGTTTTCTTTATGCACTCATTTGTGCTGTGAGCAAACAAGCAAGCAGGTGCTTTCTTGATTTGTGGTTTGAAGTGATACTTACACCGTGAAAAAAAAACAACATGTACAATGTTCTGAGCAAAGTAATCATAATTAACGGTTTAACCGTTATCAAGCAGCCCTAGTTACAAGTAACAAAAAAAAGGTGTATAATTCCTTTGTGGGTCAATTTTACATCTCAAAAGTGAGCGAGTGAATGAATTGGATACCTTGGATTGACACTGAGAAGGTCTGACATTGTTTCGATGACACGTGAGCTGCTGGCCTCGAAACGACGCAGCAACATTTCACACCTGCCAATCACCTCAAGAGGCAGGCAAAACGACAATACGGGGGAAGGGCCGGAAACAACCAAGGCCTGAATGGGGGATGGGTAACTATGAAAGCACATAAGAACAGTATCGATCTGATAGAGGCGCCTGTTCTCAGACGCCTCAATCTGACTTCATTTGATTGGTGGGGTTACACTGAAGGCAGAAGAGAATGTGGTTTCTGTATTACTGAGAGAAACACAACGCCCCTAGCTAAAGAGTGCCTCACCAGAAACACCTGCAAGGAATGAGAAATTAATTTCAGAAACCCGAAACTCTGAATTCTAGCTCAGTTATTCAAATTGTTTATTAATTTAACCAGTACTGAAATCTGTGTGGGCTATGAGTCAGTCTAAAGTTTCGAATACAAAAACTTTTCATGATAATGGTTAAACTGTTAATCATGACTTCTCTCTCTCTCTCTCTCTATATACATGTACATTTTCATTTATGAGGAAAGCTCTGACTGAGGGATTTAAACTCTTGATATCCAGTATGGAAGCTTGTGACAAATGCAAGACAATGCAAATGCTAAAAGAAAATAACACAAAATTAGGCAATACATTTTGCAGATCAATATACTTCATAAAATCGTAATGAAAATGCAAATTTTAGAAGTAGAGCATCACTATCGACTTGATAAATGATTAAATTGCCTAATAAAAAATAAATAAATAAAAAAAAATAAAATAGAATGAGTGAAAAATCTAGACTTAAATGCAAGGATTAGCGCATTAAAACTGAACCATGATATTAACTGGATTTATGGTTTTAACTAAGGCATTATTTCTAATGTGTGAAAGATCTTAATGATAACAAACCACATTTCCAAACCATAACCTAAATTGTTAAATACACAACAAAAGCAATTTATTGGACCCATGAGTCAAGATTTAGGCACTCTCATGTCTAAAGTGACAGAAACAGAAAGAATTGCACAGAGCAAAACACGGGTGACACAATTAACTTTAAATTTGAGATACTTGCTCTGACAGAAATAAAGAGAACAAAAAGGGAGGAACTCGGTAGCAGGTTACTTTTGGCATTGTAACAGCTCCATTCATTTTTTGCACGGTGAACCCTGCTCACTTCCTGTCAGGGTTATATAACCAAACCTAAACCCTTAAAAAAAAAAAAAAAACACCATAAAAATGTTACAATTAAACAGTTTATTCAAACCAAGGTATCACTTACAATTTTTACTTTAACATGATGTACTAATAACTAAAAAACAAAACCCACTATACTGACATATTTAAAAACAATATATAAATAAAGCTTTAAAATATGAAAAAAAAAATTCTCAATGGTACTAAAATAACACTGCTTCCTTTCTCACATCTCATGTGGCCTGTTCATCTTAACAATGTAAAGAGGTCAAACATTTGACTTCTGATCACAGATTTGTTCACAACCATTTCCTTGGGTCTCATTCACAAACTGCACGTGTGCAAACATCAGTGTGTAAAACCTGCGTAGGCGAATGCTTTCACGCAGAAAACATGATTCATAAATAAATGTACACATATTTCTAAATTTAGAACAAACTCAAACCACACATACTTAAAAAAACCCAACTCATGGTTGAATTATATTAAAAAAAGTACGTACGTACATAAAAGGAAAACTTCTAAGATGAAGTCTTAGATGAAAAAGATGGATGAAAGGTTTCAGGGTCTTTCCATACTTTAGGATAGATTTCAAGTTTATTGATGCTAAATTTTTTTTCCTAACTATTTTGCTCTGAAAAATCTTCTTTTATCCATTAAGAGAATACATACCATAATCTCACACATTTTGTGTCTGTTAAATTAACATTTAAGTGAGATTTGTAAAGTCAGATTTTATGTACTACATTTATTTACAGAATCCAAATACCTTAAAAAATGACTGGTTTTATGTTGTAATTTTCTTTCAAATAAAAAAATATTCAACTAAATAGTCAACTATCTAATGTAAGGGGCAGCAGTGACCTAATGCATAAGGAGTTGGACTTGTAACCCAAAGGTCGTGGGTTTGAGTCCCAGGTCCGGCAGGGATTGTGGGTGGGGTTAGTGAATAACCAGCACTCTCTCCACCTTCAATACCACGACTGAGGTGAGACCCTTGAGCAAGGCACCATTCCCCCAACTGCTCCCCGGGTGCAGCAGCAATGGCTGCCCACTGCTCCGGGTGTGTGTTCACTTCTCACTGCTGTGTGTGTGCACTTGGATGGGTTAAACGCAGAGCACAAATTCCTAGTATGGGAAACCATACCTGACCATATGTCACATCCTCCTCTTAATGTATTAGATCCTGCTAGGAATAAATGGTTCATCACAAAATCACTTGACCAGCATCATGTGATGATTTGTTTTTCCAAAACAAGACAGAAAAGGCTTGCCATGGTGAAGTTGTTCATGTTCAGTACATGCTACCTGTAAACCCACAGAGTTAGTTGAAAACGAGTTTTTCTTATTGATAGATATTATCAAAAAGATTAAACTTGACAACAAGCAAATAAGCTACACTGATAAAACAGACCAGCTAAAAACACCTTTTTCAGGTACCATAAATTATAGAAAGACTAAGAGAGAGGTGTGATGCAATGGAAAAGTGCTAGCCTAAGTTTTTCGTCCATCTTTGTTTACATTCCAATGTCTGCGCCTGACATCAGCTCTGTAGCAGCAGCAATGTCTGGACAACATCCAGCTATGAACTACTACCCATAACAGCAATTCCTGTCTACAAGTGCTCGTTTTCCTGCTTGGACATGAGCATGAGTGAGTCGTCTGTGCAATTAAAGCTGTTAGAATGGCAGAATGCCCGTGGGAGATGTCTGTCTGAAACTAAATAGGAATACATGATGTCACGTCATAACATGTAAATTGAAGCGTAGGTTTAAATATTGGGTAGGATTAGGGATGTAGAATAAGATCATGTAGAATAAGGCATTAATATGTGCTACTAATAAATGGCTAATATTCTAGCAATATGAATATCAGTGTTACAGATAAGTGTAATGAAACATTGAAATAAACTAAAATGTCAGTAAGTGAATATATCTTTTGAGCATATAATAGTTGCAATAATGCAACAATGGCCAAGCTATGGAACATAATTAGCAAGAGTTCAAGAAAATTTACCAGCCATATAAATAATATTATACCATGGGGTGTAGTGTGGAAAAACTGACTTTGGGTCATTTAATTATTAAGAAACAATAATTGCCCATCGTCAATTATTCCTAACATATGTAACTACTGCATGTAAATTCTAAAAAACAAGTGAAATCCTTAAAGCTAGTGGGATATATTGAGGAAACAATGAATCAAAACTGCAACTAAAACATAAAAACATGTACTTTACTTCAGCTTGGACCATTTAAATGGTTCTCCCCCCCTCAATTTGCAGCAAGCAAATCAATGTTTAATGTTAAAACCACTAAATGGCAACTGACTGTAGAGGGCGTGATGAATTTTTAAAGAGCTCTTTTCTTTACGGTCCATCTGGGCTCCATTTGCCCTGCTGTTCATGTTTACAGCGGACATCAAAGGATACTTCTCTTTTTCTCAGGAAGTTTGTGCGAGAGAAGTAACATTTTATAGAGCTACAAAGTGAGAAATATTTTATCTTCACACTTATATGTATATATATGTATACATATACATATATATATATATATATATATATATATATATAATAATGCAAAAAATGCTAAAAGTGCATTTTTAAATCCAGCTGCATAGGAAGACTAAAAACCAAAGAGCAACAAAATTGACCAGATACAGTAGTATTATGAATTATATTGATGCAAAAAACACGAGGTTGTGCATTATAGTGGTTTTATAGTTAAACGACAGGTTTAACCTAAAAGTGAATTAATGGATCATCATTTAACCGCTTTTATGTCATTTCAAACCTATATGACTTTATCTTTTGCTTTAAATATTTATCAAAAACATATTTGGTCAAAACATGTTTTTGAAGAAAGGTCATACAGGTTTGGAACAACATAAGGTAAAAATAAGTACTCTTTAATTGATAAATAGAGTTTGCACTTTTGGAAAAACCTTACAGTACATATTTAGTATGTCTGAAATTCAGACATATACTTTCCAGAAATTATGCACAAAACATTATTTTAAGTTGCACTAAAACGTAAATATGAATAAGAAAATTCTCTTTATTTTTGGTTTTACTTTTTTCCTCTTTATCAACCAGCAAAAATGATGTAGAAGTGGTGATGAAATCAGAGACACTCCTCTTGAAATTCGATCAACTGTAGACTGTTTAGGGTTACCACGTACTGTAGCAACTTGCCATGTTAATATAGTTTACGCAGTCACAAGCATTCAAATGAATAACGGCTCCAAATAAATGCGTTTTATTTATAAGAAATAAAAAGAAAAGAATTAGAATAGAAAAAGAAATAATAAGAATAGACATTGCAAGTGTTAGATGGGTCAAAATATTTAATAAATAAAAAACAAGTAGATAGAATATGGAGTGCACGTTTATTTTTAATTTATATAATTAACATTGTGAAAAGTTATTTTTAGATTTTGAATAATTTAATAATATTGTGTATATATATATATATATATGCACACACACATTGTTTTTTGTGTTTTGTGTGGACTCTCTATAGGCGTATGTTTATACTGTACAAACTGTATGTTGTATTGCCCTACACTGACCCTACACCTAAACCTACCCCTTACAGGCAACTGTGTGCATTTTTTGATTTTCAAAAAAAATACAATAAAAAAAACCCCTCATAAATCACCTTCATATAAAGTAACTAAACATTAAAAGCTTAAACTCTACCAGGCCTTTCCATTTTTATTAAAATGCAGAAAACTCAACGAAACTCTGCACAAAGGCACCAGTCTGTACAGCAACGCCAATGGTTGGGTCAACAAGAGTGAATTATGTTCAGGGAACATTCACAGAACATGTCAAATAAAATTGGTGTGATCTCATTGTATTAGCACGGATTTTACTTATTGGTACTATTAACTTACTTTAAGTTCAAATAAATCCGTTCAAATGAAGGGAAATGGGAGTCAATTTTATTAAGTTAGATCAACAAGCTATTTTTTGAGTGTACACACAGATAGATGACAGATAGATACACACACAGAGCTTTACAAGTGTACAAGTGTAGTTCAAGTACAAATGGCTGAATTCTGTAAAGCCTACAAAGATGTCATTGTTTGTTCTGTTATAAGGAAGAGGAAGCTGCATCTAACCACCCAGACAGTGGGTACATATAGATACACCATATATGAGGTCTATACAATTCTGCTCACAGACTGATTCAGTTAAACAGAAATTTATCTTGGAGTTGTTGATGAAACAGTAACCACCTGCCATCACTGAAAACACAATTTGTATAGGGACAACAATCTGTTGCAATGGACGTTTCTTATTAAGTTGAACAACACAGGATTTAACAAAAAAAAAAAAAGAAAAAAAAGGGGCAAATCAGAACAATTCCAATGAATTAAAACCACAAACTTGGCCAGCAGCAGACAATAGTACTGAAGCCACCCTCATTGTGTGAATGATTATGACATGCAATTTTTGATACCAGTGAATAAATCTGTTTCTTTATTCAATTGACTCTATGGCAGATGCAGATAGTTGTGTTAGAGGCTTTGGCAGCATGCCTTAAAACACGATTAATTAATATCTGTATCAAACATAATCAGAGACACAGTGGCTTTGCATTTATTTTGGCCGTGTCCCAGCTGTTTGAGGAAACAGAGCAGCTGTCAGCCTTTTACATGCTCTGCTTAACGCCGGAGGACAGGCTGGCTTTTAAGATTGCAGGTTTTAAGAGGGCACATTTTTGAAAGACTTTAAGTGAAGAAAAAAATGTAAGGAACTTTATATAACTTTGTTACTTTTGAATGAATTGAACAGAAAGCAGCTCTGATCCAAACCACTAGAACAGGTTTTAACTGCACCCTCTGATCACACTACAAAAACTAATGACCCTCAACATTAGTCTGTTTGTCTTGTTAATAAACATTTAAAGATTCTTAAATCAAGATACATTTACTTGAGAAGCAAGTAGTATCGTTTTCTGTAAAAACAGTCCAAATTTAGTGAGTTGGTGATAAAATAAGCAATAATCTGCCTGTGGGCTCAAATTAAAATTAACTTTAATTCAAAGGCAAAACAAGCTTTTAACGATAATTGTAACAACTTGTAATTTTGTTTAGTGCTGTCAAATGATTAATCATGATTATTGCATTCAAAATATGTTTTTGTTTATAATGTGTGTGTATACACAGTGAATATTTATTAAGTATATATAAATACACAAACATATACAGTATATATTAATATATATCTGAAAATAAAAAATATATAAATGATATTAGATATAAATGTTTGAAATGTATTCATGCATGTGTGTGTATTTATTAAGTTTTTTAAGACCCACAGAAATGAGTCATGGGTTTTTATTTGTTAAAAGTGTGCCAGAGTTCAGTTTGGAAAGGTTCCAGCTGTGACAGCCGATAAAGACATTGGCGGTTTTTTTTTTTTTTATGTTTTCTGCCAGGGTCCAGATTATCACTTTCCCTCAGGCACATTCCTCACTGCCCCCACCCACCTGCCCAAAATAAACCACGGCCCTTAACCCTTTACATACACACGCACGCACAAACTACACCAAACTACTGCAGCAGGTAAAATGTCCAAAACCATTAGTGTGTTGCTGCAAATAAGCATATCATCCAGTTTCACCTTCAGAACGTAGCAGAGGTGTAAAGTATTCATTATACAACCATTCTAGTACCACCCAATCATTGTGCAACATCTCAACGTACACACTGCTGCACTTCTCGATTGCGTAACTGCCCACAATAATCACGTTTTCTGGCAACGACTTGATATGCAGATCAAACTTGAACTGAATGCTAAAGTGGCGATAGCATTTCTGTCGGCCGCTAACCACCAGTTGTAAACACCTGCAAACGCTTCACTCAGCACATCACATGCCCAGCAGAAGCACATCACATGACCTTGTGCTCAAAAGCAGGGTACAAAATGTTCAAATCCAACATGATTATTGAATAATAACCTGCAGTGCTCTGTAATCTGGGTTTAAAAATTCCCCAGGAAGGGTACAGATGGTCAGAGCACTTCTGGAGAACATGAAATGTTCATTATGGGAAACAGCATTACAACGGCACTGACCATGTTCACAAGAGTGTTATTGCATGCTGCCTTTCAGTTCCATAAACCAGCCACAAATGATTTCAATGACTAGTGTCGACAAAAGTGAAACAGGAGTTTCCACTGACTATGAGTCAGCGAACCCATAGACAATCAGCAAAACGTTGGCTCAATGAATGCAATAATATGCATTTTTTAAAAATATTTTACTATGAAGTGGCATGATCACCCTTCATCCACAGATTATTAAATGGAAATTTGGAAACACTTTACAATAAGGCTCATTAGTTAACATGACATAAGAATGAACAATACATCTACAACATTTATTAATCCTAGTTGTTGCTAATTATTAGCATTTGCATTGTATTTTTATGAACTAACATTAACAAAGATGAATAAATAGTTGTTCATTGTTTGTTCATGTTAGTTAATTCATTAACTAATGTTAACCATGCTGTAAAGTGTTACTGGAAAGTTAAGTGTCAATATTTTTGTAATATTTTTGGACTCAAATCCTGCAGTGCCAGACGTGTCCCCCTGCTTAAGCCATTACATGTCCAGAAAACAAAACTTCCATCCATCAGCAAGGGCATTGAAGATGAAATGTGTCTGGGTCTTTCAGCATGACAATGATCCCAAACACACTGCCCGGGCAACGAAGGAGTGGCTTCATAAGAAGCATTTCAAGGTCTTGGAGTGGCCCAGCCAGTCTCCAGATCTCAACCCCATTGAAAATCTTTGTTGAAAGTACATGTTGCTCAGCGACAGACCCAAAACATTACTGCTCTAGAGGAGATCTTCATGGAGGAATGGACCAAAATACCAGCAACAGTGTGTGAAGACCTTGTGAAGACTTACAGAAAAGTTTGACCTCTGTCATTGCCAACAAAGGGTATATATATATATATATATATATATATATATATATATATGAGATGAAATTTTGTTATTGACCAATTACTTATTTTCCACCATCCATCCATTTTTTTCCGCTTATCCGGGACCGGGTCGCGGGGGCAGCAATCTAAGCAGGGACGCCCAGACTTCCCTCTCCCCAGACACTTCCTCCAGCTCTTCCGGGGGAGGCATTCCCAGGCCAGCCGAGAGTCTCTCTAGCGTGTCCTAGGTCGTCCCCGTGGCCTCCTCCCGGTGTGACATGCCCGGAACGCCTCCCTGGGAGGCATCCGGAACAGATGCCCGAGCCACCTCAGCTGGCCTCTCTCGATGTGGAGGAGTAACGGATCTACTCTGAGCTCCCCCCGAGTGACCGAGCTCCTCACCCTATCTCTAAGGGAGCGCCCAGCCACCCGGCGGAGGAAACTCATTTCGGCCGCCGGGATCTCGTTCTTTCGGTCATAACCCAAAGCTCATGACCATAGGTGAGAGTAGGTACGTAGATCGACCGGTAAATCGAAAGCTTCGCCTTGCGGCTAAGCTCCTTCTTCACCACGACAGACCGGTACATCGACAGCACTACTGCAGAAGCTGCACCGATCCGTCTGTCGATCTCACGCTCCATCCTTCCCCCACTCGTAAACAAGACCCCAAGATACTTAAACCCCTGCACCTGGGGCAGGCACTCCCCACCAACCTGAAGGGAACAGGCCACCTTTTCCGGATGAGAACCATGGCCTCAAATTTGGAGGTGCTGATTCTCATCCCAGCCGCTTCACACTCAGCTGCAAACCACCCAGTGCTCGCTGTAGGTCTTCGTTCGAAGAAGCCAACAGGACAACATCATCTGCAAAAAGCAGAGATGCGATCCCGTGGTCCCCAAACCGGACCCCCTCCTGCCCCTGACTGCGCTTAGAAATCCTGTCCATAAAGATTATGAACAGGACCTGTGACAAAGGGCAGTCCTGCCAGAGTCCAACACACACTGGGAACAAGTCTGTGGGAACAAACAACAGTGAGAGACCTAACCCTGACCTGAAGGCGCAGGGAAACGATCCTCTCATTCACCGGGGTGAACTCCAACACATGACGGCTAAGCTGGGGGGCTTTGAGCAAGCCCACACCAGCCCGCCGCCTCTCACCGCTGGCGACTCCAGAGTAGTGGAGAGTCCACCCACCATCGAGGAGTTGGGTTCCAGAGCCCGAGCTGCACGTGGAGGTGAGCCCGACTATCTCTAGACGGTACCTCTCAACCTCCCACACTAACACCGGCTCCTTCCCCCCCAGCGAGGTGACATTCCATGTGCCAAGAGTCAGATTCTGTGTCCGAGGATTGGGCCGTCGAGGCCCCTGCCTTCGACCACCGCCCATCCCACAAAGCACCGGCCCCCTTGGGAGACCCTACCAGGGGCATATAGCCCCCGACAACATAGCTTCTAGTATCATTCAGGCACTCAAACCCCTCCACCACGGTAAGGTGGCGATCCATGGAGGGACCATAATTTGCAAATAAATTCTTTAAAAATCCTACAATGTGACTTACTGTTTTTTTTTTTCTCTCATTATGTCTCTCATAGTTGAGGTATACCTATAATGGAAATTACAGGCCTCCCTCATCTTATTAAGTGGGAGAACTTGTACAATTGGTAGCTGACTTCATACTTTTTTGCCACACTGTATTGTATCTGTAATTATGCCTCAAACCTTTCTTTATTTGAGCTCACCTGACATCATAACAGCCCACAGCCTACACTTACGAGGTAAACACCCACAGCTAATATATATCTGTGCAACAGATAACGTGTGTAGTGAATGTAAGTCTTTAACCTATGGTTTAGATTCAACAAACAGCAAAAAAAAAAAAAAAAAAAAAAAAAAAACAACTTATGTTTACGTACATGCATCATATGCATGACCACATTTTCAGGATCATAGCTAGAGACGATCTAGCTTGCAATTAGTTGTGCACCAATGTAATTGAAACTACACAATGTGAATGTAGTGTTTTTTGAGCAGTGCTGGTCAGATGAACTCAATGACTCTTGCATAGCTCACGAGTTCTGCTTTCATAACCTGTTCTCACAAAATCTTACACTCAGCATAACACACAGCCCCACATCAATTAGCCAAGTTATTTCCTCAAATTCGGCATGCTGTCGTTGCCTACAAATATTTATTCATAAAGACTGTTTTGCCTCAACGAACTTCAGGCACAACCCTTTCAGAAGATCACTAGACCGTAACGCTGCTGTATCGAAGTAAAATAAAGACACGGTTGATAAATATTTGCACTAGGACTAGTGAAAGCAACAAATTCTATTCTTTACATAACATTTATCCTACACACCTGCAACCATCCAGGTGTGCAAGGTGTGTTTATTTGGTTTGCATTTTTTTTCTTGACGAACATCACTGTAGCAGGACCTGTTTTAGGAACCCCGTCTACCAGAATAGTAATGCTTGGGGCAAAAAACACCACCAAAGTTTACAATGCATAAAAAGGAACCACTTCATATACTGTCCTTAGCTTTTTATTTCCTGTAGCCAGAAAAACAAAACTTTAATTGACTTTAGTAATCATTAAAACAATATCAAGAGCAATAATGAACTTAACTTCAGCTTAACCCTGGGTTTTTGTATGATTTTTACAAGATGCAAGTTATGTGTATATAAGTGCAAATGAGCAGTGTGTGTAAATAGACAAAGGCGCCAAGTCAGATGCAGCGTCTGTTCCATCTTTGCAGATGGGCTTTGTTGCTTTAAAAAAAAAAAGTAGTAACAATTTATAGTACTGTCATTACGTGAAGTAACTGGCTAAATTAAAAGTATAGTTCAGCCAGAAATTAAAATATTGTAGTATTTTACACACCCTCGTGTTGGTACAAACCTGTTTGAGTTTTTTTCTTCTAATAGTAATCAAACAGTTGCTGGTAGCCATTGACTTCCATACTTCTTTTTTTTCACAAAACTGAACCATGAACTGTTTAGTTACCCACTTCCTTCAAAATATCATCTTTTGTGCATAACAAAGAAACTCAGGCAGGTTTAAAATAACATGAGAGTGAGTAAACAAACAAAGGTAAAAAATGCCTCTGCCAATCACTTCCAGAGGCAAATAACCCCAACCCTTTAGTGTACACATTAATTCCTGACCTGTCTGAACTGCTCCTCATAGGTCCAGTCAGCATGGTCCTGTCCATGGAGTGGCCCGTGGGATGAATGAGCGGAGTGAGTCAGCGGCCGTGGTTCGCTGTCAGAATTGAGCCGAGGCTTTAGCAGCTGGGAGTTTAGATGACGGTGAGGTAAGAGAAGGATGCCTCTGCCTGGGGTGATGACCTCACGGCCCGACGGCAACCCTTCATCTCCTAGATCATCATCATAATCTTCCTCCATCTCACCCTCAAAGTCATCTTCATCCCATTTCTGTTTTCTGCACAGAATCACATGAGATGAAGCATTTAAGAGAGATGCTTAGTAATTCAAGCAATGAGAAAATAATTTTCAAAACGCCACACATTTAATATATAGCGTTATGCTATAGTATTGTAAATTTTTTGAAGATGTGAAAGATGTTTGTCCAATTTCTTTTTAGCATATTTATTTTATTTTAGTCAAATAAATGCAGCCTTGTTAAGCAGAAAAGACAATGCTTTAACAAAGTAAAAGGAAACAAACACACACACAAAAAAAAACTTAATTTTTCCAAATTTCTGGCCATTGCACATAATGAACTTCAATTAACACCTATGCACACGAAACAGTCACTATTCCAGCACAACATAATGGCATTTATAAACGTAAAACAACCAACTCAAGCAGCAGCTCATTTGCATATGACTGCCCACTTACATCTGCTCTTCCTCCTCAGACCCCATCATATCTTTGTATTGCTCCTCCCCTTCCTCTTCATCATCTTCATCCCCTGCACTGCTGTGCTCAGACATGGGGCTGTCGGCCCTCTGAAGTCCAGCTGCTACAGCACGCATTGCTGCCAGTGCTGCCATCTGTGCCTGCTCAGTGTCAGAGGCGGAGATTGCCTTTAGCTCCTCCCCTATTGGGGCAGGGCTGTGTGACTGCCCCGCCTGCTCCATCAGCAGTTTGGCTCTCTGCTGTCTGTGCAGGTTCTCCATCACCGCCTGCAGCTTCATTTCCTGGGAAACAGGACACGCTGGGATTCTGGCCCTTTTACTTCCCCCCCCCCACAGCCGAAAACTGACCACACCACTTTCTGTGAGCTTGATCCAGAAGGCAGGCCTTCAGGAAACTGGAAGTGATGGTCTTGTACTCGACGGACACCAGAGACAGCTAAGGGGAAGATGACCCCCCCACACACACAGGGGCCTACCTGAGGAAAAAAAGTAGAAAACATAGTTTTTTGAAAAATATTTGATAATTGATTAAATTAGTTATGCACTGAAATTGGAGCAACCAAACATTTTGAGCCGAAATATCAATTCTTCACCTCAAACAAAACCAAAAAAATTTCTGTTGCAAAATGCCAAATAATAATCAAATAATTGAACATAAACATAGGAGCCTAAGAAAAATCCTAAAAGAAAAGCTTAGAGGCTTTTGCACCTGAACTATATATGAGTCTTCATTATATTTTTCATTATTTAATGTATGATTGAATTAATCTATTTACAGTCACATGTTAATAGTTCAATAACAAACTGGAGTAGAAATAAAATCCTGTAATTAAATTAAGTTGTAATAAAAAAAGATATCTCACATATCTCTCTCAAACAAAAACAACAACAAAACAAAACAAAAAACTCCCCAGAAAACAAGAAACAGCAGCAATAATAGATCTAAAAGATCAGAAAAATGTTTAAATAGGCTTTATTCTATACATACAGTTTTGAAACCCATTAATATGTTAATGATAGAAGAATGATAATGAATCTTTTGATTCATTTCATTAAATTGAAGAATGTGTTCTAAATTATTCAATAATAATGATTCATTATATAATTACTGGTCTTCCCAAGTTCAATATTCACCTCTTCACTAAAACTTGAAAAATACATAAAAAATTTCACATTTTTTTGAGCGAAGATGCAAAAGTGAATCACTGAATCATAATTCTGAATGAATAGAATAACAGACTGAACACAGTTTGAACCGATTCATGAAAAGCATACAAACTCACCAACTTTACAGCGGCTTTTGCAACCGAAGAGTAGATCAAAAACACAGTCTTACTCAAAGAACATGACACAAGAAATACACCCATTCCATGATCATTTTCTGACTTCAGCAGTGTGATCTTGTGTTATAAGGAAAATATCAGTATTCCCCTCACATTTGCATTTCATTATTTGTCATCAGTCCTGACCACACCTTAGTCGATTCACTGCATCTGCAAACCCTTTATTCGCACAGTGTCTACACTTCATGTGATGCTTTGTTGACTATATAGTGAGTTGTCACGTTATGGTGCTGGCTGGATGCTAAAAGTGATACTTGCCTGAATTGCTCCTATTTACTCCATTTCCTTGTTTCAAAAGTTAAACTTGTTTAATCAAATCATCTCTACGATGACAAGGTCCTTGTCCCTAATAAAACTTTTGGCCATTTTTTCTTGAGAAATATCAAATTAGTCTTCGTTTCCTAGTATCTTGTGCATTTGGGGCCCGTGGCTATAAAGCAGTATTTAAAACTTTTCAGCACAGAGAATATTGTGTTGCAGACAATGATGAAGAGGTATAGTCTTCTGCAGGGAAATAGGATCTTGCATGACACTGAGAATGTCAATGTCCAATAAAAAGTTATTGTGATATCTTGCTCTGGATGTTGACACAGGAGAAACAGTAAGATTTTTCTGACACATCACCATTTGAACATCCAGAAGGTTGTGTATTTTGTGTTTTGACGTACTACATTGTTAAAAATACATTCCTAAAAATAAAGGTGCTTTACGGTGCCATAGAAGAAGCTTTTTTCTAAATGGTTCCATAAAGAACCTTTAACATCTGAAGAACCTCTCGGTTTCATTAAAGGTTCTTTGTCTTGAAAGAAGTTTCAGTTTCTAAAAAGGTAGAGACATGGTTCTTTAAAGAACCTTCATGAACCTTGGACCTGCAATGGCATTACTGTGAAGAACCATTTGAAGAACCTTTATTGTATGAGTGTATGAGTGCTTCAAAAGGTTCCTCACAGCATTTTTGGTTCCACAAAGAACCATTCAGTCAAAGGTTCTTTAAAAGAACCATCTCTTTCTTACCTTTTTAAAATCTGAAGAACCCTCTTTCAAGACCTTAAAGGTTCTTCAGATGTTAAAGGTTCTTTATGGAACCATTTAGAAAAAGGTTTTGTAATTTTATGCACAATTCAGATTTGACTGGGATTTTAAGCTCTTGACATCTGGCAACCACAACAAAAGTTTGTGAAGGCTCATTATCAATACAAGATAACGTCAAATCAAAAAGAAATGTTTTAAGATACACAATCAGCGGACACATATCACAGACAATTAAGCTTATTAAATTGAAAGAAGCAGATTTCATAAAAGCGATTAAAATACAAGATGTCATGCAGGCCATTCAGTCCCAAAATCTATCCCTCAAGCTATTCCACACCAGTTTCTTTCATCTGGTAAACACAAAACAAGATATTTTTAAAGAATGTCAATAAGCAGACAGTTACGGTCAGCCGTTGACTTCCACAGTAATTTTCTCCATACTAATAAAGCCAAAATGTTCATTTTTGGGTGAACAATCCCTTTAAAAATGACCTCAACCAATACAACAAATTTGTTAAGGATTCAGGATGGTGTCTTGCACAAAACAGGGAGTTTATGGGTTAAACCACAGAGCTGGGTGGCAGCTCTGATGATTGTGAAGTCTGAGCAAACACAGTGGAGATAACTGCAGCACTAAAGGTCCAATTCCATACTGATAACGAGCGTCAAGCTGGCCTACATCCAGATTCACCACAGGGATCTGAAACCCATGCATTTACACCATACATTCAATATAATATCTATTACTTACTCCCGGCTTGACCAGAAACTGATCCTTCACAGTAAAAAGGCACAAAGAATAGCGATCACTGCTTTGTCTTTTAAGGAGTATAACAGAGTAAAAGCGCAAATAGATAAAGACAAACAAGCTGAAAAGGTTGATGCTTTATTATCTCTAATACCTGTAGTGCATGACTGCACAGACTAACTCAGCCTGTTTTATAAGTACAACGCAAAGTAATGGAAATGAAACAGAGATGTTCTGGCCTGGTGACATTTTTACAGCCGCATTGAGAACAAAAAGTATCAATTGCTTTAACAAACTTGCATTCAGCCTGGTTACATTCTCGAGCATCATGCTATCCATTTGTGGTGCACAAAAATTAAATCCCTCGGATATTTTTTTCTTTACATCACACCAATGTTTAAAATGAATTCAATTTGCAACAGTGTAGTTTATAAGAAACATCCATTGTGATACAGAGAAACCAAACTACATTTGGTAATTTCAGGTCACCGATATTTAAATATTCCTCATGGGGACTGAAAACTAGACACCTGTTTATCAAACTGGTTATGGCAGATCAGTTGTCACGCTACGATACATACCAAGGAAAAGCACACTCAAATCTCTGTGCTTTCTAAATGTCTATAGTGGAATCTTAAAGGGGAATTTTTGTGCATCATTGTAAAATGCTTCCCACGGTGTGAGGCTCAATACTCAAGTGGCTGCAGGACCACAGTCAGAAATCAGAAAATATTTTCAGCTAGTTTCTGTTTCCATTTTTTTCCCCGGATCATTCTCATTTTTAAAATGAGATAAAAAAAAATAAAAAAACACCTGCCTCAGCTTAAACGTGTGATCGCAAAGTTGATTCTGTGCTTACTTAAATCTACATTTCAAAAAATAAATGAAATATTAGATCAAGTAGCAAATGAGAATTATTGAAGTTAATGCACATATTTTGAGACAAAAGTCTTATTCTGGTTTTCAGTTCCATTTAATATAGTTAAAGCAACAGTTTTTAAATAATGAAGAAATTTGAAAAAGTAAGGTATTTGGGGTAAAAGGCTGTTGGGTCTAAAGGCGCTGTGATTGACATGATAATTCATAGATGGCTGACTTTTCAATTTGTTGACATGACATGGTTAGGTTCAGATGGTAAATATATTATGTTGGGTGTCCCTATGAGAAATAATCACTATGTTTAGAATGAAACCATTCTAAAATAAAATTAAAAAAAAATAAGTCCGCTGGGCTTTATTCTGTGATAACAACCTGCTGGCTGTACATTATCCCACTCATTATACAACTTCTTGCCACATAGTAAATAATAAATAAATATAATACAATAATAAAATTTTTTTTAACTGGGGAGTCAGTCAAGGCATCTTCTAATAGAAGTCATTTTTACCGATTTAATTAATTCGATTTTGTTTTCGATTTTTTGTTTTTCATTAAGTGGTAAATTAAAGCTTTTTATAGATGTATTAATCATGTCTTTTTCGCTGGGTTTCGGCTCATTTTGTGAAGCGCTCCTGTTTAAGACGAGAATGCAGAACACACTTGTTTTCTTTATTTTACAAAATCCGGTTTACTGTCAGCGCACACAAATAAAAGTAGACTCTTTACAGTTCTGAATGACATATTACTCCTACCTTTATCAGAGAAAAATAAGGCGAAGGCTATGTCCTGCAGAACGTGCTTTTAGCGTCACTCTGCACAAACCATCATCAAGTTTAAATATTGTTATGTTTGATGTATTGTATTGTTAAGTCGTGATGATTGCAGAAGCTAAATTGATAACTCATACTTTATAATCAGTTCACTGTCTGCAGCTGGCTGCTTGGTACTTTAAAAAACACAAACTTATATTTAACGAACAATTTTTTTTTTAATTAGCTTAATAAAAAACTGATATAATAATAATAATAATATAATAATTCTGCCATTATACTCAAAACTGAACTATTTTAATAGCTGAAACAGCAGTATAAAACGTTTTGGTAGAAGGGGGAAAAAGACGGGCTCAGGATGGTAATCCCTTCTTGGGCCAGGGCTGGGCTCGGACCTAAATTTGAGGCCCTTGCAGGGCTCTAGATACAATTACTATTGGTTAAGATGATTCGTAGTACCCGGATGAGCCTGTGTAATTACATTTACCAGTTGTTATCTGGGAATAACAAAAGTCTCTTTAAGACAAGTCATGCCACTCGGACATCCAAGTGCAGCTCCTATCTCTTTGAATGGGGAAACATCAAATTCTCCAAAACCATTCACTAAGCTCACGATTAAATTTCATATTTGAAATCACTAATGAAACCTCTGTGTAATAAATGTTGTTTCTTTTGCTCAAATAGCATTGTAAAATGCTTATTTCTCAGGCGAGATTAGTCAGTGCGCATGCGCAGTCCTAGGCACACGTCTCAGAATGCCAGATTTTTCTATAGCAACCGGAACTTCTAAAGGCAGATGCGTTGATGCGCTGACTTGGCTATTTTATTCAGAAGGTGGGGCTTCCTGTGATTGATCAGCCATGTAAAGCATTGCATTTTCCGCCATTCAGAACTACACAAGAGACACATATTAGGTATTCTATAGTCTTTGGAATAATAAACTTTGGAATGTGGTGATTGACCAATCAGAATTGGTCTCATACAGTTAAAATCTTAATGCATCCACAAAACCGGCTAAATCCAGTACTGACAATTCTCTTCTGGAAATTTATGCAAAATAGTAAATATTTAAATAGAATATTCCAAAAAACTTGTTTTGTGTATATTATATATATATGTAAATACGCACACACACACACTACATATAAATACATATATGTGTGTGTGCATATTTACATACATATCTATCTTTTGCGGTAACGTGTCAGTTGGAAATATCAGTTTACATTTTCAAAAAAAAATGTTATTGTAATAATGCAGTGACATTATTGTCCTCACAAGGAGTCTGTGCTCCACACATAGATCTGATCTGATCATCATCCAGTCTGTCTGGAACAACATGAGGTAACAGAACAAACTGAGACAGACTTAATCCAGACAAACTGTGGCAACGTCTCCAAGAGGAAGAAAAAAAAAAACTACCTGGGAAGCTCCAGTACAGTTCAAAGCAAAATGATGATGCTTTCAAAAATAATGAGATAAATAGATTTAATTGATCAATTAACTTCTATTAACTAAATCAAATAAATATTTGGTATTCCAGCTTTTGGTAAAACGGCTTCTGTTCTGAGGTACACTTGCCCATAGTATTTCAGGTAGCTTTCACGTAGGTATTTTTCTTCATCTTGGAGACGTTGTCACAGTTCTTCTGGATTAAGTCTGTCTCACTTTGTTCTGTTACTTCATGTCCAGACAGACTGGATGATGATCACTGCATTATTACAATTAATGACAAAAATGTGTTTTATATTTCCAACTGACACGCTACCACAAAAGACAGAAATAACTCACTTAGAACTGTTTTTTTTGTTGGTGAAAATACTAGTGGCCTAAGACTTTTGCACAGTATTGTTTATATATATATATATATATATAACACACACACGTGTGAGGGCCATTTGCTGTGTACTTCTGCACAACACAACTGATGGTCCCAACCCTATTGATAAAGCAAGAAATTCCATTAATTAACCCTAATAAGGCACACCTGTGAAGTGAAAATCATTTCAGGTGACTACCTCTTGAAGCTCAAAGCAGTAATCAGGGGACAGGGTGGCTATTTTGAAGAAACTAGAATATAAAAGATGTTTTCAGTTATTTCACATGTGTTCATTCATAGTTCTGATGCCTCTGATGGTCATGAAAATAAAGAAAACATTGAATGAGAAGGCGTGTTCAAACTTTTGGCCTATACTGTACATATGCACATACACACACACATATATTTGGGGTTTCTTTGTTGAAAAGTTGTAATTAAAGTGTAAGCTGCTGCTGGTGTTGGGCAAGAGAACACTTCACATCTAATTACAGCAAGACACCCTGAGCTTGAATCTCAAGTGTCCATCTGATCTCTCTTCAAACTGTATTTTCAATGTTTTAGAGAAAGGTGAGCCAATCATGCAACCTTGTTACCATCTCGTAAGCAGTTCCCATGACGATAGCGTGTATAAAAGCTGTGGGCAAATCTGAGGGTGAAAGTGTGGGCCTCCACATACATGACACTTCCTTCCTCAGAAGAGAACGAGAAGAGAAGTGCACATATGATTTCACATGTCTGGCCCTGACGTCTTGAGGATATTGTGCCACTGAGAAGACTTGACACACAACAGATAAAACAAGTTAACAAGTTTCTTCTTTAAAATTAGGGAAATAAAAAACTGGCACTCCTAACAAAAACCTAAATATAAAAGCAGTAGACTCACATAATGGGATCCAAAAGTAATAAACTGTGATCATGTGAAGACACTTACAGACTAACAAAGTCTGTAACGCCTTCTCTTCAAGGACAGGATGTACCATCACACCACAGATTTAAAGCTTCAGAGAAACCAAAATGATGCAAGGAACCAGATCTCAGTGTAGTAAACACAAACAACCAAAAACGTGCGTCAACAGCGAGCGGAAGTCTGGAAGACATGCAGGCAAACGCACAAAGATTTATTCATTTTGCTTAAGCAGAAACGCATTCGGTAACTTCAGTGAGGCAACTCTAGCACTACTGAAACCACAAAAAGCTGAATTTTTTATTATGGAGTCAACGGTCATTCAGGATTAACCAGTTTAGTTCTCTTTTGACTAATGTCTCGCTAACCTTTAGGGCAAACATTTAAGTAGCAAGCCATGTAAAGAAAACTTTCTTAAAATTAGCTTTTAAAGAAACCAATAATATGCTGTTTTTATGTCACATGACTAGTAGCCTACCACAAAAGTACAAAAGCTGTCACTGGGGCAGTACCATTTCAAAAATTACTAATGCATTCCATTTAGGTACTAATAGGTACAGTACACTTTGGTAACAATATGTACATTTAAGATACTAATATGCACCCATCAGGGAAGATTTCTTTTTATTAAGGCTCTGCCAAAGAGGCTTATATACATATATATTAGGGGTGTAACGATATGCATATTCGTATTGTAAAATATGTTTTCAGTGCTACTTCAACAAGGAAGCGCAAACGATGGGACAGATTACGTGCTGACTTTTTGCCTTTCCACCCCCAAACAGACGAAAACTAGAAACACGTACATTACAAACTATCCCCGCGGCATTCAGGTAGACATTTTCAACAGATTCGAACAGGGCAAAACAAACGATCGGTCACTGTGATCGGTACATTTATAGCCGCGGAAACATATAGATGTGGAAACATCGAAGCTGGGATATTTTATAGGGAAGGAAGGAGGATGTGATTGGGTGTACTTGATTAGGGAATCGGCTAAAAGCCGTGGGTGATTACTGCGTACACGATCCTCTCGAAACCATGTTTTTTGCAAAACATAAACCATATAAACATTTACTGTGTCTTTTCAGTAGTTAATTATTACTAGTTGAAAAAAAAAAAAAAAAAAAAAAAATGCAGCAGCTCACCACATTGTCATGCACTAATCTGAGCCAATCTGATTTGAGATTCAAAAAGTGTGATGAGTGTTTATATGAACACTCATTTTTTCAATGAGTGCCAGCTTTCTAAATATCTCTAAAACTTTTATATTTGATCCGCGTAAATACAGAAAGTTCACGTAAAACAATACATTCTTTAACACAAATCTTTTTAACACAATATAGAGCCAGTTGATAGTATAAAGTTTCAATAGAAGTATGTCCAAATTTGACTCTGGACCACAAAGTCTTTAAGTATCACAGGTTTTCTTGACGTAAAAATGGCACTCCCATTTGTCATTTCTATGGGTATGGCATCCATGTCCAGCTATTTTTAGCTGTACACAACAGTTTGTTTTGCTGCTTGATATTGAAAATAGGTGCTTATGTTATTTTAATGTATTATCTTAATTATGAAGACATTGGTTTGTAGTGCAAACTGTTTTTTACAGTTTATTGCATGTTGTTATTTTCCTCTTCATTTACCAATAGCGTCTAATGAACCACAAACCTTTTTCTTGTTTTGTAATTTTCCTATGATAAATATATCAAAACTTTACTAAAAGGTGATCTGCTCAGTGTTATTTATTTATATATTTTTTCACCCTCAGATTTCAGATTTTCAAATAGTTGTATCTCGGCGTAATGTTGTCCCTTAAAAGTTATAAAAAATAATTGACACTCAAGAGGTTTTTTGGTCTGGTGTCACAAATAACAATATATTATAAACATTAAAAGTATAGTTCACATAAAATATATTTTATATATATATATATATATAAATGTGGATAATGGAAGTAGTATGGAGAATTTATTTATTTATTTTTAAAATGAACTGTCCCTTTCTAGCTGTGACTGTACAACAACATTGCTCGGGTCTGTTAAAATTGTCATCTCTGCTTTCGATAATTTCCATGTGAATCTTTATGATACTACAGAGCTTAGAGAGAAAGACAGCTGACACTTTTCAACCTTCCCTACCAAGCATGCATTTGCATGTGCATTTTTATGTGCATTATTTCAGACTGTCAATTTTCCAGCATGGAAAGTACGTGCCTGACGGAAATAAACTGGCTAAAAGGAGCACTTGGTAGTCTGCCCTAAGACTATATTGTGAGGTTTTTTTTCTATATTGAGAGAAAATAAAAGCAAATTTATGCATGCAACATAGTTCGCTTTTCTGAGGTGAAAGACTTTTTATTTCATAACCAGTTATGAAAATAATGATAGAATAATGTCACTGACAATAAACCCATCAACGTCTCATTTGACCGCAGACTATGAATTGGGACGTTTTTTAACTTATTTTAACTGAATTTGACAGAAAAACGGCTTTCATGGCATGCATGTCTTTTAAAATA
>JAUMHP010000060.1:16963743-16975470 GCA_032361065.1 Enteromius trimaculatus
ACATTTATAATTACTTATGCTAGCAGTCTTCTGAAATAACGACATAAACATCACATAAAGTCTTTCTAAATTAGTATGTTATAATAATGTTAATAAACAATAATTTGTTTGTTTGTGTAATATTTGCTCAAACATCGGTGTTTGTTAGGCTACAGATTATTATTTTACATTAAATAAAAAAAAATGTTAATTCTGTTCTCTTTAGTTTTTTTAATTATTATAATTTTTCTTAAAGATTAAAAATCACAACAAAAAGTACTGATAAGACTACCGTTAAAGTACCGGATCGATAAGTGGTAATGATAAAATAGTAATACAATACCCATCCCTAGTTGTAAATCAACAAATCAATTCTGTTGGTTTTGTTTGCGTGCAACTAGGATGGCACACTGCCAGACCTAATATGCTAGAATGGTTTGGTAACCAAATTAGACAATGACCAAAAACGCTCCAGATCACAGGATCGTCAGTTTCTGTTACAAGAACATCCCTGAAAAAAAAAGCAGCCTGGCAGAAAGAAAAGCGAAAATCAGCATGCTGGGATTTCCTTATGGCACACTCCCAAACAGTGAAATCATCACTTTTTTGGGAGATGGTTGAGGTGAACAGCAGTGCACCACAGAAACGTTTTAATATGTGGTTTTTGGCAAAGGCGCAGCTTGAACCCGAGCCAAGCCACTCAACCTCCTCCCAACACTATTCTGAATGCTATTCTGAAGCAATGAACTCTGACTTTCTATAAACACATCTAACATGTTAAGGGTTGTATGTATCTTTCAATGCAGCACACAAAAAGGTTTTACAGCATACAAAGTATGTGACGTGTAACGCTGACTTGTTCCCTGTCGACACAGCACTCGTACTGGGTCTGCTACAGACGCTAAGGGAAAACTCATTGTTTCCTCCTAACTGGAGGAGAGATTTCTCCCGTTCTCTTCTTGAATGATGACCAGCATCCCTTCCGTGGTTGCGGTGGCCCAAGAATGCCAAGCCTCCTCCTCTATGCCTTTCCTTCGATCACACTGATCCCTCAGGTCATCAGACGAATAAGAGACATACTCCAAAAGGACCTGCTGGTTGCTCCCTTTTGGCAGAACCAGCCATGGATAGCATCATCTCCACATGATGCTGACAACAGCCCTGTCGCCCATCCCAATGAGATGAGACCTTCTTTCAATCAGTGGGCAAGGATAACCTTATTATCAGTTTCTTAAGAGGAGCTAGACCGCTGAGGCCCTTGCACCATCCCCACTTGGGTTTTGCTTACTGTACTTAGAGCCCTGAAAGGTGTGCCCCTCTCACCTCTTCAAACGGCTACAGTGAAGTCCCTGATATTTAAAACTGTTCTGCTTCTTGCACTGGCATCAGTATGACTCTAAAGTTGTCCTGAAACCACGGCTCGGCTATGTGCCAAAGCCTTCTACGCCATTCAGAGTGCAGGTGGTGTCCCTACTTTGGAAAGGTATCAGGATTTTAACCCTCTATGCCCTGTCAGGGCATTGAAAGCTTATGTCGAGTGGTCAGCGGTTTTCAGACGGTCAGACCAGCTGTTCATCTGCTTCGGCGTTGGTTCCAGAGGGCTACCGGTCAAAAAGCAGAGGCTTTATAGATGGGTTGTCCAGCTTACTCTTCTTTGGGCCAGGACTGCCCCATAGGAGTAAGAGATCATTCATTAGGGGCATCGCCTCGTTACGGCCATGGTCTGGTGGCATTTACCTATCAAAGATTTGTGAGGCGGCCGGCTGGTCCACGCCGTCCCAGGTTTTATAATCTCGATGCCCCGACATTAAATGCCAGGATTTTCCTTGTTTAAGGGCTTACTACTATGGCTTCGACATGTCTTTGGCCATAACGCGCATAAACGTTGGACCCAATCTGCCTGGGCTCGGCCACTTATATACTAGTTAGGCAGCTTCGGCAGGAACTGCAGCCATAGGTTTGTGCAGCACCGCTGCCGAGACATTGGTTTGTTTTTTTTACCACTGCAAGAACCAATGGCAGTGGTATAAATAGACATACAGTATATGTTACATTTTTTTTGCATATATTTACATGCATATATTTATATTCATATTATATATTAAAAATCAATATTTTTATGTGTGTATTTGCATATACATCATTTATTAACTACATAGCCAATATATAAATTAACAAACAAATATAAATATACAAAAATATACATGTAATACAGTTTTAAAAACTAGAGTGATGAGAACAATTATATGGAGTCTTTTAAGTAAAATGTATGACAAAAATGTTAAAATCGTACCAGGAGAATTAATTCTGAAAAAGTGTATTAGCATATTTTCAGAATAAAAAAAGTTGTCTAGCAGTTTTTAAATTTGTTTTACACTCAAAAGGATATCTGTATATACATAATATACATAGCACATACAAATAGGGGTCTATAATATGAACAAAAACTTATTTCAAATGCGATTTATCGTTTGACAGCACTATATATATATATATATAAATAAATGTTGTGTGTTATAAATTGAATAAAAAAGTAAAAGAAATGTTAAAAAAATTGATAACGACAACTGTGCAATTGCATTGGTACCCTGACCATAGTTTGCAGACCATTTTTTGATGGTGCTTTCCGTTTCACTTTAGTAAACTGTTGCTCAACGGCTCTGTGCTGAAATGGCCACACCGAGACACGCATATGGATTAATCTAAAAACAGAGCAGTTCCCTCCTTGAGCTGCGACACTAGATATCAGATCCCGCTCAACACTACCTAGTAACACGCAAAGCTGAAACCAGTTTGGCCAGCTCAGAGCAGAGTTTGCCAACCAGAAAACCTGCGAATAGGATGACTGTTGATACGGTTGCGTCTTTCTGATTAGGACAGGTGTGACAGGATACAGGGCCTCATTTCTGCTCATACCTCACCTTATCAGCTCAAATTCCACACCCACTTATTTCACATACAAACAACCCCGGGACTCACTAAACATCACATATGCTGGTCACAGATATCCCTGAAATACATAGAATGAAACTGCGAATGGAAGTTTTATTCGTTATTATTATTGTTTAAAGTACTTTGACATTAATCACAGAAACACGGAATTAGAATGAAACGAACCTTTCTGACCTCTCATTCACAGAACAAGCATTACAGTTCCTTTTCTGGTGATGTCCCTTTCTATCTATTTTTACAGCTAACTGCATGCCATGCAAATCTGCTGACAAACAGACTCTTTTACGTTATCTCTATATTAGCCACAGTACTGGTATAGAATCACGCTGTCTGACACATTAAAAAACTGAACCACACTATAAGAAATGCAAATCTGTGTTGTGAACGTTGCTTCCAGTGCACAAGTTTGAGACAATACCATCTCTTAGACTTAACTTGTTAGGTCTTTAAGACCTGAAATATATCACCAAACACGTCTTTAACACTAATCCGCTCTCCCTCTCAGGCCAAAGGGCATTTAGCAGGAGGCCTCGTAAACCAACACATACGATTTTTAATAGTGCCTAAAAGCACTTGACGGCAGACAATCAAACCACGGTTTTCGTTTTTTCCAAAGGAAAATATGATGAAAGAGATTAAAACACCCTCCATATCACATTAAAAATACATCCAATGTGTACAGAGTTTCAATTGAAATGGCACAAACAACATGCAATTTGTCTTTAAGCACCCAAATAATAGATGCGTGTCATTTATCTTTCTATGGAATCAACGATTTAAGGAAACCTCGTCTCGTCCAAGACTCATTAGGCACTGATATAAATGCAAACATTATGCACAGAAGAGTTCATTTTTAGGTTTGATTAGATGAGTTCTTATGTTTCAATGTATTAAAAAACAAAAAACATTTTATTTTCAAGTTAAACTTTTAAGTTAAAAGTTACAAATGTAGTGAAAAATTATTCCGTTTACTGAAATGCTGTATTAGGCACGCCAGGTCAGTAGATGGCAATGTAATTTTGTACGTCACTATGCACCTGAACATATGATGTTTTTTGTTTGTTTGTTTTTACATTTCTTTTTTTTTTTTTTTTTTTTTTTTTTTTTTTTAAATGTTCATGTTTTTAAAAATTGGCATTTTCAAGTCCCCAAATGTTGCTGTATAAATGAATGGACAATTCCCATTAAAAAGTACTGAAATGTAAACGCTCCCTAAATACCTGTATACAACAAGATTTAGTGACGCTGGATACTGAATTAAATATCTTTTCCAGCTGTTGTTTCAAATCGTACCGTGCACATGCTCGTGTAGTGTTTCAGTGCTGTGTGTTATGAAGCTATGTATAGTCTATGCAAACAAATGCACTTTTCTGTTTATGTGGAAAATAAATCTAATTATGGTTGGAGAGTATCTGCTCTGTGCTAATTTAAACAGATCATTAAGAATAAATAGAATGACATCAAATCAGTCTTAACCCATATTACCAACAGTATTCTTTGGGAGAGATAAATCCATATATTAATAGATATTAAGATAAAGCACAACTCAATTAAAAGTTATAGCTCACACTTATATATATGGCTAAGTTTCTAATGCAGTGCTTTGGTAAGATGTTTCAGAACCCTTTAAAATATGAAGTAGAATAAAGAAATAACAACATAACATCAGTACTAACACAATAACAGCAATATTTTTACACATTCAGCCATACAAGCACATAAAGTGACAACCACAATTATATAAATAAGATCCACACTTTCCTATTGTTGGTTATTCATCAGTTCAATCAATAAAAGGCACCAAATAAAGTGATATTACACAGCACAACCATACCATTGCCACTTCTAGCATTTCCTTTTCCCCCCATTTATTGTTATTGCTTAATTAAAGACTTGATTTTGAAATAAGCAAATTGCAACATTTTAAATAGTTAAATAAACATTTTAAATAAACAGTTATATAACCTAAAATAAGGAAGATAATTTGCACACATTTAGAATACAAACTAATTCCCATAAATAGAATGCCATTAATTATATTATTGTTAAATTATAATAATATTGTTATTTATCTTCATCATTAATAACAAATCATTCAAAATGAATTGTGGTTTCTAATTGCTGCAGTCTAACGACTAAAAACATTTTTCAAATAATTGTGTCAGCAGAAAAGTATTGTTCTGCATATTAGTTACATGGCACTTAGAAAGGCAAATTCAATGCAAAAAGTAAAACTTAATACAATAAAATTAAATCAATACACTACTTCCACATCCACAAGATCACAGATAATCGACCTTGATACAAAAAAAAAATTTATTCAAATATTACTTACCTTATTAAAGCTACATCAAGACGTTAAAATCGTAAAATAAACAAAGAAACACGTAGAGAAACAATCCGAGCATTTAAGGAAAACTTATTTGCATATACACATCGCGTGCCTGAAGGCAGTTACTGTATGTATTTGTGTCGAGTGTTTATTTTGATGGCTGTAAAATACACTGACACCAAAACTACTGCCATACAAACACATCATCAAAGCTTCTTTGGGACGCTTGAAACAACGAAAAACAGAAAAAATAATAAAAAAACAGATTTTACGCAAGAGACGTAATGTACTTCCCATACAGTCAACACAAACAGGAAAATGTGAATGTAGGCTGAGAGGGGGGGAAAGAAACACTTCACTTACCAGTTTAACTTCCGTTTAGTTTTTTTCTTGGGAAGCGGAAGGAACATTCCTGATTTCCCCGTAAAAACAAGCCGCTCGCGACGCTCTCTCAGTCAATATTTGATCACAGTCACGAATGCGCGAGAGCCTATAGAAACACTGTGGCTCGTGCTCTGTCTAAAGCGCGTCTCTCTTCCTCATTTGATTTCGATATAGAGGTTAATTTGGCAGTAACATCATATGTGCGTCTAATCTGAGGCGGTGCCGCGGTCGGCGAGTCAAACCATTGGTTGACAAACAGCAATCAGATGCAAATTCCAAACCTCTGAATCAATGGGGCTGCCTTCCCCCACTCTATAGGAAACATCTACAAATGACTTGTCTTTAATAGTCTAAGGGTCCCGCACTAAATGACCTCTGCGCTTGAGTTTGGGCCTGGTGATACAATTTGAGTTGATAATCGGAAGCCATTAAGAAAAGCCGCACCTTAAGACCTCCGTCTCTGCCCGTGTATATATTTATATACATGCATATATACGCTATATGATGCAATCTATACATTTGGCGACGTTCCCTGCCAAGGGCCCTTCCCTTTTATCACAAACTGCTGTTAGTGTTCTCATGCAAACATATAGAGCTATACATCGTCGATTATAATTAATAAACAACCTGAAGTTTTGCCTGGAACGAACAACTAAGTTATTAATAACTGATTTAGGTTATGATTAAAACCAAGTAAAGTTTAATAGCTTTTAAAGGGGAAAAATATTAAGTGTGTTTATTATGATCATCTAAAACTATGCACTAAAGATAAAACACGCAGGGATCGATTATGGCATTATTTGGAATTATCTGCTTAGGTATGATATAAATGTTTTATGTATCAAGTAGCCATTTCTGAGAACTGATACATGCACGTATCAGGTTAAAGTGCAGAAACATATACACAGTATTTACTTTCCGCCTACTGGACAAAGTGAGTATTGCATTTTGTAGAATATACCATTTTAACGCTCAGGAAAAAAAAAAAGCAGTCAGGTACTAATGTTTATCTTTAAGGCTGATGATACACATGGAGATTTTTTTTTCACACAAATGTAACCTGTGGTTGAGGCGAGGAGAGAAACTGACGTCAATAAATAATGCACCATGAAAGCAGTTGATTAAAATTCATTGCAAAAACAGAAGTTAGTTCAGAGAACAGCTTTAACATTCTGTCAGATGTAATGGCATTCATGGAGTCCCTATATTAATCTTAAAATCTGTATAAAAAATTATTTTATTTGATTCAGATATTGGCTAGTGTTCACAACATGCCTTAACATTTATAACAAAAACATGAACACCAATTTGTAACAGAATGATAAAGCTGCAGGCCAAAATTAATTAAGTTCTTATTAATTAAAATCTCATTATTTATAACACAGTTTCACAACTCATGCATATAATGTAGCCTGCTATGTATATTTGGGCTTCATAAATAATAATGGCCTGGACATTAAACAACCAAAACCATGATAGGCCTAAAAAGTATTATAGAAATAAACTTTTCATATGTTTTTTTTAATAAAAAATTAAGCAAATAAATCATTCAAGTGAAGGCTTACTGTAGAAAAGTGAAACAAAACTGAAATATAATTTTTGCATTGCTGCCTGTGATGTTCAAAGATATCAGGGTCATATAAATTTCCATTTCGGTACTAAAAAGCGGCTCTAAGCTGTGTTAGGGTTTTACGCCATCTAGTGGTTTAGAGAAGAATAAAATGATATCTGCATTTTTATAAGTTGTAATATATTTTTGTTTGCCTATGGTAAACAGATGTTACTAAGTTGTCATCATTTTGTCATTTTTAAAATCTTTTATATGTATATATATATATTTGTTTTTTTTTTTCCAAATGAAGGCTACTTAGTTTATCTTGGAGAGGCACAATGTTTGTTACTATTTTTGTTGGTGGAGCAAAATCAAACAAATGTAACGACATTTGTGTGTGTGTGCACCAAAATATTTGCACTTAATCAATATATTTAATAAGTTTAAACAGAGAGTGCCTACGTCAAATTAAAACAATATTAAGCAGTCTTTCTGTCACGGAGCGCACCTCGGAGGTCTCCGCGAATGGGCAGCAGCGGGAACCTTCCCCTGAGTATTAGCGTTTCTACCCGGACCTCTTTTGCTCACGTACCCCCGCGCTTTTGCGCCGTTTCTGGAACTTTGGGACAGTATAAAAGGACGGACTCAGCAGATTCAGCCCCGGCCATTGTTTCTGAGCGTTTTTCTATTGTTCTGATTACCCGTGTTTGATTTTCTCACTGTGTTTTGGTTTTTTAATTCTCTGCCGCCTGCCCTGATCTGTTTTGCCTGATTCTTTGACTACGATTTCTGCCTGTTCCCTGACAACTGTGTTTTGCTGGTGTTCGACCCTCTGCCCGTCTGACTACGTTTATTAAATCATTGCAAATGGATTCTACTGACTCCCGAGAATCCTTACAGGAGACTTCGCCTCCACAGGATCCAGCAATGAGACAGGTTATCGATGAGGTGAGCCGCCAAGCCTCTGAATTACTCACTCATCGCAAACAGCTGGAAAAGCTTACCTCTCTGACTACGGAGCTAGTCAGCTCGATCCAGGCACTCACGGCCGCTACTTCCGCTCAAGCTAGGCCTGTGGATCCACCCGCTCCCCCGGCTCCGCAAGCGGCCTCCAGCAACACCAACCAGGCCCGCTTGGCACTTCCAGAGAAATACGGCGGCACACCAGGCAAGTGTAAAGGCTTTTTGTTGCAATGTGACATCTACATGCGAGCGCAATCTGCCTGCTTTCCGGATGATGACTCCAAAGTCGCTCTCGTTTGCTCTTTGCTGACGGGCAAGGCCTTAGACTGGGTTACGTCACTCTGGGAAGGACGTCACATGGCCTTCCCGTCCTATCAGAGTTTCCTCTGCCAGTTCCGGGAGGTATTCGACCATACCGCCGATGGTAAGGATGCTAAGCTCCGTCAGCTCCAGTCTGTCTCTGCCCCCAGCTGAACCGATGCAGATTGGAGCCACCAGCATTTCCCCGGAGGAGCGCGAACGACGAATGGTCAATGGACTGTGTTTGTACTGTGGAAAGACCGGTCACCTACGGGCTTCCTGCCCGGTCCGTCCATTTAAACCACCAACTCTCCGGGTGAGTGAGATTTCCGTTCTCTCTACTATGAGACTTAGCGTGAAACTAGAATGGGCTGTTCACCGTATCAATGCTAAAGCTTTCATTGACTCCGGCGCTGCCGGTAACTTTATTGACTTTGACTTTGTATCTGAACACGGCATTCCTTTTGTTGCATGTACCCCCAACATGGCGGTGGCAGCCCTCGATGGCCGACCTATAGGCTCCGGCAAGATTACCACTCGGACCACCCCCATAACGCTCCACGTCAGTTCACTGCATTCTGAAGAAATCTGTTTCTACGTCATTAACTCCCCCAACCATCCTATTATCCTTGGACTACCCTGGTTGGAGCTCCATGACCCTGTCATTTCTTGGAAGGAACATCAGATACTACAATGGTCCACTTACTGTCAAGAGAACTGTCTACACAGCGCCACCAAGCCCACACGCAGCGCATACAATCTGGTCCGCATTCGAGAGGGGGATGAATGGAAGACGGCGTTTTCCACTACTACTGGGCATTACGAATATCTTGTCATGCCATTCGGATTGTCAAATAGCCCTTCTGTGTTCCAATCCCTAGTTAATGAAATCTTCAGAGACATGTTGCACCAATTCGTCATCATCTACATAGATGACATCTTGATCTATTCCGAGAACCTACCTACTCACATTCTGCACGTCAGGGCCGTGCTTCAGAGACTCATTCAGAATCGCTTGTTCACTAAATTAAGCAAATGTGAGTTTCACCGAACCCAGACCTCCTTCCTGGGCTACATTATTAGTCAGGACGGGGTAGCTATGGATGACACCAAGGTCCAAGCGGCGGTCAATTGGCCCAAACCACAGAATCTGAAGGAATTACAGAGATTCCTTGGCTTTGCGAACTTCTACCGCAGATTTATCAAGAACTTCAGTCAGACCGCAGCACCATTAACCGCCATGACCAAGAAAACCTACAGAAAGCTCCCCTGGGGACCTGAGAGTGACACCGCATTCCAGGACCTTAAACAGAAATTCACCACCGCACCTATCCTCCGACATCCAGACCCCATGCGCCAGTTCTTAGTGGAAGTCGACGCCTCCAACACCGGGGTAGGAGCAGTACTTTCCCAACGACAAGGGGAACCCCTAAAACTCTACCCATGTGCTTATTTCTCACGAAAGCTCTCCACGGCGGAACGCAACTATGATGTGGGCGACCGGGAGCTGTTGGCTATGAAATCGGCCTTAGAGGAATGGCAGCATTGGCTTGAGGGGGCCAGGGAACCTTTCATTGTTTACACCGACCATCGTAATTTGGAATACCTCCGAACCGCCAAGAGGTTGAACTCATTGCAAATGGATCCTACTGACTCCCGAGAATCCTTACACTTTCCAAGGAAAGTGTCTTAAACTGTAACCACAAACGACTGTGATTGGTTCATCATGACAACACTGAGAAAGTTAATATATCACAAAATCTAAAGACAACTTTCAAAAAAAGTAAATGATTTCCCCTGAATAATTAATTAAAATAATATAATATGTAACACTTACAATAAGGTTCACAAGTTGACATGATTTACAAATGAACGATACTTGAAAAATGAACCCACAGCATTTAATATTAGTTGCTGCTTATTTCAGCATCTAATGCATTATTAAAATCACAAGTTATGTTTGTTAACATTAGTTAATACACTGTGAACTAACATGAAGAAACAATGAGCGACTGTGTTTTTATTAACCAGCATTAACAAAGATTAATAAAGAGTGTAATAAATGTAGTGTTCATTGTTCATTGATGTTAATAAATACATCCTTCAATGACACCGTATTGTAAATTGTTACAATATAACATAATATCATTTTTTTTTAAAATCCGCTTCTACCCATCTTATTCATGTGAAAACACATTTATTTAAAGGGCAATACAGTGGAAAAATGCTGTAAGAATTTGGTTTTAAAATCACCTTTTATGTATTTTCCTTATGACACACTGTTAAGGAAGCAGACGGACACAGATGTAAAATTAAACTGTTACGTCCTCTGACGTATTTATTTTATGTTTATATTCTTGTGTAAACATGAACTGTCATGCTACAGTATTTTTGGTTTCTTTCTCTCTTTTCTCTCTCGTCTACCACACTGCCAGCTTAATGTAGTTCAGCTGTGCCTAATTACACCACTCATTGCTGGAGCCATCTGATTGGCTAACGAGGAGAGCTCTGTGGAATTAAAGGCTGCAGACATCTGAAGGAGTGGGGAGGCAGTACTGGGAACAGGCCATGTAGAGCAGAACAGCCTAGGAGAGGGTGCCCTCCAGCTTTCTGACCACCTCACCGGAAACTATTGTGTTTTCTCCTGCCTTAGACCTTAGCTTTTGTGCTGTTGCATGTGCTATTTGTTAGCTTGTGCTAAAGTGTAACTTCACCAGTTGTCATCTTTTTGTAGTCATTGCTACAACCCTGTTCCTACTCTTTGCCTGAACTTAAGATCTTTATTGTATTTACTTACTTTGTTTGGAGCAGTAGGGAGAAGGAGGCCATTTACTTTTGTACCATCTTTTCTCATGTTTTAATTTAGTAAGGGAGCAAGGTAAGACCTGTTGTTCATTTTGTATTTTCTTTTGTGAGGTTAAACAGCTTTCTTTAAAACTAAGTTAGAATTGTTATGTTTGTTATTTTGGCCTTGTTCTCTCCTGGGGCTCATTCTTCGTACCTCGCTAACTCAGTTAGCTGGATTTGATTTGTTGTGGATTTGTCCTGATTTGCCCTGATCGTGGATTGTTTCGTTCTTCGACGCTCATCTGGGACATGCTGTCATAGCAACAGGTCCGTGAGTTTGAACCTGCTTGGGCGCAGGTTTATTTCATGAAAACAGGATTTAGGCTGCGGTCCTGACAGGTTATGATTGGTTGAAATGGAGAGATCACACCTGATTGGTTAAAGAGCACGACTGACACGGACTGAGTATCCGTGTATA
>JAUMHP010000060.1:17010312-17026282 GCA_032361065.1 Enteromius trimaculatus
TATACAGATATATATACATATATATATACATAGACACACACCCATTTTTAAAAGTATATTATTAATATAATAAAATATTTAAAGCTGTGTCCAAAGCAAGCCTGTAACTGTCCAGAAGAATGCAGACGTACCGGTGACTGTACACTTGCTGGCGTCTCCAGCAGAGCTCGCCCTGACTCTGTACGGAGAGGTCGGGATCTCGTCTCCACCATACTTGATCACAATAGTGTAACGGCCCACCTTATCCGGCACGTAAGACACTCTGTAGGTCCCATCATGGTTGTCCTGGATGTTGGCTTTCTTGGGTTTACCATCCTGATCCTGAAACACAGGAGAACCAGCATAAAACGACTCCAGGACCAGTTCAAATAAAACCGAGACACTGTGAGGAGCTTCATCATTGAGAAACAGGATGAGGATGAAGAGGGTTCCCTCTGGACTTCCTGCTGCAGTGTGGGTTTCATTAGACGGTCATTTATCTCCCCGCTGACCGCTTCGGTCTGGAACTCAGAAACTCTCTTCCAAATGGAAAAACCTAATCTAATACTGGATGACTGGAGCAGCAACTTCTCAAAATATAAAGTAGCATGTTGCATCCAAGAGAAAGATGTATGAAAAATGAATGCCACAATATGCTATTATACGATACTTGCAGAACCTCATTCATCTTCTCCACTGCAAGACAAACTGAAACCAAATGTGAATTTACGTCTGCTGGCTGACCTACTTCAAATCCACTTCACAATTATACGTATTCATATTTTTTTTCTCTCCAATTATAAACCTCATAAAATATACCATATCAAAATATTAGCTTCAGAAAATAAAAATATATACGAATAAAATTAAGCCAATATCTGTTATACAGTATGTTTTTATGAATAAAGTAAATAAAAAAATATTTTTTATAAAAGCATACTACAGAATAAATAATTATTTTAAAATGGTAATAGTAGTATCAACAACAATTTAATAGTAACAATATATTTAAAATATTTTTAAATAAAAGAATAGAAATAAAAATAAAAATATTTCTATAAACTATATTAAAATACTACAGTGCACTGTATGTTTCAATAAACCGGTTTACACTATGTTACAGTACTAATTCTAAAATATTACTAATAACCATACTACTAATTATATAATATAATTATTTATCATTTAAAGGTTTCTCTCAAAAAAAATAAATAAATAAATAAAATGTAAAAAAACAAAATATATGTACATACATATACACACAAACTATATAATTAATCATAATTTTATATTCTTTATATTCTAAATATTTGTAAATTAAAATACAATTAATTTTTAAATAAGCTATAAATAATATTACATTCAAAATACTAATAATCATAATAATTATACTACCACTAATAATAATTAAAACTAGATCATTTTAAATGTTTATCTTTATAAAAACGACATCACATTTAAAAATGCTAAATAAAATAAAAATAATAAAATAAAATTCAAAAACAAAAATATAATATAACAATAAACAATAAAAACTATTTTAATATGGAGCAGCAACAAGATATAGATATATAAAGATACTTTCCTACTATGCGATACTCCCAGATACTCATTCATCTTTTCCACTTCAATTCAAAAACTAAATCCAAGTGTGACTTTACGGTCTGTTGGCTGACTGAACGTATTCAAATCAACCTCTAAAGCGCACATTAATAATAATAATAATCTGACGTATTGAAGCAATAATCCACACAGGAAGCCGAGACTCACGGTGATCTGCACAGACAGTTGGCCCTCGCCGGCGTCTTTGGCGTCGATGGTGAACTCCACCGGGAAGCTGGCCGAGAGGCCCGTGGTGAGCCCCGGGCCGCTGGCACGCACCTTACTGGCATCATGAGTGGGCTGAACACGCAGCTTGAACGGACTGGAAGAGATGAGAGAGGGGTCGGTTTGATTCAGAGACCAGCAGCGGCTGAGAACAGAGCGGGTGAACATTACCTGCGAGGAACCTCCTCATCTGCGTATCTGACCGCCACAGAGTACGAGCCCTCGACTGACGGCGTGTAGGCCACCGTGTGTGTCCCGTCACCGTTATCTGTGACTTCAACCGGCTCGGCTATACCTGCAAACAAGAAGCAGCCGTTATACATGACCGATCTGTGAAGAGCAAGAGAACCAGAAGCACAGATCAGAATGGTTTTGTAATGTTGGGTATCAGTATTTGCTTGTTTGTCCAATTGTCAATGTTTTAATATATATTAAATGTTTGGTCCACAGGTCTTTGTATTTAGCACATGTAAACACGCTGTCACATTCTTTTCTTGCATACTTAAAAAAAAAAATTATTATCAGATTATTAACATAACTGCTACCAATCTTGGTAAACATGCAGCATAGTGAGAATGAATAAAGCAGCACACAATTTGATGCATAAGTTGAAAAAATATAAAGAAAAAAATAATACGTTGACGTGTAATACTGTGCAGTATGCATAAAAATAAATGCAGATAAATGAAAATGTAATTATTTAAAATAAATGTTTAGGGTTTTTTTACACTATTATTTAATTCATAAAAAGGGAAAAAATAAACTAAATGCATATAAAATAAAAAAAAATATATAAGATTTTAACTTTATACCATGCAGTATGCTTTTATTTACTGATGCAAAAAAGCATGACTATAAGGAACTTAGGGAATATTAATTAATAAGTGTTTTTGTATGCTGGTATTTAACAAGTATGCTAGTATACAATTCAGAACAAAATAAAACAAATTGAAAAAAATATATCCCCATGAATTAAATTAAATAGAAATGTCTACATACATGTTTATTTCATTCAGAAAAAACAAAAAAATGAATATGTTTAAGTCATATACTGTGCAGTACGCTATTATTTAACTAAAAAGCAAAAAACTAAATATAAATGAATGATAAATAAATAAATTAATTTAAAATATACAAAATATTTCAGTAAAAAATAATAATAATAAATTAAAAATTTAATAAATTAAAACACAACTAAAAGTAAACACAACAGTAAATTAGTGTAATGCACAAGCCTTATACAGTATAAATGCATTTGTACCTTTAGGTCCAGTCACAGCCACCGAGAGAGGAGCGACACCAGCTTTACTGCAGTCTACAGTGAAGGATTGTGGGATTTTAGCTCTCACTGCAGAACCAACACCAGGCCCAGAGATCTTCACCTTACTGGAGTCAACAACATCCTTCACCGGCACTTTAAACGGGCTTCCTACAACACAAAGACCTTGACATTCAGACACAGACTAGCGCCTCCATGCCTGCTAACACAATTCAACAGAGATATAAGAAACAGAGGATACAGAAGATAAAACAACACTTTATTATAACCCTTGAATATATTTTTGTTTGCAGAAACTGGTTGTTTTATTCATTACTAATGCAGTTTCTCACAAGTGTCTGTAGTCTGAAACACTCAGAAATACTGCTCTAGTAACTCCAGAGTCTGGAAGCTGTGTTGGTGTGGGAGAAGCACACTCTGTGGTCTCAGCGCGAATGTTTTGAATGAAACGCGAGCTCATAATGTCCAGCGGTGAGAACGCAGGAGCCGCGAGATCTCGTTTCCCGGGTGTAACGCTAATGAAAACAAATTTGCGGCATAATTCAAGAGGTTTTGCTGGGAAAACTGGGACTCTGCTTCAAACCGTGTGGAGCTGCATCTCTCTTCTGTGTTTTAAGGGGTGCAGAGGGGATGAAAATAAATCAGTCTGACGTACCGGGAATGTGGTGTCCTCCATACGTGATGTTGACGTCGTACAGACCGGGCACATATGGGGTGTACTCCACATTACAGCTGCCGTCTTTGTTATCTTTGCAGGACATCTTGGACTCGGACGGACCTTCTACTGTTATCCCCAATCCACCGATACCAGCTCCTCTGTACCGATCGAAACATGGCTGTTAGACAGTCTCAAGAGGTCATTTTAACGTATTTACAGTAAGTCAAGAACAAGTTCCCTACTAATGTGTGAAATTTTGAAGTTGATAAGAATTTTGATGTTCTTGACAGAAGTCTCTCTGGGGTCTGAGGTGATTTTGGGGCCCCCAAGTTGTTTTGACATGCCCTGACTTTTGTGCTTATTTCAGCTACTTATACCATACTGTACGCCAGCATGTCTCTTTTTTACTGTGCTACAATAATATGTTAGCAAGATGGATGTACATGGGTGCATTTTTCAGGGGTGGGGTAAAAAATTATAAACACACACACATACACATACATATACATACATACACATATACACACACACACACACACACACATACATACACACACACACACACACACATACACAGTATACATAAAAAAAGCAACAGATTATTAACAATGATAACTGCTACCAATCTTGGTAAAGATGCAGCATCATGAGAATTATAAAGCATAACACATTTTTATGAATAAGTAAAAAAAAAAAAAAAAAAAAAAAGAAAGAAAAAAAATACATAAATATAAAATAATAAGCTCACGTGTAATACTGTGCAGTATGCTAGCATTTAACTCAGAAAAAAGGATAAAAATAAATGCGGATAAATAATATAATTTAAAATAAATAAGTGATTAAGATAAATAAAAAATATATACATTTTTACACTATTATTTAATTAATTAAAAGGGAACAAATAAACTAATGCATATAAAATGTATGACAAATAAACACAGATTTTAACTTTATACCATGCAGTTGTTTTTATTAACTGATGCAAACAAAGAACGAATATATAAGGAAATTAGGGAATATTAATTAATAAGTGTTTATGTATGCTGGTATTTAATTATATTATTAATATTAAACAATTCAGAACAAAATAAAACAAATAAAAAAAAACAATTAAATTAAATAAACATTTATTCATTTAATTTTTTTCTGAGTGAAATAGACATGTATGTAGACATTTCTAAGTCATATACTGTGCAGTACGCTATTATTTAGCTAAAAAGCAAAAAATAAAATATAAATGAATGCTAAATAAATAAATTAATTTATTTAAAATAAAACATTTTTAAAAAATTAAATTAATAAAAACACACAACTAAAAAAGCCCAACAAATTAGTGTAATGCACAGGCCTTATACAGTATAATATAATAAATACAATATAATAATATACAGTATAATAATATATAAATAAAAGCATTATCGTTTGTCTTCCTTTGAATTATATTTTTTACATTTTCTGTTTTCATTTTTAACTTAAAAGTTTTGACAATGTGTGGATGTAGCAATCTTGTTAGTTTTAAATGTTTGTGCAGTTCAGTGTCACACGATCCTTCAGAAATCATCCTTGTGAATCAATCTAATTATTTCTGATCATCAACGTTGAAGACTCATTATTAATAACTTTACTGCACTAATGTCACTTTTGATCCTCTTAAACAAATGACTGACCCAAATGTGGTATAGTGCAGGTAAATCAGTGTTAAATGAAATGACTTGAGTATGATTTGTGAAGCTCTTTAACCTGGTGATGATGGAAAACTTGTTGGGTTTGTCGGTAAGGGCTTCTTCCAGACCCGGGCCCTTGGCCTGCACACGTGAGGGGTCACACCCTTCGCCCACCCCGACCTGGAACGGACTCTTTGGAACCGGACTCTCATCATACAGAACCTCCAGATTGTGGACTCCTGCGGCGAGCAGACAGAAGAATCACAATCAGCTGAAGAAAGATTAACAGTGCTCTCTCCTGTAGAGTCTTGCCTTAATCAAACATTGTCTTCGGTGTAAAGAGAACGAGTCTGTCACCTCATAAATCTTGCTAAATTAGTGCAATATGAAACCTGTAGCACTTGTATCTCAAAGAGCAGACCAACATCTGTCCTGGAGAGCCAATCTTGATAATAACCCCACTGCATGTTGGCTTTTCTAGTAAGCCTAAAGACCTTTCTTAACTTGTTCAGGTGTGTTTGATTAAGTTTGGAGATGGACACCTCTGAAGAGCATGGTGCTGTTATAAAGATTTTGGGTTAAATTGCACTGATAAAAAAATATAGCTTGCATTAAATTGGATAAAAAACACCTGCAAAGAGCGGGAATGTACCTGTTTGTTTGGAAGAACCTGGTAAATCAGTAAATCAACCAACCAATGAAACAATCAATCAATAACTATTAAATAAATAAATGAACAAACAAATGAACAAAAACAAAGTCATTCAACTCAACTGGGAAAAACAACAACAACAACCTAGGATTATCCAAGCTATGCATTGGATTAGAAAAAAAAAAAAAAAAAAAATTAAAGAGAATTAAAAAAATAAAAATAAAAACCTATTATGGTCCAATCGGATTAAAAATTAATAAATTAAATAATTAATTAAATAAAAACCTAGGATTATCCAAGCCATCCAATTGGATTATGAAATAAAATTAATTTAAATAAACAATAATAGAAGAAAATAAATAGAAAATAAATAAAATCCAAGCCAACCAATTACATTAGAAATTAAAATAAATCAATAATTAAACAAAAACCTAGGATTATCCAAGCCAGCTAATTGGATTAGAAAATTAAGATTCTAACATGTGTTTTTTTTATTTCATTTAAGGAGGATGTTGTGCATCATACCGTTCTCAAACGGTGTGTATTCCACGTTATAAGTGCCGTCACCGTTGTCACTAATAACACAGTCTGTGGCAGCACCAGACGGGTTCTTCACATGAGCTTTAATGTGTTTCCCACCAACTTTGGTCAAAGCTCGTGCATCCACGGTGAAGTCTGTCGTGGCCTCCCTGAACACTCCTGCAGAGCAGAGAGATGAGAACACTGACTTTACTAAACAATGCATCTGCTCTATAAAGATGCCATCGCTTCTGAATTAAAACCATCTTTCCAACTGCTTTTCAGGGCCATCTTGAAAGGATTACATCATTTAGAGCAAGACAACACATGCAAGCCTGAAAAACAACATCTCTTCTAACAGATTATGTTACGAAACCAAAAGGAAAAGGCTCCAAAATCATGCAAGTCAACATCATGAAGATAAAGCGTGCAGAAAAACACATTTTCATAGTCCTTTCCACTGGTTACAAGGAACAGAAATGGAAACAATTTTCCAAGTCATCCAGTGGGACCTTAAATAAAAAAAATTAAATGTGTATTATACATACATTCTATAAATCAATATAAATAAATAAAGACAATATAGGATTACATAAATAACACAGGTCATCCAATAAATAACTAAATTGTTTAAAATGAATAAATCGCTTAAGTAAATAAATATGTTAATAGATAAAATGGAATTATCCAGAATTTAAAAAAAATTAAATAAATAATAAAAATTAAATAAATTTTAAAAAAATAAATCTTCCAGATCATCCACTGAGACACAGGAAAAAAAATAAATATTAATTAAATCTAAATAGATTCAAAAGAATTTTTAAATAATTTGTGGATAAAAATGTAAATATTTATTATTAAATATTAATAGATTTAAATACTTGATTAAATAAATAAACAATTTTATAGGTCATCCACTGAAATGTGGATAAAAATTAAAATATTTATTATCAAATATAAATAATATCAAAAGATAAGATGAGAAAAGGGAAAAGAAGAAACGAAAAGGTTGCAGAAGTCATGAAAGCCATTTCAGATTTATAAGTTATGAAAGATTTATAAATAGTGTAATAAATACATTGTTCATTGTTTGTTCATGTTAGTTATTACATCAACTAATGTTAACAAATGAAACCTTATTGTAAAGTGCTACCATAATATCAAAAAAAAGACAAGACCAGAAAAAAAGAAAAAAAGAAAGAAAAAGGTTACAGGAATCACGAAAGACAAAATAAAGCAAAAAACAGTGTATCATCTTGTTATTTATATTAATACCTTCTCCTGCAACTCCAGGTCCGAACACCTTCACTTTGCTGGTGTCGACAGCCGGATCCACGATCACTTTAGCAGGGAAGTTGGGCACGGTCTTGCCTCCGTACTTCAGGAGTAGCGTGTACATCCCGGCTGTCAGCGGGACATAGGTGACCGTGTAGGTCCCATCCTTGTTGTCCAGAACCTCCGTCTTGGCCTTGGCTCCAGAGTCAGACTCGGCCTCCAGCGTCAGCTGTCCCGGTCCAGCTTTGACACAGTCCACGTTCAGCACGCTGATCTCGCCCACTTTGCCTCGCTTCAGTCCAGATCCGGACGCCACCACTTTGGTGGGATCGAACGGGTACTGGATGTCCGCGTGGAAGGGCGAGCCGGGAATATGGACGTCCTCGAAGAGAATGTTGACCAGATACTCTCCGGGTTCGGTAGGGAGGTACGACACAGAGCAGGTGCCATCGCCGTTGTCCGAACACTCGATTTTGGCTTCAGTTGGACCCTCGACGGTTAAACCGAGTCCACCGGTCCCAGCGCCCTTTGTGTCAATAGTAAACTCAGCTGGACTTGCTACGAGACCACCCTTCAGTCCTGGACCGAACGCTTTGACCTGCTCAGACAGAACCACTAAGTTAACCCTTGTGCAAGGAATGTTTGGATCCACTTCAAATGTTAACTAGTATGAATGAAGTAAAATCAGTTTTGCTTCAGCATACCTTGCTGGGATCAGGAGGCAGCATGGCTTCAATTGGGAAAGGGCTTCCTGGTATGGGATTGCCATCGTAGACAACCTCCACCACATAAACGCCCTCCTCTTTGGGGATGTACTTCACTAGACTGGCTCCTTTACCTGGTTGGGGCTCTACCACACAGGGCACGGACTTCCCTGAGGGACTGGTGATCTTGACCTCCAGCTTGCCCTGTCCTCCTGCTCCTCTTGTACTGATGGCAAACTCTTGATCCTCCCCCACTTGCACACCTGGAGGCAAACATTAAATTGGGTTTTGTTGTTAAAAGGGGGAAAAAAAAATACTTAAAATAGAACTACTACTAAATTAAGCAAAATGTAAAATCACAAAATTAACTTCTGTTTATTGCTGAAAAAAAGAAGAAAAAAAGAAATATTTGAACAACTAACATTTAAATATTCATGATTAAATTTTAAATAAAATTAGGAGCGCAACATAAAACAACAGGTCATCTAATACAAACACACACACTATAAATAATATATATATATATATATATATATATATTATTATTTAAAAATTATATAATAAAAAAATAATATATTACAAAAATATAATTTAAAATGTTTCTCTCTAAAAAAGAATATATACATACATATACACATAAACTAAATAAACTCCTAAATAGACAAATACATGAACATCCAATAATTAATATTAATTATCCAAAATAAATAAACAAATAAACAATTAAAATGTAGTCATTCAATTAATAAATCGATAAATAAAACATATTATTGTCTAAAATTAATAAAAACAAATACAAATTTTCCAACTAATCCATTTTAAATTTCAAGTTACATGTAAAAAATAAAATAAAAACCAAACAAAAGATTCCATAAAACAAAGGCTATTCAATAAATAAATTGCTAATAAATAAATATAACTAACTAATAAATAAATAAACATATCATTACCTAAACTTAAATTAAATAAAAAAAATTCTAAATTTCCACATATTTAGAATGAACGAATGAATAAATAAAATTATTATATTATATTATATTATATTATTTATTTTTAAATGACTTACGATTTTCCAGGCCATCCACTTGGATCTTGCTGAGGTCCAGCGGAGCCGCGACACCCACAGCGAAGGGGCTTTTAGAAATAGGGTCTCCACCGAAGGTCACTGTTATCACCATCTCTCCCTGAATTAGTTCAGCAAAAGAGAATGATGATGTCAGGAGATAAATACTGAAATATGTCCACTTCACCCATTTAAATTCACTGAACTGCGTTTAAACGTGCTTCTCCTCTGCAGATCCCTACCTGCTGCACCGGGGTGTATTTGACGGTTTGAGAATAATCATAGTTGTCAATGATCTCAAAGTCTTGAACAGGTTGTCCTTTGTTAGGTCCAGAAAACTGCACGTCTAGAGGAGCTTTGCCAGCTCCTTTGGTGTAAACGGTGAAGTGTGTTGGTTTTCCACTCTCCACACCTGAGGGTAATTAACAGAGACTCAGATTCATGATAAGATCAAACATCCATCATCAAAATCAGACAACCAACCTGCTCGGGCCAGTCCTGGTCCCTCTGCCTTCACTTTAGAGGAGTCATGTGAGGGGTCTACTTTAACACGAAACGGACTGACAGGGATTTCCTGAAACACATCATTTACATGAAACACCATACTATTTTTTACTATAATAAATAAAAATGAATGAATGAAACTGGCAAGGCCATTATTTTGGATCTTGCAATAAAATATGAATTATATATCAGAAAATAAATTAATAAAAACACATACAAAAACAGAATCACATATACACATTTTCCATGGACTTTTTTCTTAAAGCTTAAAATAAATTATTAAAAATAAAATATAACAATTACAGAAGATTTTTTTTTTAAACTCCTTGGTTTTAAATTAAAATAAGTGGCTTTTAAATAAACACAACAAATAACTAAACAACAAATAAACAGATTTATGACCTAATTTTCTAATCCTCTTAGATAATAATAATAATAATAATAATAATAATAATAATAATAATGGGAATAAATCAATCAATCCATCCATCCATCCATCCATCCATCCATCCATGACACTATTTTACCAATTACTTGGATTTTAAATTAAAATAATGGCTTTAAATAAATTAATAAATAAATACATATGTACATTTATGACATGATTTTTCAATCCTTTTGGATTTTAAACTAAAATTATTATTTAAAATATGTAAATTAATAAACAATTTATGAATAGTAAAATATATTAATATATATTAATACATTAAAAATAATTAAATTGAATCAATTTCTGAAAAAAAAAGTATCCATTTGGATTTTAAATTAAAATAATGGCTTAAAACAAATACATTTATGATACACAATTTTTTATCCACCTGGATGGCAAATAAAAAATAAATAAAATAAAATACAATAACAGAATCATTCCGATCATCAAATTTTATCTTGCATTTAAATGTAAATAAATAGTTTCAAATAAAATTATTAAACTATTTTCTAACACATTGGAAAAATGAATATTTAAAAAAAAAATAATAATAATACATTTATTATACTTAAATAATAATATAAAATGAAAACACCATATTTCCAAAATGTCAGTCACTCACTTGATCAGTAAAAAGCACTTTGATGGTGAGGCGTCCCGCTCCAGGAGGAATGTATTTAACAGTGATGGTGTCATTGGCATTAGGAATGATGTCAAAATCAACATCCTCCTCCTTATCACTGATAACATTAGCGTCACACTTGATTCCGACGCTGACATCGCCTGAAAACACAGCGTGTGTAAGTCCCTCCTGAAGCAGCGCTGAACTGAGTGAATGAGTTAAACGTGCATTACCTTCTCCGGCTTCAGTGCAGTCCACGGTGAAGTGTGTGGGTTCGTGAGCCTTCAGTCCGCTTCTCTCCACGCCTGGCCCAAACACCTTGACTTTGTGAGGGTGGCTTCCCTTTCCCACATTCACCTACAGGAATAAAGCCTCCCGCATGTTAATAAACACACAGCTAACAGACTTCACCTCACATTCTGAGAGAAGAAAAACAACGCAAACAAGTCTAAAAAAGCATTTCAGGGTTCAGACCGGATTATCGAAGCATTATTATTATTAGTTTTTCCAAAAGATAACATGCAAATAAACACAAACTCGCATAAATCACACACAACAAACATGAAGAATTAGAATTTATTGAATGCAACATTTTTAAAACATGAATTCAGTCGTGAATCAAACACTTTACTGCATAGAAGTAAAGAAAAGTCCCCGTTTCCCTTCTGTAAATATTAACATGTTAGTACTCAGTTGTGACAGAGTTTGACACGTCTGTACGATCAGTCAAGTAAAAACAAGTAAAACTGAAATGACCTGTAAGGACCACGAAGCATGAATGCAGATGTTTACTTTGTAACACTCGCTTTATAATGCTTTAATTCAAATACTATTATTCATTCAGTCAAACCCTTTTTGTCCTTCATTGTTTGTTATTAGTGAATATAAATAAATAAGTTCTGTATTAAATATTTGCTCAGGTTTGAGAATATTTAAACTTTAACTTCTGGAAAAAGCAGCTCATCACAAAACACCATTTTACAGACAAAGCGGTCAGCGCTGTTATAGTCTAATACAATTTCATACTGTGGAAAATCAGTGGAAGCACCTAAAAATCACTTCATGTTACAAACATGCTGAAATGCAGTCAGACCGTGTGCTTTTGCATGAACAGAAACACTCAAGCAATGATGGAGAATTCTCTTAATTAGAAATAAAAAAAAAAAAAAAAAAATGATTGAACAATATGAAAAATATGCATTAAATTTCAGTTACGGATTTCAAAAATTGATTATACAGCAAAAAAAAGTTTTTAAAAAGAAAAAAAAAATACAGTGTTTTTGCTCGTCCTAGTAATCTGAAGGAACATGCAATCACAAACAAATCAACTTAATATTTCGTAAAATATAGAGTAAATATTTATATTTTATATTTAAATATTTATATTTATTTACTTTTTATTTATATTTTTTTACTGTGGCAATGCAGTCTATTTTTAAACATTTAAAATTAAACATTTAACTAAACATAACCTGTTAAGAATAAGACCTTTTTTAAATAAGGCATTTTTTGCATGCACATTTTTCTTTTTACATATAGTAATTAAATACTTAATTATGATAATTGCGAAAAGGTTATGTTTTTTTTTATTCTCAACAGGTTATCATTGAATAAAATGTTTATTTTGTTACACTTTTAATAAACTGTTCCATATTTATTATGAGCTGTGATTTAAAATAATTTTATACATTTAAATAGTTTAAAACAGCATTGTGATAATTGTGAAAGTATTTATATTTATATTATATTCTCAATAGGCTATCATTGAATTTATTATTTTATTTTAGTGGGTACTACACATTGCTGCAATTTAAATATATTTCTTTTCTTATACTTTTTTAATTGCATCACATTGATTGTAAATAAGTTTTTTAGATTTAAAAAATAATAATAATAATAATAATAATAATAATAATTTAATTTAATCTTGATTGAGGCAACACGTGAAAACCACTTAAAAAAAATTCAACTGGAAAAATCAGTAATATGAAAAATAATATGCATTCAATTTGGAATGAGCAACGGATTAAAAAGTGATTAGGCAGCAAAAAAAATACAATATTTTTGCTCATCCGACTAATCTGAAGAAAAATGCAATGCAATCAAAAAATGAATCGGCTAAACATTATTTTCTAAAACACAACGTGCATTTCACACCTAAAGATAAATCACTGATGCACTCTCTCATATCAGCTGAAGTGATCTGACAGAATAGCAGTGGCGCTCCATAACAGAGGTGGTCATGATGATGAGCGGTTTATATTTGGCGGGAGCGTCAGCTGTAGTTAGTGTAATTAGTTGCTGTAGTGTGTTAGTACTGACAGCTGAAGACTCCTCAGTGTTTGTGATAATGGCTCTGCCCTCGCTCTCGCTCGCTCTTACCCTGAAGGGGCTGCTGGGAACACTAACACCTCCCCAGGTCATCGCCAGCGTGTGTTTGACGGCCGAGGTCGGCGTGTACGAGCAGGAATACACGTTATCTCCTTTGCTCTTCACCTTCACGTCGATGGGGACTCCATCAGCATCCTGGGAAAACAAATAAGGCAAACACAACGTGGGTGAGTGGGGTTCAGACTGGCTAATTAACTAACGCTCATCGAACCTGTGCGATGATTCTCAGCGGCCCGTTTCCAGCATCTTTGGCCTCGACGGTGAACTCTGCCGGTTTGTTTATGATACAGCCGGACTTCTCCAGTCCTGGTCCATACGCCCTGACCTGAAAACAAGCATGTGTGAAAAAAACTAACATCACAACCTAGTATATGCACAAATGCAATGTACTTTTTGTAATAGCAGTAAAATAATTTTATGCTAGCATGATGCGTTTTTATTAATTTAAAATGTATTCGTTTTATCTGTTGCTTTAGGATGTTAATATATAAATAAATAAATAAATATTATATATCAAATCATTAATGATCATAGCAAAAACCATGATAAAACATCCCAGGACAAGAATTTTAGGGAGTAATGCTTATGAATAAACATCTATGCTGTATATGATGTATATTTCCACTGCCTGTACCTGGTTAGGGTTGTTGGCTTTGTTATCACTGACGATGTTGGCCATGAAGGGACTGTCTTCGATGTCTTCATCATCACACATGACATGGACGGCGTATTCTCCTGATTCGGTGGGCCAGTACCTCACGTTACACGAGCCATCGTTCTGGTCCTCACACTCGATCCGGGCCTGAGACGGACCCTCGATGGCGAAGCCTACAGCAGAGAAAGAGTTTACATCACAGGAGAAAACATGTGGATCCTGATCGAAATGGGTTTACTGTATGACTACATGTGTCACATGATCAGAAGACTCCGTGATCTCACCGAGAACTCCAACATCAGTGCCGATGGATTCAGCCACAAAGTCTGCAGATTTACCCACAACGCCTCCCTCCAGACCCGGACCCCACGCTCGGATCTTCTGGGGCCCGGCCTCGGGGCCAACCTGGACCTCAAAAGGACTGAACACAAGAAAACTAACGTCATTCGAGATACAAGTACAGTAGTTTATGTCCAGATAAATGTGTCACTCCAAAAGCCAAATAAATTATATTTTCAATAGTAAAAATAAGCCAATTTAAAGAGAAAAAAATATTTTGTAAATATTTTAGAAATAAAATAACTTTATTTTTATTTATATTTTACTTTTTTTTTTAATTTACATTGTTGCAGTGCAATCTGTTGAGATTTAAAAACTACAAATTAAAAATATTGAGACACACACACACATATATACACATAAAACAAACTTACAATAATTACAAAAACTTTCTAAAAATTACAGTTAAATATATAATAAAATGATAATATATTTTAAAAAACACTGCATTAATTTCTATAAATTTAAGCACATTTTCTATACAATTAAATTGTGGCAATGCAAAAATTGTGTTTACAAATTTAAAATAAGCAATTATAGAAAAGAAAATGTTGAGGGAAAAAAATGACAACTAATTACTTAAATTGTGTTAAACACTTAAAAAAAACCCTACATTTAAATAATAAAAGTACAGACTCTACGTCAGCGGACCTCCATCAGAGAGAGTGCGTGTGTTAACACAGTGGGGAGAATATTTTACTGTAATAGGGGTCACGGCTCTGCTTTCCTCTGTGTGTGTGTGTGTGTGTACACGTAAGTTAGTGTGTGAGCGTGCGTGATTTAGTGTGCTTGTTTGCTATAGTTGTGAGAATCGTGTGTGTGTGTGTGTGTGTGTGTGTGAGACGTCCAGGTGAACAGCAGGCCGATTGTGTTCAATACAGTCGGTCTCCTTCACTCAGCCATTCAGGCTCCAGCAGCGCAGCGATCTGATTGGCCGATCCACCACACGTGATCACCAGAAAGGCCACACACCACAGCATCTAATAAAACCTCCACCTAAAAAAGGCAGTCGTGGTGCTGCAGCAGCCACTTTCTAACACAAAGCTGCACGTTTCTCCAGAAGCTCATGCTGAGTGAAAGCCAGCCGTCACCAGTGTTCCTCGGTGTGTTAGGTCACATGTTTTCTCTCAGTGTGTCCCGGTGGTCTCCAGAGCTCTCACACACTCACAGAGGACAGCACCTCCTCCAGTCACACACTAATGAGTCTGCTTGGCAGTGCACACAAGCTACATATCAAGAGCAAAACCTCATCTACAATTACAATAAAATCACTCATGCTGTGATAGATCAGCTTATATTTGTTTTTACTGGAAATTCAAACCAGTTATGTTTTATATATTATGCACCACCATTATTTCAGTTTTATTTATATACTATTATAGTTTTATTTATAATAAAGTTTGGTACTC
>JAUMHP010000060.1:17047944-17062378 GCA_032361065.1 Enteromius trimaculatus
TCTATCATTTTGACCCATGCAATGTATTTTTGGATATTGCTACAAATAAACCCCAGCGACTTAAGACTGGTTTTGTGCTCCAGGGTCACACACATACATACATATATATACATATATATAATAAAATATACATGTGTGTATAATAAATATAAATAAATAAATATATATAATATATATATATATACACACTAGATTTTACTTATGCTAAATATGTATGGATATTGGGGGGAATAAAAATATTGTTGTGGATGATACTAGGGCTTCAAAGGCCTCCCTCTTTAATGCTGGCATGAAATACCCCAGACATGTTCCCATGAAACTCACCTGGCTAAGTATCGCATTATTTGAGTGCCTGTCAGGCTCACTATAGTCATAAGTATCAGTGAAACTAAAACACGGGTAATATTAAAACAAAAGCAGCAGGTGATCGTCTCGTAAGGAGTGAAAGGAAAGCAGGACTCATGCTTTGACCAACATCCGCCTGTATACTCAGAGATAAATGATTGAGGAAAAGATTTGAATGCTTGTGTTGGTCTCCATGGAGCCGAAGCAAACGAAACGACAACACTAAAGGAAGAACGGAGGCAGGACAGGTTTACACACAATCACCAAACACTCACACTTCCAGGGATGGGCGAGAGACAGAAAACAAAGCTTAAATACTTGAAATTAAATATAAATGATGTACAACAAAATGTAACTAAATTATATTACCTATACTGGTCAAAAATGTATGTTTTATGAGACAGACTAGACATTTTTAGCATATTTTTTTTGTTTTTGTAGATCCCAGTATTTCACATGCCTTTTTGCAAACCTAATATATAAATATTAGTGCTGTCAAACGATTAATTTCAATTAATAAAAAAAAAAGTTTGTGTTTACATAATGTGTGTACACATCTAAATAATTTTTAGCTAAATAATAAACTGAATGATTCAATAAAATAAGTAAATATATATTTACTTATAAATTATTATTTTTTTCCTTCATTATTTTTACTTCATTTTAAATTAACATCCTTGATCTTGTGCTGTTTAACAACGCTCCCTTGTAAATTAAATTACAAAAAAATAAGGGACCTATTGTACCATTTATCTGCACTTATTTGACAAACGATGGCAGTTCCTTAGAGACGCGAGTTGTTTTTGGAGAAGATCAGTGTGTTTGTGCTGTAAAGTTATGCCTGCTGGTAATTCAATAGGGGTTTCCTGCTCCATTCACAAACTGCAGAGCCACACCTGCGCCGCAGGACATGACTGAAGAGAAACCGTGAACAACACCTGTTCTGTGTAAATGACACACACTTACACACTTCAGGTCCTTGTGACACACTGATTTACAGACTCGGGAAGAGAGACCCGGCTTTTCTACTCCAGAAGATGCATAACTTCAACTTGTGCTTTTTATGAGAATACAGCAAAACTCTTCAAATACCACACTTTTGCAAAGACATGAAAGGACAGACAGATCTTAGTCCATCCATCCGAGACTCAGATGAGTTTGTTTCTTCATAAGATTTGGAGAAATTACATCACTTGCTCAGGAATTGATGCTCTGCAGTGAATGGGTGCCGTCAGAATGAGAGCTGATAAAAACATCACAATAACTTAATGTTTCTTGGAAGCACATTTTTTTTGTCTTCTCAGGATGTTACCTGATGGACTGGAGGGCTGTGGATTATTGGGATGTTTTTAATCAGCGCTCCTTCTGACGGCACCCATTCACATCCATTGCTGAGCAATTGCTTTCTTTAAATCTGATGAAGAAACAAACTCATCTACATTTTGACTGGCCCGAGGGCGAGCACATTTTTAGCAAAAGTATGTATATTTTTTAAAATGACCTATTTCTTTAAGAGCTCTTTGAATGCATGGAGGAAGAAAGAAAGACCATCAATCTTCACAAGATGATAGCACACAGTTCACATTCCTTGTGGATCACGGCCAAGATGAAAACCTGATGAACAAACGTTGTTCAGAAATACAGTTTTTCCCGCAGATGAAACAAAGGAAGCACAAACGAAAGAAAAAGTTCAAGTTACTGAACCTCAACACAGAGAAACTGAACACAGACGCCGAAACTTTCTGTTCACTTTCACTCACACTGGAGGCTTTATCTGGAAACTTTTCAGGACTTCACATTTATGAAAACATAACTTTCAGTCAAGCTGTCTATATTAGAATGACTTCTGAAAGATCATGTGACACTGGAGTACTGGTGCTGAAAACTCAGCTTTGATCATAGAAATAAATTACATTTTATATTATATTACAACAGAAAATAGCCATTTCAAATAGTAAAAATATTACACAATAGAACCAAATGTCATTTATAGCAGACAAAAATTAATTCCAGCTTACCGATCCTTTAATCAGAACAGGTCAATCTGAGTTAATATGGGGCTGGAAGCACCTGGACGCTGTAAACAGGAAGTAACTCTTGACTCGCGTCCAAGTTTTGAACAAAAGGAGCGACAAACATCATGATTGACCTCTGTGTCCGTTAATGGAAAAATGCTGCAACACCAATTAATTAAACTGATCTGATATCTATCAGCGCCGTTGTTCCCTTAAGGCAGGGATTCCCAAACTAGATGCCAGAAACACCTTGAGAGCCGAGCTGAGAAACAATAGGGGGGGTGATTATTAAATGAAATTAAAATAAATGTTAAAAAAAACATACGATTAACAGTAATTAATCACATCCTAAATCAAAGTTTTTGTTTACATAAAATATGTGTGTATTTTTTTAGGTATATATAAATAAACACAAATATACATGCTTACATAATTTTATTTATAAATGTTACATTTTTCTTATGTATAGATGATATCAATTATACGAAAATAAATGTAAATATTTTCAAATAATATCCTGTATGTGTTTGTAAATAAAAAATAATTTTATATGCAATGAATCATTTGACAGCACTAATTAAAACAAAAAAAAGTTACAAACAAACAAACAATAAATAAATAAAAACAAACAAGTAGCTACACATTTATCCAGACAAACTGTAATTAAAATATTACTGCCACCGAGGGGTGAGTGAGTCATTCATGTTTCACTGGACGTTCATCACAGAGCGCCTCGGTCAAACACAGCGATGAGCCTCTTCAGGGTGATTTAACGCCGCTGAACTCATTAAATCATAGAGCCGCCGCGAGAACACTTGGAAACAGAGACGCGTTTGTTTGCTGGGCCTCTTAAAGCTCATCCATAATAAAGCAGACAGCTTGCTTTGTTAGACGCTGGATTCCAACGCAAGAATAAAAAGCCTCGTTGTGCTGCGGACGGGGTCTCAACATTCCTCAGAAACACCTGTGATTCCTCTACGAGAGCCTGACTTGACTTTGGCTCTTAATTTGGCTTTCGAAAGCATTATGAATCCCTATTAAAATGAAGATTGCTCATTTCCTGCTCGGCTTGTTACCTCATGGGTGATGATGTCATGACCCACAGATGAGAACGAGCGCAGTCCAACATGCTGTACATGCAAACGCTGATTATGCCCTTCTGGAAACGATTATAAACCGCTCTCTAACAACGCAGCGATCGGCCAACTTGGGTGACGATGTTGGACGGGGGTAATGCACCAAGATACTGTAATGTTCAACATGATTCACTGACCCAAGCTGAAGAACCACATCATATTCATGTGTGTTTATACATATACATATATATATATATATATATATACATATATACATATATATATATACATATATACATATATACACATACATACATACATACATATACACATATACATATATACATATATACATATACATATATATATAATCTGTTTATATATCTGTTTATCTATCTATCTATCTATATCTATATTTAATTTTTTTTTTTTTTTTTTTTATAAATTAGTATGTTTTATTTTTTTATTTTCTTAGTTGTAGAATTTCTTAATTTAACTTAATATTATATTATATTATATTATATTATATTATATTATATTATATAAACTTCCACGCTTTTTCTTCTTTTTATTAAACACACTATATAGATGTTGGATGAGGCGAGATTGGTTGATTGAAATACACTAGCAGTCAATCTTGTCTGATACCAACATGCCCAGGCATTATAACTGCATGACATCATGTGCGTTTCATGACGCCCTTTACAACATATCATTTTGCACTGATGGAAAAAGACTAGAGAAAGTAGTAAAAACTTGCTAAATCATGCTCACTCTCTTCAAATAGCAGGTTTTAAGCCCATCAGGCCTCTAATCTAAAAGTGCTGATGTACAAGAATGACATGAAACAGGATCTTACACGGCTGTCCTGAGCAGACCGAAGTCCTGCTGCATTTCCACACTCACTTTCACCACAGACACACGCTCACGGCTTCAGATCAAAAACACCGTTTACATAAATGAGCAACAAAACTATACATTTATATTCACAGCTTGCACATACTGTACACATGCAAAACCTGCCAGCACCATGTTCCACAAAAACACAAGCTCATTTTTTTCATTTTATTTGGTAATATAAAAGTAATTGCATTCATTTTTAATGTGATGTAATATTTTTGATTTTCACATGCTTGCAAATTTGGATCAAGATGTCCTATTTAATTTGTATTTTTTATTATTATTATTATTATTATTATTAGTTTTGGTTTTTTACAAGGTTTGCTTCCACATGCTCATAACTGAGCAACAAAATAACTTTTATGTTTTTAGAAAACAATATTAAAAACATCAGGATCATTTTATTTGTCTTTTTTTCCCTTTAATTTAAATTTTCTTTATTTTGTAATTAATTTAATTTCAATAAATGACAAAAAATCTAGAAGCATAAAGAAAAAAAAAATATATATATATATTTTTGTTTATATTTTAACTTTCCTTTAGTAATGAAGCAAATATAGAAATAAATGCACAATTCATTTAAAAAATGAATTCCTTATTTTGTTAATTTATTTAATGATATCAATAAATGACTAAAGAAAAAATAAAAAAATAAATAGGTTTAGTATTTTTTTATATTTTACTTTTAGTAAAATATAGTATTTATTTATTTATTTATTTATTTTTTTAATGAAAAAATATCAAAAACATCATTAATTTATATGAACACTAAAAACTCACTAACACAATACATCCTGTTTGCTGAGATGTTCATCAATAACACCTAACAGTAATCATAACACTTGACTTACAGTAAACACCACAAACAAGTCTGTTTTTAACCTGTATACACTGCACAACAAACAGCAGCTTTCCCGGTTGAGAAAACAGCAGTCAGGGCTTTAATGAGTGCATCTGTGTTTGTGGCAGTCTGTAATACACTGATCATTAATTCTGGATTTGGCAGCAGCCCATTATGGTGCGGGTCTCTCAAAAACGACATCATCGGCAGACACCCATGACGGGACGCTCTACCTAAAGGAGCACATTCCTTTCCCATGAGATCATCACCGCCCCCTCCCGCAGCAGCCAATCAGAGAGCAGCGTCTGACCCGAGACCCTCCATTAACAGTCCCATCAGGTCAGCTCAAACACTCAGCCAAACCAACTACTATTGTGTCACAGCTTCATAACGGCCCACTTCAATCATTAACAGCTTCTGCTCCAGCAAACACACAGGCCTGAGCAAAATCAACTCAGACGCATTAAAAGGAAAACCCAATCTACTAGTTAAACTCTCAAGAGACATCATAACACTATTTCTTCATCTAATGTGCCATTTTCAGAGTCAGGAGAGGGAAGGGACCCTCACTAATGCATCTGCGGCAGTAAAGTTTGCTTTCTTTAAATGTTAAAGCATCACAATTGCATCAAACAACACAAAAAGTGTTTGCAATGCATTCAACTTTCATAATAGCAATGGTATGATCAGTAGGATGTATACTGAAGGACGGGACTTGAGATTACACATCAGGATTTAACTGAGCTTTAAAAAAGGACTTATGTTTTTGGTTATATACATACAGTATATTTTCCTTCTTACAAAGCCTTGGTTAGTAAAACGTGTCAGAATCATATTTCATACAAAAATGCAAGAGATAAAAACAGCAAATGGTAAAAAAATAATAATAATAACTAATATAATAATAATAATAATAAAATTGTATTTTAAAAATATATAAATAAAATTGACAATGTATAAAATAAAACTTTTAGTATTTAAAATATTATTGTTCCTTAATAGAAACTTAATTTAGGACTGAATAAACAGACTAAAATACATTTGCATATAAACACATTACAGAAGTAAAGTTATTAAAAATATGATATAAAATGTATTTATGCATTATGATAATGACTTTTTTCATTTCGTATTGGGAATTTAAGAAAGAAAATGTGCTTAACTGTCATGTCAAAAAAAAAATTGCACATAAAACAATGTTTTTAGCTATTATTTATTCTTATTTTTATTTATTTAGTTATGGCTTTAGTGATTATTTTATTTTCTTTTATTTTATTTATTTATTTATTTTTTTGCAACACAAGCAGAACACAATTTTATTTTAAAGTCTGAGGCAGGGAAAACATTTTTTTTTGGCCTTTAGACCACACACACACACACACATTCTCTGATTACACACTATTATCAGGCTCTGGTCTGCGTCAGCGTGAGGAAAAACCAGCGCTCAATAACAGCCTGCAATAACCCGCAATTAAAAGCCATTACTCTAATGCATTATCTCAAATTACTGCAGATTTGTAGCATGCGAGTCCTGAGATGAGATTAGCAAGCTACAAATAGAGAAAACAAGGGGGGGGAAATCTATTTAAAGGGTCTTAATGAAAAACAGGAGTTTTTGGAGTTCAAGCGTTTGAATTGTACCATGTACACAAACTAAGAGTTCAGAAATGCTCAACCACAGACTCATTAACATACCTCCACCCACATTCACACAGTATTCAGAAACCCAACCCGCCCTGATCACGTTAAAATGTATCATAACAGAACATACTTGTACAAATTCTGTATATGCATTCCAATACTTCGGTCTAAATCCAATATTCAAGTATTTTTTAAATGCATTAAAATTTTTCTACTTATTCACCATGGAACCATGTTCATACTTGTTTTTGCCATTTACATTTACATTTACAGCATGCTAAATTACAGCTTTTGAAAATGATTATTTAAAAAGATACAACTGAATAATAATAGCAATTTATTATTATTATTACTATTATATACATACACAATATTTGTTAATTTTAAAATTCACTTATTTTTATGTTCTGTTCATATTTAAAACAAATTAAAAAAATAATGAAAAACAAAATATCACTATTCAGATTGAACTACATTTTTATTTCAGTTTCAGTTTTTATTTTACTTCCAGTTAGTTATTATTGTGCAGATTTCAATTATATTTTTAGTTTAATTTTTCCCCTTTAATTTTTATATTTTAATTTAGTTGCATGTCAATTAACAAAAAGTTTAATACTTCACATTTCAGTTCATGATTATAATATATAAATCACAATTTATATATAATTTTGTCTATGACCTAATCTGCAACAGATGGCTTTGATCAGCTGTTCTCAGATGTAATACGAGTAAGAAAAATGCAAAAAGAGGTTTTTGTTTCTGCCCAACAAACCCATGCTGACAGCAGCTTCTTCCTCATTCATATTCGAGCACAAACACATCCTGATGAAGGCTGGGGTTTGACTCCAGAGCGATGAGCTCACTCTCATACAGGAACACAGATGATGTGCTCACTTTAAAATATGCTTCACACCACACATTGTTTGAGTCTCACTCCGCCGTCTGAAGGCTTATCCCAGGATTTGCTTCAGGATGTGGTGCGGATGCAAAAACAGAGACGCTGCTTTAAAATTAACCTCTTCTGTTGGAAAACATGTGCGTTCCTGTTTCTGTACTCTTTCAGTATTGGTAGATCTGTTTAAGATGCTTAGGTTTTGTTTTTAGGGTGACCTTTCGATATTCTATCCATTTTACGGATTAAAAATAACCTTTCTGGCCAATGTGTACTGACCCTGTAAGCAAATAAACTATACTAGACTAAATAATAATGTGCAGCATTAACTGAGGTTAACTAGCTGATTCTAGTGAAAAAAATTAAATTAAATAAAAAATAAAATAAATATTCCCAGCTCTTCCATACGACTCTGTATCAATATTTATTACAATTTTTATTTCATACCATTAAGATTAAATGAGAAAAAAAATGTGTTTAATAAAAACATGTTAAGAAATTAAATCAAGCTTTTATAAATGTAAATCAAAATGAAAATAATTTACATGAAAACATATTATAATAGCTTTAATGTAACGCATGCGTCAAACCAAACAAACTTTTAGCACATGCAACTGATCATTTAAATATAATTATTGATAACATTTTGATTTCACAATAATGAAGAGGTGATATTATTATTTTTATTTTTTATAATTTAACATTTTATTTTAAATATATATTTGATTTCTTTGTTACTATTATTTATTTTACTATTACTATCGTTATTAATGTTATTAATACTGAACAATTTACAATATAGTAATGTATGTGCGCCATATTTTTTATTCTAAGGCTTTTTATGAATATTATATACTTCTTTAAAGCAAAAAATACAGATTTATCTAATTTATGCATAAATGTGTCCTATGATATTGTTTGACTGGTTTTGGCAACTTGTGGCATTTCACATGTATTAAAAACAGATACTGAAGCTGTGGCATCAGCACAGTAGTTAGAAATGTAGATAAAATCAACCAAACTACATCATAGGGTCAATTTCCGGTGATTTATTGACCGATTGAACAGCTGAAACTGAACTATATGACGCACCAGCTAGCATGTTTACAAAGCAACAACACATAAATTACTACTGCACACAATAAGTGCTGTTTTGATGAGGGTGGAGTATAATTAGAGGCATTTCACAAAGACTAAAGGCGGCTTGAGAAGCTCATTATTAAATCATTGAAGCGGTGGAATAGAGGAGAATGTGATCTCTCCACGTCTTTTGAAGTTCGCCAATATAGTCGTGTTCAATCCTGTCTAGACTCGAGAAGAGCTGGGTGGGATCTCAGTCGGGTTCATCAAACATCATACTGAAATGAAGAAGCTATTAGGAGTTTCTTCTCACTCACAACAGCCAATCACTGTGCGAGAAGAGGGTCATGTGATCTAATGTCTGATCATTTGCATGAAGTGAGACACTGTTGCTGTTGTCGTCATTAAGGTTTCTGATGGAAATGTCTCACTTCTGCTCACTTGGCCAATGCAAATTGCATCATTACTTGATCCAAAAGAGGCTCAAGGTTGCACAGAAACGGATACCTCTCCTGAAATGATTCCTCATATTCTCCTGTCAAAGACTTCAATTACTTCTGAACAATCGCATGACAAAGAACCCAATAAAACCCCAAGCACTCAGTATCTGCAGATCCTTGGCTCGCTTTTGCAAACAGGAGCACAAGAGAGCCTGCGAGCTAGCGTCCGTCTCGAGTTTCTCGCTTCCAGCCGGACACAGGAGCTCCTGTATGAAAGCCAGTGTAATCTCAGAAAGTGTCTTTTGTAGAGGCCGGGGGCGAGGAATAAAAGACAAGAGGCGGCAGAAACCAGCTCTCTGTGACTCTGAGAAAGGCCATCCTGAACGGCCCAATGACATTTCTCAGGGTTTAAAAGGGTCTTTTTCACCTGAGGACCAGAAGAGTTACTCAAAACCCGGACGTGAGCAAGTCAGTCAGGCCCAAAGGTTTCCAACGTAGTGCTGAAAAACAGCCAAAGACTGTTTACTTGCAATGAAACAGGTCTTGAGAAATCAGCTTTAATTTCACCTAAATTCAGCTTTGTTGTTTGTTTGTGTGCTTTTCATTTTACTAATTTTAGATTCGATTTTTTTTTCTGGACTGCATTTTAATGGTTAAACTAAATTAAATGTATGTCTAATTTTTAAATTATGAAATGTAACAGCCAATTTATTTCCCCTCCCTTTATGTTTTTACATTTTATATATATATTAAATAATAAATTATGATTTTACACACAAATATTATATATATATATATATATATATATATATGTGTGTGTATTTTTTTTAATTTTTTTTATTATTATTTTCATAAAATTCCATATGCTTACAGAGCTCTAGGCGATTTTTTCTGCATTACAAGTTAATGTTTTTAATTATTTTTGATACAATTAATCTTAATAAAAATTAATATTAATTTATTAATTTAATAAACATTTATTTTGTATTATTTTTTGAGTGTCTTCAGTATGTGTGTGTAATAACAGAAACTGAGCCATTTATTCACAGAAAATATATACACCGGTTCAGATTCAAATAATCTTTTTGCAGCAGAAACTAGTCCATATCAACATCTGATTTGAGCACACTGGCCTACTTTTAATTTATTCATCCAGCATTTTCTGCATTATACAGAAACTAATTTTCACGACTGGATTCTGAATCATGGAAATCATAGAGGCCTAAAAATATCATGCAAAAAATGTAAATGAGTGAAAAAAAAAAAAAAAAAAAGTTCAAATTAGCTAATCTTTTGTAAAGCCCAAATGTCTGAACTTGCCTCAGCGTACAGAAAGTCTTTGAAGCTTTCTTACACATCTGAAGTCATCCAGGCTCGGCCGAGCCAAAGTAAATAATACAGTAGGCTGGAAATCTGTGTAACCGTTCGCAAATCTTTTGACTTATTGCTCGGTGACAAACAGCAGTGAAAACACACATAGCAACAGAAAAACGACCGGCCTTTTGGGCCCCTTCCAAACAAGCAGATTGCTTTTCTATAGGACCCTTTGTTTTGCCGTTTTATTTGTGCTTGTAAAAATCCCCAGCACTCCCTGATCTGACAGACAAGTCTGAACTGTAAATCAAACACAAGCTCTGGTACCTTCCACCGGGCAATACGACCTATATACAAGCTCAGAAACACTGGCTTCCACCCAAGGGTGGAGACCACAAATGCTCAAGGAACTGGACTTGGTGATATTCTTCTTAGGATGCAGTTCATGTTAACAAACCTTGTAAGATACAATTAAAAGCTTTTTGGTCCTTAAACCAGGGATCTTCAAACTTGGGGCCGTGGGAGTGTGCCAAGAAGTCAAATGTTTATAGAAATAAATAACTAAATAAATAAGACAAAGATAAAGAAAAGTCTAAATGATATATAATATCAAATTTATAAAATATACAAAAAAAAAAATTACATTTAAATAAGTACATAATTAAAATCAAACAAGAAAAAAAATGGAGGGAAAAGGTAAAAATAAATAAAAGGTAAAATATACAAAATAAATAAAATAAAATACATGCAAATTTGATTAAAAAAAAATGTTTTTTTAAATAAATTAATAAAGCAAAACAAACAACCCAAAACATTAGATTAAACACTAGTAAATTAGATGGACAGAAAATTAAAATTATTTAAAAATACAAAAAGACTGATTTAAAAAAAAAAAAAGAAAAAAAAATTACAGAAACAAATAATGTAAAGTAAACATTAGATTAGAATTAAAGTAAATAAATAGATTAAAATAATAATAAATAATTAAATAATTTTACTAAATTATATTTAATAGTAAATAATTATATAAAAATATATATATTTTTTTAAAATGACTAAAATTGCTATGTAATAAATTAAGCATTGCATTTAACAAAAATAAAATGTATTAAATCAAGTAAAAATAAATAAATACATAAATGCTCTAATGAATAAGAACCCGTTAGAAACAAATAATATTTTAGACCGGTTTATAGTATTACTTTTGAACAGTAGAACTCGTGTCTTAATCCAAAAACCTATTCAGATGCCTTTTAAAATGTTAAGATGAGGGTCCCTCACATGAGGATGATCAAATTTGGGGCTCCGTGGCTTTTAAAAGATTGAAAACCCACAGCCTCCAGACAGAAATCCCCATGCAAATGACTGAAAACGACAGACATTTGACCTGCAACGTACAAGAAGCAGAACATGGACGAGATGTTTTGAATTAAGAACATGACATCAGAGTCAAAGCATCTGAAAAATGCTTATGAAGAGGTTAAAATGCGCTTCAGGAGCGTGATTGTGAAAGCCTGCATGAGATCATCGGAGTCTCAACACAGATGGCACGTCAGGAGAGTGAATGATTAACTTAAAAACTGCATACTGACCCACTGCACGGGTCCAAAGAACAGAGCAGCACGGTGACTGAAGTGTTAACGCAATCCAGATAAACGTGCAGGAAACCAGAGACGCTTGCAAACGGCTACGGAACAAAGAAAAGAGAAATTGCTTGGTCTTAGGGCTGACGTCAATGACATTGTTTGCTTTCGCTGCTTGCATCGGCCCACGAAGGTCAGAGCTTCGTTACAAACAATGCAACCTGACCTTTGCTACCACGGTCGAAGCGTTTCCCGCTCAGACGACCTAAAAACACTCCCTGAGGTGGAGGCAGTGTGAGAAACCTCATGCGGTCAGACTTAACGTAATGGAAGAGGCTAACGTAATGACAGGAGAAACCTGTGCAGAAAGCCAGGGTTGTTTTAGGCGAGCTCACCTTCTCTGGCTCTCCGGCTTGTTTTAACGCAGCGTGACAGAATATTATTGCAGAAGCTGTTTTATAGCAACCCTGAAATATTTGCTCAAGGTCTCGCCTCTGTCGTACAAGCTGCTTTTCCATGTTCGGGTTTCAGTAGTACATATATACAGTATCTAGGACAGGTTACTGAAACTGTGATGCAATCCGTTCTGCCTCAGGAATGCCGGGGCTTCTGGAGGAACTGAACTTTGGTTAGGTTGCATTAGCCCTGCGTCCGGTTGCTGCTTTTAGACTTAAGACAATAGCGGAGTCCACAGAGATACCACACAGATCCAGGAGCACAAATCATAGGCTTTCTTACTAGAAAAATGCCTGCAGCTTAGCTTACTCATTATACATCTGATAAATCAACAAATAAAAGGTACTTTTTCACAATGCTCTCCTGTAGAGCTGCTTAAAGCTGATCAGAGCTCGTTTCATAATTGTTGAACTTTGCATTTCTTTACGACTTTAGTTGAACTGAACTGAGCTGTATAATGACAATACTGTATTGTGCAGAGCTGCTTTATAAATTGAATTTGTGTCATAATTGATCATCTTTGCACTGCAATTTTCTTATTTATTACCATGAAGCTGCCTTTTTATATACACACATATATATATACACAAATATATACAAACATACACACACACACACACATATACATAAATAAATAAAGCACTATATGAAATAAATGTGACCCTCCGTTTGCAGAACAATCCCAAATCTTGGTGGGAGTGTCTTTATCTCTATAACACAGCCGGTTTAACATGAATACCTTCACCTTGTGTGTTTGTGTGTTAAAGGCCAAGTGAAGGCCAGCAGCTCTACACCATCCAGTACAACAAGTTCTGAGAGTTTGGCTTCGGACAGCTTCAGGAAAACTAGTGAGGTCTTTTCTCAGAGACACATTTCCCTGTACAGAGACGTGAACGTCACAGGGTGACACAAATAATGACTACATGCAAGGCTGCACTGTTCGGTGGTGGAGGAGTACGAGGCAAAATGTGATTGAAAGAAAATAAATAAATAAACAAACAAACAAACAAACAAACAAACAAATAAATGTGAGGCTTGCTGCTTGTATGTAGTGCTGGAAAAAAATCCAAAATTTTGTGATTAACAAGACTACAATATGATTATTAAATAAAATTAATTATTATTATTATTATTAATATCATTATTTAAAAAGCTGAGTAGCAAAAGACATTATTAACGTGTCATTATTTCACAACATTTCAAAGAATGAACATTTAATAATAATATTTTTATTAATAATAAAAATATTTGATTGTTACTAGAACATCTGTAATACAATAAAAATATAATACAAATATTTATATAAAATAAATTTAATTATTAATTGTAATATATATATATATATATACACATACACACACACGCATTTAATAATTATATATATATATATATAAAATTTATTTAACACTTTTATATATTTTTAACACTTATATATTTTTAACACTTTTATATATTTTTAACACTTTTGTGTATAATTATTATAGGCAAAAATATTATTAATGTAATTGTTGGATGAAGGAGTCTAATATTCTCAGGCCTTGCTGCTTCTACAATTACAATTTCTCTTTTGTCTCGAGAGCACGTCCACACCCTGAACATCTGATCTGCTCAAACAGCGGCCTGTCAGAACAACTCCTGAACACCACAGAAACAAACCCTTCACATCTCCAGTACATGTCATGCGACACTGAAAGCTGGAGATACTGTAAGAGAAAGTTGGATCTTTTGCACGAGAGGAATATAGAAAGAAATGGGAAATGGGTTTGCTTTTATTATCAAATAAATGCAACCTTACTGAGCAGATGAGATTTGTTACAAAACCATAAAATATCTTATATTTATATATATATA
>JAUMHP010000060.1:17072606-17085952 GCA_032361065.1 Enteromius trimaculatus
TGTAAAAATCATATATATAAAAAAATATATAATATGATTTTTACAAATATTTTATATATATGTAAGATGTATGTTAAATATATTTATTTATTTTATTTTTTTTCATTTTCATTTCATTTTCAATAAAAAATATTTCATATAACAAAAGTTACAGCAGTAAAAACATTGCTTGGAAATAGACGTTTGCCCTCCATCCAATCCTGTCTATCTCATGCACCTTCAGATCTGAATGCGAGTTCCTCCCACTGCCTCAGATGAATGGAAAAGTCTGATGCAGAGCATGGGTGACTGGTTATTAGGTCACTGCATTGACACGCCATGGCTCTCCAAAGACACATCAAGCTTGGGAAAATCTCTATGCAAAGAATGATGAATAACCCAGAGCTCATCCTCTGCTCGGAGAATAGCAGGTCCAGCCTGGTTCCCTCACACCTCACACTTTATCTCAAACGTGAACTTTGATGTTATTTATTTGCTCACAAACATACGTAACCGGGCAAGGAAATCAGGCTAGGCGTTGCCATGACAATGTTTGCATGCATTTTGCAAACAACTGATTGCCAAATAAGGAAGAAACGTCCTGACCCTGACTGCACAGGTGACCGTAAGCGGCTGTTCTGAGACTTAATGCATGTGCATAATCCATTTCCAGGATTTGCACAAGCACCGGCACGTAAAAAAGCAACCGCGACAGCGTGAGAAGTCACGTAAAGCCATAAGAAACGCAGCCTGACGAATCTGGATCGGCTTCAAGAATGTCACAGACCAGCCAAAGGTGTTTGGCACCAAACTACATCAAACTACTTTGGCATTGTGAAACTACATCTTAATATGTAAGCCTCTGGAATCCTGAAATTCTCTGGATTTCTAAAGCTTAATGAACACAGGAATGCAATTAATGGTGCAACTTTCTCACGCCGGCCCAAATAAGGAAAACCAGCGAAGATAATAAACTGACAAGATGGATAATCTTAGTGAGAATCAAAAGACACTGGGTGGATGTTATCTCTTATCTGCTGTGAATGAATCATCTCAACAGCTCTTTGACATGTGCAAAAATACTTTTGGTTTATGATGCAACGGCACAAACTAAAGAGGCTGAGAAAGGAGAAAGGAGAAAAAAAGGCTAGGAGAAGAAAATGTGTGTGATATGTATGCCATAGTACTGGGTGTATGTGTGTTATATACATTTATTTATTTATTTACTTATTATATACCCACAAACACACAGAAGAAAGAAATACAGAAATACTTTGACACTGCCATGTTTTGGTACCAGATATAGCACCACAGTCACACAATTTGTTTTTTAAAAGACCATAATAAATCCATGCATTCCTATTCCTGTAACAGACTACAGCCATAAAAATAAGACGGTAGATAAATGTGATTATGCTTCAGCACCACCCAATCTCCAATCTGTAAGCTATAACAACAAAAAAACTACTCCTACCTACTTTTTTTCTAGATTTTACCATGGTAAAGTCACTGAATGCTTCCGAAAACGATAGAAATACAAACTTTTTAGTACTCTGCTATATATATGGCATCATAAGCATGCAATGAAACTGTCAAATATTATGGCATTTCACCTGTTTTAAGTACCTTGCTGTACCCCGCAGCATAAATAGCAGGTATATTTGTATAATTGAATGGGTCAAAATGACTAAACGCCAAAAATCATTAGTGTATTAAGAAAAAAAGTTTCCTTGAAGACATTTTGTAATCTTCCCATCATAAACATATCAAAATTAGTAATACGCGAGTAACTTTAAAGGCGATTTTCTCAATATTTCCACATTCCAGATATTACAATAGTTGTATCTCAGCCAAACATTTTTCCATCCTAACAAACTAGACATCAATGAAAAGCTTATCTATCTATAACTGACCCTAAAGAAGGTTTTGGGGTCCAGGGTCACACACACAGGGTTATTTAATGGTACTTGGGCAACTTTCCCAGTCACCTCAATAGCAAAAGTGTCCCAATTTACTTCACACTAAATACCAGGGTAGGCTACTCCCACAGCGAAAGGGTTAAACGTGTCTTATTGGCACTTTGTCTCGACTTTGCTCAGGACTAGTAAGCAGAAGCGGCTGAACTCACCGATGGACACGAGCTTGATATTCTCCCGGTCCAGGAACTCGAGCGCCACGGACACGTTCTCCAGCTTCATCTGTCTGAAGGTGGGTCTGGCGTGATATTTTCTGTACATCTTCTTCTGGCTGAGCACCTCCAGCAGCGAGATGAGCCGCAGTCCGTCGCTCAGGTCCAGCTGCAGGTCCGCGACGCGCTTGTTGACGCTCTTCAGGTGCTCGTTACACCAGCGAGTGAACGTATTCTGCTGAATCTTCTTCCACGGCGCGTCGTCCGCCAGGTCTTTCTCTGTGGCCGGCATGGTGATTGAATACTGGCGTGTTGTGCAGTTATTAACTCTGGATGTGTCTCGCGTGTCTGCGCTCCAGCGCTCTGTTCTCCGAAGTGTTTCTCTCTCTCGCGAGCGACGCGCCTGCGCGCGCTGTTATATACGGCAAGCGCGTGACGCCACCTGCGCAGCATCAGACCCAACCTGCCTCTCTACCGCATGTTACAACCCTTCTCTGTCCAGTTAGCTGCAAACTAACACCAATTACAAGAAAAGATATGGTAAGACACTAAAAAACAATATTTAATAAAAACCATCAAGTCAAACAGGAAATATATGCTATATTTACAATTTTATATTAATTATACATTTCTTTGCGAATTGCAGTAAATGTTACTTCTGTTCTGTAAAACATAATAAAATAAAAATGTGCATGCATGGTTGTTTTTACATATTTTTATTGTATATTTTTTATTTAAAGTACAAAATGTTTTTGTATAGGATTAATAAATATTTTTATATTTTTATATATAGTGACTTATTTGTGATTATATAAATGTATATGCATATAAATGCATATTAGTAAATAATAATAAGGAAACAAATGGATGAATGAAAAAAAAAATATCTAGAGACCAGGAATATTCTGAAAAAATATTAAATATTAAAATAACATAACATTGATGATAAAATAACATTTAAACATTAGATAAAAAAGTTACACCACAGAAAAATTGGAAAGGTGGTAAATGAAGTAAGTTTGATTAAGCTTATAAACCTGAATACATATACTAATTATATAAGAATATCTAAATATAAGAAATGGAAAAATTACATTAAACATTTTAAAATATTAATAAATTATATTATTTTACAAGAAAAATATATAAAAGCATTGTACTTTAAAGACATGCGTTTAAACCTTTAACTGATAAATGTTAAGAGAAGTGATTAGATGTGTGTGTGTGTGTGTGTGTTCTCTAGTAGCCTCATTTTCATTGTGATCTAGAGCAGATAATCATGGAAATCTGTACTGATTGCAGAAACGTTCTTCTGCTTGTTTGATAAAAGCCACACAGGGCCGTGTAACAGATTTCAGATGCATCTCAGTAATGCACGCTTTCAGACACTTTTATGATTCGCCAGACAAATGTTTTCCACACGCTTGGCAAGCTCCTGAGCACCACACTGACGGCTTTGTTTTGTCTCTGGGAAGGTGTCAGCAGCGCTTTACAATCATAACAGACGTTTTCATTATACGTGCCTTTCCTCTCACCCTCATATCCTGCACAGCTTCCCACCTTTGCTGACAGGAGTCTTAATATTCTCTCCAGTATCAACAGCGGCTACAGCTCTGCCATCCCCAGCGTTTCTCATGCAGCATACAGTACACCATCAGCATTAGTCACCAGGGTGGATCGACATTGCATCACACTCTTACAAATAAAAAGAAAGACGCACATCTGCGATATGACAGCAGCTGAGCTCTTCTGTTTGAGAAGCGTTCGAATCAAAGCCAAACACTTATAGGAACAGTTCATCCAAAAGTGAAAACCCTCAGGCCACTCAAGATGTTAATGAGTGCGTTGCATCATGGGAACAGGTTTGGAGAAATGTAGCTAGTATTTCTCACCGACGGATGCTCTGCAGTGAATGGGTGCCGTCAGAATGAGACCCGATAAAAACAGCACAATAATCCACAGCGCTCCAGTCCATCAGTTAACACCAGGAGAAGACAAAAGCTAAGATGTTTTTAACTTTTCTTTAAATAGAGACTGAAAGAGAAGTGAATATGAGTAAATATAAGTCTGTCTTGTAATCATTTGTCTTGCCTCTGTTATTTCTTTAACCTCGGTGACGGTGATGATGCATCAGTCTGTTGAGAAAGGATTCTCGTCACAATCTCTCACCTTTCTGAGCTGAGTAATGCGTCTGAAGCAGATTACAGGCTCTACCCATCCGTCTGTCTGTCTGTCTGGACTCAAACCCACAGGCTGCACCAAACCAAGGCCCTCAGGCTTCTACAGAATGACGTACTGTTGGTGAAGCAGATTGCAGGAGAGCTTTGATAGTGCTGGCATCACATTTCCAGGTGCATCTGAATCACCAGGATGTCGTTGTTAGAGATCATTGTAATGGAATCAAAGGCACATTTTCTGTCTGAAGGGCACATATTTAACAATTAATCTCTATGTTTCATTGTACTACTTTATTTCTGAGATTCCCAGAACTTTTGATAAATTTATCATAAAAAGAGTCATTAAAGGCGTGCATTTTTAGTAAACTGATCTGTTTTATTTCTTCCCATTTATAGCATGTATAAGAGCTGATCATTTATTACATTTACTTATTATTTTATATCAGTTGCATATGCATGCCCTATCTTTAACTTGCCGCCCCCCCCATCTCAAAAAATGTATACATTTTAATCAGAGCTGTCAAACTTTTATGAGCATTGTTTGCATGTTTTCTGTGTATATTTATTATGTATACATAAATACAAACACATACATTATATACTTATGAATTAAAAAAAACGTATAAATGTTTGTATTTACATGTACTTATAAGTCATAGGCTTATATTTTCTGAAATATACACATGCATTTGTGTGCATTTATATATACATAATAAATTTACCCAGAACACATACATACATTACATAACCACAAACTTATTTTGGATGTGATTAATCACAATTAATCATTTGACAGCATTTTCTACTAATTACTATAACATGATATTTGTTTTTTTTCATAATTTTTCATCACACTGACCTTCAAAATCAATCTAATTTCTACTGGGTTTGTATTTATTTCATCAATTAAACATGATTAATCACGATTCCTTTATAATGAGACATGAACTACAGCGGATTCATTTTTCTGAAACAAAAAGCTGCCACTGGGGTGGTACCTTTTTCAAAAGGGACACTTATGTACCTGGTTCAAATACGTACACTTTAAGTACTAATATCTACCTTTTGAAATGGTTCCCCATTTGAAAAGGGGGATTTATTTTGGCATCACTGTGCCTTTTTATTTGGTGTAATGCTAGGCTACTTGGGAACAAAAGCCTGTGATTTGAGTTGGCTTCAGTGCTGATACGACGGTGATGTTGCATAAACCTCAGGACGGGTGTGTCGGGTGTTATCAGACGGGGCGGGAGCTTCCTATCAGCGCTGATGTCCTGAGTCAGGGCCCGGTTACACGCCCACGTCACACTGATGTCAAAGTGAGGCCCCCAGGGGGCCCTGGATGTGTCAAAGGAGTCAATGAGCTTTGGCAGCGGGTGCAGAAAGATGGCTCTGTATCAGGCTTCCTTGAGAACCGTTCTAACCGCTGCAGGAAACACCGAATCTCAAGTTTACAGATCTGTCCGGATTTCCAGACAAAAGAACAATTGAGCAAAGGTATTCGAGACATTCCACACCTTATTGGAAATAAAGATCAAGGAGATGTGTTTGAGCAAAGGAACGCTTAGGCTATAATCTTGTCATGAGAACAAATATATGCCCTTGTAAATGCCAACGACGTTTTATAATGCATTCCAATAAAACAGAAACATAATACGAGCTTCCAAAAACATTTATTGCAAGGGCTGCCATCTTGTGGTTATTTCAATAAAAAACAAAACACATTATGCCAAATGTTTGCATTTAAAACAGTTTCAAGAAATGAGGGATGTATTTACCTTATTTTAGAAAACTTATCTGCTCAAAAAAAAAAGAAAAAAAAAAGCTAGTTAGGTAGGTTTTGAACCTTTGCTAAAACACACCTCTGTATTTTCTTTGAATATACGTGACTTCCTGTTTATTAGCCGCTGTATATAACGATAAAAAATTAAGTACAGTTAACGTTTAAACGGTTTGCTCCTAAATGTGTGTTTATTAGAGTTTATTAAAATGGTCTTTAAAAATACGAGCAACATATTGGACTGTTTCTGTAGAGATAAAATAACCGCTACGAAACCGGAAGTCGCGCACATGCACGCTAGAAATGGCGCGATCCCTTTCATGTTTTTCTGCTAAAAAAATATTAATTACTAGTTGCATTACAATCTTAGTAAATCCATATATGCAAATATAAAGGTCAATATATATATATCAAATATAGGTGTTGACCAAAAATAATCAAACCAGTCAAAGAAAGTGAAGTTGTTTTATTGAAGTCATGCACATCACACTTGTTAGTGCAAATACCCTTTCTGTATTCCAGAAACTCTTGTTATATCATTCTATGTCTTTACAAAATATAATTTTGACGTTCAAAACAAAACAAAAGTGTAATTTCCGAGCTCTTTCAGTTCAAGAGAAAAAAACTCATAAAAATATACACAGGCAGTGTGCTGTACTGACTCGGTTAGTTAGTTGGTGACCAGTTTAAAGAAATTTTTTCCCCAAAGGCCTGGGTTCGGCTAAGATTTTCCACCGCTACGAACTGACAAAGACAGAAGAAACAAAAACACAAACTTTATGCTTACAAAAACCAGCCTTGATAGGTTCAGCTACGACCTGTTTAGATTTACATCACCGTCTTTTCCTTAGTTCTAACGTTTCTTGTTATCGTTAAAGAGTTCCAAAACTTTAATTTACAATTTAAAAGAAAGCCTTTTTAAAAACTGCATGTGTTCAAGACTAAACAAAAAAGGTAGAAATGCATCTATAAAACTAAACTTGAACTGGTATCTCAATTAAAAGGATAAGGAAAGGCCAACGCATCATATCCTAAAAACTGGCTTCAGCAGCAAATTAGATGTGACCGATATCATTTATATCCAATGTTTATTTTGTGACTATAACATATTTACACACAAACATTCATACATACATATTTACAAACGGCCTGTGAGCATTCTTCCGTGGAGAAGGACGATGTTCCAAACATCATGCTGTTTAAAGACGCAAGAGATCTGTTTAAAGCTATCCTTTTCTGTGCTACAAGCTTTGCTTTTTTGCATTCGTGGTCAAATCCATGTTGAAGTGTTCCGATGGATTTTTGTTGCAGTAAAAGAAAAAACAAAAAAAGTCCTCGACACGTTGAACCAGATGAGTCCGGATTTTTGCTCCAAGACTGTTTATTTACAGCACAGCAGACAAATGTGAACCACACACCAAACACATCATTGGTTAATTCGTCTCCCCGCAGTCTCAAAGCAGCTTGCACATCCACATTTAAACAACCAAATAATTCACTCTCACCCATTTCTGTGCTCGACGAGACACTTCCACCCATGCCCCCCATTCGTCTTAAAGCCATTGCATCCAATTTCATTCTGTAAAAAGAAACCTATGTAACAGGTAAGGCAGCAAAATCCCAGAGCCTTTTTTTTTTTCAGGAGGTACGGTAGGAGTTTTAACGACAGAAACTCAAAGTGCTCCATATCTCAGTCCGAACAGCAGGACAGTGTGTTGGTAAAAAGCTACGTTTTTTCTTTTCAGGTCAATCCGTTTGACGCTGACCGCAATCCTAAGATGTCAAGAATTTCAATATCACCTAGATAACTTGTAGTGTCTCTGACATGAACATTTTGCTTATAATACATGATACAAGAGAAAACAGCCATAGAGAACAAGGACATCACTGTGCTAGAAGCCTGTCGGGTCGAACACACAATAACAGCACAGACCACGTGAAATTTAGACTTTTTTTTCCCCGTTCGAATTGATGAGACGTTGCATGAGTGGCACTTCAATGTGAACTAGTCCTAGTAGTATTTAAAGTAGGCACTTCGCCCCTCTGTGCCCTTCTCACTTGGCTGTACATCTAAGACGGCAAACCACAAGAAGAAAAAACGAAAGCTTGCTAACAGAAAACGTGGTACCCATTCCAGAAAACAAAACAGTAGACCTAGTTTAGGCCAGTTTAATCATTAAAACTCCCATCTGAGTGACAAAAAACGCTGATAGATTATTTATTCTATAATATGCGTTACAACTTTATTCCCTCTTTCTTTCTATACTATATACATTTGCATTTTACACAGACGTTTGGGCTGTATTGTCAAAATCGAGAGGTATCATGTTCAGGTTTAGACCGAGCGTTGGGATTGGACAGAGGGCCGTGCTGGGGACAGGAAGTGGTAGAGACGAGTGTTCTGATTGGTTCTCAGGAGGAGCTCTTGGAGAAGTTGGGGTAAAGCACCACTGCTGTCACGGCAACCACGGCGGCAACCACCGGCATCCAAGGCATCCATCCGCTCTGAAACGATAGCAGTGAGATTAATAAAGAGCGCTGTTGAAGACGCACCAGAGCAACCAGGACAGAAGCACTGGAGGCTGGAGCTAAAGAGACAGAGAGAGACCTGGGTGACAGGAAGAGAGCTACAGGAGAAACACATCGATAAACGGAGAGAAAGAGGGAGAAGATAGGAAAAGCAAATATTTAAGTGAAGTTTAAGTAAAACTGGGAGAACCAGTTACCTCACAGGAGTTATAAAGCAAATAAAAAGCAAACACAACAGTCTTTCTTCAAACCCAAAGAAAGAAAAGCTGCGTTTAAAGGAACAGATCACTCAAAAATGACAAATTGGGCATCATTTGCTCCCTCATGTTGTTTCAAACAGTTATGACTTTCCTAGTTTTCTTCTGTGGGACAAATACTATATATAGCATTTTAGCAGAATTTTCTTTTTTTGTTTGGTATGAAAGTGCAAAGTGACTAATGGGCTGTCAATCTCTAAAAATATTTGACCCGATATAATAATTATTAAATACTTTTTTTTATTTATTTTTTTTTTTACAATATAATATAACTATTTTAATAGTACTGTATTTGATTCTATTTTTGTTAATAGAAATTGTTAATAAAAATGAAATACTTTATTATAATAATAATAATTTACAGACCAACAGGGAAATTATAATAAACATTTTATAATTAATATTATTTAAATGTTTTTAAGGCTTCTGTTTTTTTCAAGAAAAATATGCTATTTAGATAAATATTTTTATACATAAAATATGATAATCTAAAAAAATATACATGTATATAGATAAAAATATATTAAATGTTTTATTTAATATAAATGAAATACTTTATAATAATAATAATTTACAGACCAACAGGGAAATTATAATACACATTTTATAATATTATTCAAATTCAAATTAGTTAATGTTTTTAAGGCTGTCTGCATTTTTTGCTTTGAATTTTTTTATCTCCAAAAAAGGAAAAAAGTAGTCAACTAATACAAGTATGACAAATAAGAACCTCTGGCACTGACGGCAAAACTCATCTGAACACAATAAGCTTAAATGTGCACAATCATGAATAAGCAACATAAAAAGTCTGATTGTGACAAAATTCTAATCATATGACATATATTATCATATATATAAATAATCCCTGAGTTGTATGTACTGTCATTGTGCTGTTGAGTTATTTTCACAGCTACTGATCACTTTATTCCTTCATTGCATGGAAATGAGCAGCATGAACATTAGTCAAAACCTCTTCTTTTGAATTCTTTGAATAATACTAAGTCATACAGACTTGAAACAACATTAGTGTGAGTAGATGATGACAGAATGTTCATATTTGGATGAAATATACCTTTAATTGACAAAAATAAAGAAGAAGAGCAAAAGAAAGATGATGTGATGACCAAAACGCCCCAAAACAGAAAAAAAATAAAAATGAAAAAGCATCCAAAATCCCCAAATGCAGAGATTACGAGCAAGACAAGACAGTTAATGTGTTTGGTTAGTAATTGGTGATTCTGGGTTGATGAGGAATCGGTTAGGAGTTTCCGCGTGTCCAAGCACCGAAAAGGGATTTTGGGGCGAAGCGGGTGCAGAGATGACGGATGAGAGTTTGCCATGCATAGGTCGTATATATGTGATGATATATACAGAGGTGGATAAACAGGAGACACACAAACAGACTCAACAGGAGCGTGTGTACCTTTCTACCACAACTGGCCGAAGCACCAATACAGCAAAGCCAGGAATAGACCGATGAAAATGGCTTGGACAGGCTGCAATATGGATGGCTAGAGGAGGGAAGGGATATTACAAATAAAACCAAAAATCAATCTTCAAACTATTCAACCGAAATCAGGCTTGGGAAGTCCAACGACTACAACAAACATACAAACGTATACAAACAAAAACAGCCAAATAATAGGGTGCGGTGGGAGGGACCGACCATAAATCAACACAGACAAACCAAAATATCAAAAGCCCCAAAACCACAGACACATCTGAACATCTAGAAGCAGGACGTCAGGAACGAGGACAGTGTTCGAGGCATTAATAAATCACAGCAAACAATAAACTAAACAATTCATCTACAATTTATCTGTGTTAAATTCAAATCAAGGACACGTGATTGTGATCAGCAGTGAGCAAGGGGTTGTACTGAGAGAATTGTGGGAGATTAAGGTGGTAACTACTGTTCTGTGTGGCAAATTAACTGGCCAAAAATGAAGAATAAATTGTGAATAAAAAAAAAAAAAAAAGAGGAAAATATTCTTCTTCTGGGTCATAAAGATGAAAAGAGGAGAACCTTAAAGTGACAAATCTGATGATAAACAATAATAATATTCAGGTGTTTTAACTTCTATAAATGCTGAATTGAACATTATTTTTGCTAACGACTCTCAAAAGCGTGCTGCATGTGTTCTGCTGTGTTTTCCAGATCAGATGCTGTGAGGTAAGATCTATCGCTGACTGCTGACAGCCATGGTTAATGGCGTAATGTGGATGACAGCTAATTAATTCGAGTAAGATCTTAATGCTGGCTGAAAAGCAATCTGTTTTTTTGCTGCTTTGCAGATGAACTGTGTGGGTTGTGAGACTCACATTGCTGCCCTTCTCCTGCAGGAGTTTGAGGTTGACCTTGCACTGTTCCAGCTCGTCGTTGATGGAGCATTTCTCCTGCTCCGTCTGCTCATACCTCTGCCGCAGATCTGACAGCAGGTTCTGAGTGTCGTCGTACTGGAGAGAAACAGAGATTATACAACCACCGATCAAAAAAACCCAAACAAATACACTTTAAATTTGAGGTCTACGATTTGTTTTTGAAAGCAGCCAGATCTGCTCTCCAAGGTTGCATTTATTTAATTAAAAATACAGTAAAATCACTAATATTATTACAATATAAAACAACTGCTTTCTATATAAAATTTATTTCAAAATGTAATTTAATTATGTGACGGAAAACTGATTTCATGATTAATGATTTTTCTGATATTTTAATATGCTAATATAATTCTGAGGTGATTATTATCAGTTGAAATCAGCAATTTGTGGGTATTTTGTTTTTCAGGATTCTTTGATGAATTAATAAAATATATAAAAAAAAATTTATTTGAAACTGAAATCGTTTGTAACATCATAAATGTCACTTTTGATCAATTTGAACTAGTGCTGTCAAACGATTAATAGCATCCAAAATATGATTGTTTACATGATATGTGTACCACATTTATATTATGCATATGTGAATATAAGAAACATATGCTATTTACATAAATATCTTTATATATAAAATATGATCATCTAAAAATATACGTGTGTGTGTGTGTTTATATACAAATAATAAACAGTACGCATACAAATAGTGTGTAAACAACACCTTTTGGTTGCAATTAATCATTTGACAGAACTAATTTCATGGATCCTTGCTGAATAAACGTAATGTGTTGCACTTTCTGGCAGCTTATTTTCAATAAAAGATCTGGGTGGTCTTTGGTTGCTTGTACCTCTTTCTGCAGGTCTCTGGTGCGGCTTTCGGCTTGAGCCAGCTGGACCTTCAGTTTGCTAGCGTCCTGTTGGTGCTGGTCTTGTATTGAGCCCAGTTTATTCTCCAGGTCTCCCTGGGATTTCTCCAAAGCATTCAGGCTGCTGCTCAACGTCGCGCTTCGCTCTCTGGAGCTGCGAAACAAAGCACGGAAAATAAAAAAAAGTCAAAGAGTGTGCCGTTTACATTCTGTGGAGTTTTCACAAAACTGACTAATGAATGGAACAAGTTTGTGTCATGGGAAAGAATGCTGCAGAACATTCCTCACAGTGATGTGAAGCTCTAGGGCACATGAGCTCATAGCTGTGACTTATAAAACGATAACGTCAGCACAGAGTCGTTCACACACTGCCTAGGGCTGAGATTAAGTACAGGACAAAGGTACTTAAATATCACAATGGTAACCAGTTATTTGAAAAAGCATCACTGAAACGGTCTTTTGTAAATACAAAGAAATGCAGTTGTTGTGCAATACGGTGATTCAAACACGCTCGGTTTAAGAGAGCAGGTGTGGAATCTGACATAAGGTGCTTAAAAACCGTTTAAATCCTGACTCACTTCTGTTGTGTGAAACGATCTAAACGCCACGAGAGCCTGGTTGTGTGAACGCGACTCACCTGTCGAGCTCTTCCTCTAGTCTGTGCAGTTTCTGCCTCAGTGTTGTCTTCTCAGCCCGCAGACTGTCACATTCATTCTGCAGACTGGAGCACTCACCCTGAAGCTTCTCCAATTCACCTGACACACAGAAACAGAGACAGAAAAACTCACATCGATTCCCTCCACTCACACCCCATAACACAATGTTTTTATTTCATTTATCATCATTTTAATGGAATTTATAATAGAGATGCACCGATTGACCGGCTTGTGATCGGAATTGGCCGATTTTTTGTATGACCGGCCAGATCGGTGACCGGCCGGTCAGGCTCACATCTGCACCGGTTTTGAGAAATCGCCGACAAATGCCCAAAAGCACATGCAAATTGGTGCTCGTTCCCGCGAGTGACTGTCACACAGTGTAAACTATTAAAGACGCAATCTGAGAGAATCACAGACGTGTCGCCGACACCCGTGAGATATTTGGCATGCTATATATCTGGACCTGTCGGCGATTCAAAATCATGCCGCGTGAAATGTGTTCTGACTGAAAATATCATCATCGATTACTTACAGCCTATGAGAGAGGGCAGCGGGATGTTGGGGGAGGAGTTACGAAGGTACAGAAGGTAAATATCCT
>JAUMHP010000060.1:17089027-17100137 GCA_032361065.1 Enteromius trimaculatus
ATATACATACACACACACATGCATTAAATTATGTATGTGCGAATACATCAGTTAATTTTACACTTTATACATCACATTTTTATACATATTACAAATGTGCTTTTATTAATATACTTTATTAAATAATAACATATATTAATATAAATACATTTCCAAAATTATAATAGAGGGCTGTTTATAAGTGTTTTGGGAGGGAAACAGCTCACTAGCTGAACAGACTAGTCCATTATTAAACCAGCAGTCAACGATCCCTGAGCCATCCTTAACAGAAAGGGGTTAAAGTAAAGAAATAAGGTTCAGACATTAATGCGTCTAGCCACGGGGTGGATTTAAAGACGCTGTCTGCCAGCAGCTGAGACTCAAGGTGTGTGGTCCCTCATCCCTGCCAGTGTTTATGGTGCTCTCTGCCATTTCCGCGTGCTCGCAATAAATGTCAGCTTTATTCTGAAAGCACTTCCACGTTAAGCGAGGAGAGCCGTAAGAATCTTTTAAAGCCCCTAAAGCGGCAGATGCCCACAGCACACACCTTGTTTCCACGCGAGTTGGTTTAACAGGTCCTGCCAGCAACGAAGTCCGCAGGGAAGCGCTCGGCGCGAGAGCCATCTGCTTCACGGATGCCTTCCGTTAAACGATTTTTATAGCCGCTGATACATGCACAGTCAAACATAGCATTCATATGGTGGTAGGAAATCCCCTCCGTCAACAAGACCATAAATATACCTCTTCATGAACATAATAAACGCCAGCCGTGCTGAGCATCAGATTACTAACTACACCACCGCTTGGCTCTGAACCGGGGTAGAGCCTTTCAACTAAATGAAGAGGATGCAGGTGAACTTTGCTGGCATATACCTAGATGTGAATGTAATAAAAGCTGTCTGGATTTGGTGACACTCAGACTGCTGTCATTACAATCTGATGAACAATGTGGGAATCACTGCCATCGCACTTGAAAAGAATACTGCGTGTTAAAGCAGAGCAAATGTATATTTACTGATAAAAGTGTAGTTTGTCAATATTTGTCATCTTTTGTTAATATTTTAATCATTCTGTTGCATTTTTTAAATGTTTAAATAGTGCATCATGTTATTATACTTTCAAATAAAATAAAAGTACAATTTTATTTTACCTTAAGTACTAAAATAAAAATAATTGAGAACTAAATTAACAGAATTAAAATAATTTTAAAACTAAAATAATACAAATTAGATCATATGTATTTATGCATTTATATAATATTAGTGCTGTTAAATATTCATATCTAAAAAAAAAAAAAATTCATAATGTGTGTTGTGTTTATATATGTATATACAAAGACACACATACAGCATATATTTTGAAATATTTTACATGTATTTATACGTATATATTTATATAGTTATAACTTACATATTTAATATATAAGGAACTTTTTTATTTAATATATTCATGCATGTGTGTTTATATATACACATAAATATGCACACATGTAAACAAAAACTTATTTTGGATGCAATTAATTGTGATTAATCATTTGGCAGCACTATTATATAAATGTATAAATATATGTTAGCTAATATTTTCTTTTATTATTTTAGTTTTCAAATTATTTTAATTTTATTATTATTTTAGTTTCCAATTTTATTTTTATTTTAGTACTTTTAGGTAAAATAAAATTGTAAACTAATTTATTTTTATTTAAAACTATAATAACAATGGGGGCAAACACAATGAGTATCACTCAACCACAGAAAAAAACAGCCAAGTAAAACTAAATTAAATAACATTACATAGACATTTATGTAAATGTACACATATTTTTGTTCATTATTTTTCTTAAAATTATTTTCTTTGACTCCATTTGGAATATTCTGCAAAATCAAAAGGCATCTTACTGGAAAAAGAGCATCTTCGCAAGATAATGCATGTAAATACGCAATGTGCATTTGCATTAGGAAATGATACAATCACGGAACAAAAACCAGCATAAAAGCCGAGATCTGATCCTCCACTAATTCCCGTCATACAGCATTTGCCCAGTAACAGTCAAACTAACAGCCCACATGTCATTTCCTCTGAACAAGCACAGGCAAATGCTGTTTTGGTCAAGTGAATCAGTGAAATCAGCAGCTGTAAGCCTCAGCTCTCACAGATTTTATCACATTACGTGCATGTTGATTGCAAGTGATTGAGCTTGTAAGCATGAGCTACATTAAAGGATATGGCACCAGGTTGAGGGAAGAATTGATAGAAGCTTATTTGGGAGATTTAGGTTCCAAAAAAATTTAAAAAAATCCTCAAACAGGACTTACTCTGACCGCCGCCGAGCTTCCATGCCATCTGGTAAGAAGAGCTTGATGGTCGACACTATACAGCCATGAGTGACTAAAACAAAAAGAGAAACAGAAATTAAGGATGTATGACAACAATGGTTACGCAAAAAAAAAAACTACATTATTTTCATAACAAGAGGAAAGCTACAGGTTATCCTAAGCATAACCAGGTCATAAAATGTACTACCACGAGCCTTACTCATCAAAAATATCCAGAGACTGATGAAATGCAGCCGACTTGTGCCAGAACGCAAAGACCAAACACCCAAACGTGACAGGAACCAAGTTTCCAAAGAAAACTGGAACCTAATTTTAATACCTTACCAGTTAAAATACAGGTTTTCATGTTCATGTGTACTTTCGCTTCGTTATGAAGTCATGTTTGCCTTCACTCGTTCTAAAGGGTAAGTTACTTTGCATTTGTATCTGATTGTGAAAGCGTCCCATTGCACATATCTGAGTTACGACATATCCACAGCAGCAACCAGCCAGCTCTACTGGGTTTCGAAAGCCATCTCTGCATTACGGCATCTTTAGAAAGCATAGTATGTAACGGCTGCATTTGTGTCAGCGTGTTTCTAGATCCATAACACAAAAACACGTAAATATGACAAAGCGAAATATTACAACAAAAAAAACACTCATCAGCGCCTAGAACATAAACAAATGTGATTCTGGAGCTCAAAACCATTCACGTAGCACAGGTATATTTGTAGCATAACCAACAATACATTGCACGAGACAAAATTCACTGATTTTTTGTACTTAAAATCATTAGGATATTAATTAAAGATCACGTTCCATGAAGATACTTTGTACATTTTCTGATGCAAATATATTATTTTAAATAATATTTTAAGAATTTTTTACAATATATTTGATTTATTAAAAAAAATGTATATCAATATTCAGTATTCAATATAAATTGTATTTAAGAATTATGAAGTAGTTTAAATTCACAATATGTAACATTATTATTACAATATATTATATATATATATATATATATAGTAATACATATCATACATAACATTAAATCTATCTATCTATCTATCTATATATATATATATATATATATATATAAATAAATTAGATTAGTTTTTACAAATAAAAAAAGTACAATTCACATAGTAATTTGTATTTTTAAAAAAATCAATACATATATATTTCTTATAAATAATAATAGCATAATAATAAGTAAATATTACATATAAAGAATTATTTTAACAATTCAGTTTCATATCCAAAAAAATTAAAATTTATATTTACATTTGTAATTATATTTATTATATTTTACATATACATTATATTATATATATTATATTATACATATACATGCGTTTATGAACGCGAAAATGGAGTATGTTTCATTACTGCGGCTAACACTGACAGGCTTTCCTCACCTTTCCGGGTGTTCTCAGTCACATCCACCCCAAACTGAATGATGTCACCGGAGAGCACCTCACAGGGAGGGCTCTCCTCTGACCCTCGGCTCAGACGCTGGCTGTTGATGAAGGTGCCATTGCTGCTTTTGGTGTCCTGGAGATAGAACTGTGAAGAGAGGAGGGACATCAACATGTCAAATACAATGAAGAACACGTCAAATGCAGAACAAATTTCACAGCTAATGGACAGCGATGGTTTAAAGGAGGAAAAACTCAAGATAAACTTAAAATGAGCAAGAGAAGTAATAATCATACTGCATTTAATGCAGTTTACAGAAGTCAACAGGTTCATTGTTCCAGTACAGATTATAACACATTCTTTATACAGTAGAGAAACATAAAACCTATAATCTGACTAGACTGGTAACTAGACACCTCAGCTTTGTTACTGTTTACAATAACTGTTAAAAATAGTTTCAAACAGGCAGCAGTGGAGCACAAAAATACTTTTGTTATTGTATTAAAAATACTATAAAAAACTGTTGTATTTAATTAAAATTAAGCCAAAATAAAGAAAACACAAATATTAGGTTGAAAAATGTTGCTTCAAATATTTCCCTTTCCTATATAAAAATATAAAAAAATAAAGCACAAACGTGACATTAAAATGAACACTGAAAACATAAAAATAAAAGATTAAAAAAAAATACAAAAAGGACAAAAGCACATAATAAAATTACTAAAATGTTAATTAAAATGAAGATAAAAAATATCAAAATAGCTGTTTATTTACAATACTGCTACAAATACATAAATAAGAATGATTGTCGTTAACTGAAAATTTCAATTTTCCTAAAACTTATATTAATGCTTTACAGTATTCAAAAAAATTAATGATTACAATGAAATACAATTAAAACTTAAAATAAAACAACACCACAAAATATTAATAAATACTATAATTGTAAATAAATAAAGTTAAAATAAAACCAGCACCAATCTGACATATGTAATGACTTTCTACTGTGAAACATCACCTATTAAACATCATCTGACCAACAGGCAATTCAAAACAAACCTATCTCATACAGGTTAGAGATACAAATGTGTTTCTGATCGGTTTGAGCAACATACCTAATAACAAACAGCCATTAAAGATGCCAGAGAACTGGCTTTGGAGAGTCATGAATAGTAATATTTTCATGTACTCTGCTGAACTCCCTTCATTCAGAACAAACGCTGCTGAATTTTCTCTCTCGGCTGGATGAATAGACTCACTGTCAAACACGACTACAGTATGAGTGACATTCATTATTTCCGCCTGACGCCAGCATCCCACATCACGCGTCACATGTGGGCTTCGATGCTAACAGGTTCATCAGGTTAAGCCACAGGATGAATGGGGTCTCTTTCAATGCAATGCAATCAAGGTTATGAATGAATGAAGCATTTTATATAGGGCTTTACTGTGCATTGCTATACACTGCAAGCGCTTAAAGAGTTGATACCTGACTTTGAGGTGTTTAAAACGCATTTTACTTCACATTATGCAACTTATTGGCCATAAGATCGAGCGCCATCACATCCTCCATCATAGCGGGAGTGAAATGTGATATCTGTGTTTGTCTAACGTGTATTTTGGCATGGAGGCTGCATGACATCGGTGATGCATCTGTTCATAAGCAACCAGCTCATTTAGAGAAAACACAGATTAGCTCATGTGCATAAAGATTTAGGCTGGTTTGATTCAGAAAGCCAGGCAACAGAAAAGTAATGCACGCAGAAGCAGACCTGTCTCTGGTTCATGGTTGATGTGTCACATTTAGCTGGATGCTGTATTTTTCTACTTGCCTTTAAAAACTCGGAACTAGAAAGTGTACAAGCAAACGTGAAAGAATGGAGAAGCACATATGACATCGCATATTCTCTATTTCCTCTTGCTAACGGCTGTGCTGACTGTATTCTGAGGTTATTGTGGTCACAGATCTCTTATGCTTTACGTTTATTAAATTTTCTAAAAGCCTGTCATGTTAATGTCACTTGTGCGTAAACAGGAACGGAGTAAAAATGAGCAGTAATCTAACTTGATAGCAGCATTGCATGACAGCAGCAAAAATATCTACATTAATACTTAAATTAGACATTAACAACTAATATCTACTGCAGTTAAGAATTATTTAATAAACATAAAAAATACTGGCACTATTAAAATTGCATATTAATTAGATGTGCACTACTGGAGAGCTTCCCAAACATTTTTCATAGCAAAACATTAATATTAATTGACATTAAAGATTTTCTTTAAATAAACCATGATATTTAAGTCAATTGCCTTTTATATTTTTTAAAAATAGTATTTAAATTTTTTTTTTTTTTTTTTCAATGTAATTTATTTATTTACATATTAGTGCTGCACTATGAAGTCTGAAAATTACACGTTATGTATTATGGTTTCAGGCAAAAAATATCACAATATCATCATCATTACTATTAATTAGTGCTGGGCAACAATCACATCCAAAATAAATGTTTTTGTGAATATAATGTGTGTGTGTACTGAGTATATTTATTATAAAGACACACATTTAGGGCTGGGTATCAGGTTTGATACTTTTTAAGGTACCACCCGAATTCCCTTGATACAAGTATCAAAACAATTTTTGTCGTTTAATACCCAATTCCGATGCCGTGGAGTACGTTCTGCTGCCTGCAACATCCTCCAGCATGACCGGTTTGGCAGTGGTTCAGTAATGGTGTGGGGTGGCATTTCTTTGGAGGGCCACACAGCCCTCCATGAGCTCGCCAGAGGTAGCCTGACTGCCATTAGGTAACGAGATGAGATCCTCAGACCCTTTGTGAGACCATATGCCGGTGCGGTTGGCCTTGGGTTTCTCCTAATGCAAGACAATGCTAGACCTCATGTGTGTCAGCAGTTCCTGCAAGACGAAGGCACTGATGCTATGGACTGGCCACCCGTTCCCCAGACCTGAATCCAATTGAGCACATCTGGGACATCACGTCTCGCTCCATCCTCCAACGCCACATTGCTCCACAGACTGTCCAGGAGTTGGCGGATTCTTTAGTACAGGTCTGGGAGACCATCCTCCACCTCATCAGGAGCATGCTCAGGCGTTGTAGGGAGGTCATACAGGCACGTGGAGGACACACACACCACTGAGCCTCATTTTGACTTGTTTTAAGGAAATTACATCAAAGTTGGATCAGCCTGTAGTGTGTTTTTCCACTTCAATTTTGAGTGTGACTCCAAATGGGTTAATAAATTTGATTTACATTGATCGTTTTTGTGTGATTTTGTTGCTAGCACATTTAACTATGTAAAGAACAAAGTATTTAATAACAATATTTCATTCATTCAGATCTAGGACATGTTGTTCCCTTTTTTTTTTTGAGTAGTGTATTTAAATTTGTAATTTATTTTATATATAAACATTTTTCTCAAATATATATGTGTGTGAATTTATATATATGCATATACACATAATAAACATGCACACATTATTTGGTACAAACAATTTTGGATGTGTTTAATTGTTGCCAAACGCGAATAATAATAATAAAATTATTTTACTACAAATATTTTTACTCTATAAAAATAATTCAAAAATAATTGTGCACTAAGAAATTTGTATTTCATAATTTTATTTTACACCAGTTTAAAACAACTTACTTGGTAGTGTAAAATACTTAATGTGTAATTCTTAAACTATAATTATAAAGTGGAATGGTACAATTTAGAGAGGGACTTCTGCTCGCCTTCATTTATCAACAGCTGGCGTGTTAAATATTGATTAAATATGCTGGGACACGGCACTAATGCACCTGCGTGTGTCTCAGCGACTGTCGAGTAGCTACTACCCAGGGGGTGAGTGCAATACAGGAAGAGAGAGAGAGAGAGACTGAGCGAGCAAAAAAGAGAGGGCTGATTTTTCTGTCAGGGATTCACCCCCACATCCCATCGTCAAAGAGCACATTAACATTCCTAAAGAGATCTGACGCTGCCACCAGCCTTCTGCCTCGAACAACAAAACTGACTCCAACTTATTCAGCAGCACATCTCACACAGGTGCCAGTATTCCTGAGATCAGTGTGAAGGTCATCATTCATCTTACATGAAATCTCTTTATATTCCACCTAACTGAGTCCATGTGCAGACTGGAACTATTTTGAGTGCAGGTTTTATATAAGCGGTACAGAAAGGCAGCATTACCCTGTGCAAAGAAGAGCAGAGAAGATTTGTGCAATTAACACTTCCAACACTGATAATTAAACGAGATCATGGGAAGGAAGGAGGTGGAACATCAGCTTCGGTTCTGCTTGTAGAATAGTTTAAGCAAGACATTTCTACACGTTGGATGGTTATGCCTGCTTGGAGAGTTAGAGCTGACAGATACAGGACATCTGGGTGACACTTTACAATAAGGTGCCATTTGAACAATGCATTTATTACACTATTTATTAGCCTTGTTAACGTTAGTTAATGAAAACAGTTGTTTGCTCATGTTAGTTCACAGTACATTAACTATTGTTAAACACAGCTTAGGATTTTAACAAATTAGTAAATGTTGAAATTAACATTAAGATTAATAAAAGCATTGTTCATTCTTAGTTCATGTTTAATAATGTTGTTAAGTAATGTTAACTAATGAACCTTATTGTAAAAGAGAACTGAAATTTTAATGTAGTTTAAAATCATGTAGATAAAAACTAATAAAAACAATTAAAAACTAAAATTAAGGAGAAAGGAAATCAAAAAAAAAAAAAAAATCTAAAATGAAACTAAAAATCAAAATTACCTCCTGAAAGCTTATTTTCATAACAAGGAGATTAGGTCAAATCCATTACTTTGCTTTTCTAGTCAAAATAGTACAAAGGCTCACATCATACTGTCTGTGTTAGTCTCCCTTAATCATATCAGCCAAAAGCAACAAGATTTATTCCATGAGAACAGCTCTAAAACCAAAGCTGAGATCTTGAAGGAATGTGGCGTTTAAGTTTCAAAAGCAAGTCTAAACCTAAATCACTCCTACCTGAAAAGAGCTCCATTCTGGGATGGAAAACAAACGGCCTGGCTGAGGAAATTAACATCGATCGCACAGGCTGTGTAAAGCAGGTCAGCTATAGCAAAGACACTAACCCGTTAAGCTTGGTTACTAATCAGCGGGTCAGGCAATAAAGCACCCTTAACCTCAATCCTCAAGAACCAGGCAAATCAATACCAACCTGGATGGCTTTAATCTTCTCAACCATGCTGGAAATGTGATGCAAGTCAACACACATGTAAACAAACGGCTTGCTAAATGAATTACTGCAGCAAAAAAACACTCGATCAGACCCAGCGGAGATTTTAAATTCGTTACAGAATAACTCAAGACTAAGTGGGTTTTTTTAAAAGGCAGTGAGGTCTTTCCCTGGAAAACCATAGAGTTGTTCATTACTAGAAAGTTCACTGCAAGTTTTTCAACATTGGCCAAAACACTACAGTACACCAGCACAGTCCAACACAGTTTTTCAGTCTTTGAAGTAAAAAAGACAATATATGGACAGTTTAGAATAGCAAGGACAGGTGATGTTTATTCATTTTAGGCCATTTTTCTACAAAATCATTAACTAAAACGCAACTATTTTGCAAAGTAGGGTCAAGAAGCAAACTTTAACTATTAGAAATTAGAGGTCAACCGATATTGAATTTTACCGATAGCTAGGTTGGACCTCACTTGCCAATAATCGATGAAAAATTTAAATTTAAACAATTCATTTAAAATAGTACTAAACTTTACAAAAACAAAAAAAGGAGGTGGAACTATCCTGATCAAGTCACACGTTTTCTTTTTCCTCACAAATTCTGTGTTGTGTATACATAACTATAGTTATCAAATAAAGGCATATATTTTCATAATTTTTTTTAAAGCAAACAAAAGGGATTTACTTTAAAAATTAAAACATGGCAAATTTGTTGTTTGATCTTTACTTTAAAAAAAAATAATAAAAATGTTTTCTGTATCGTTTTAATAGTTTTATTAGCAGCCTAGTAGACCAAACTTTTATTTTGGCGTGTTGACGCGAATAGCTACACAGTTCTGTGTGACGCTAGTTTACTCAAATGAAACGGTAAGCTCATGAAGTGCAAGAGTAGTTCTGGAGATGTTGGTCATGAATTTAGTATTTAGCCTTAGTTAGTGAACCACAGATGCAGAATTACCGCAAGCGGCGCGCGCTGCATTATGTGAGTAATAAACAACCCTCATCTGTATAAGGATAACAGACCCTTCACAGCCACTCCGGCAGCAGATGCAACCCAGCAAAACTATCAGCGAAGATTAGTTAGTTCCAGGAATCAATTATCAGTGCCGGTTAATCGGCAAAACTGATACATAAGTCGATCTCTATTAGGGATGCACCAAAATTTAGCCAGCAAAAATGATCTGCTGAAAATAGCTTTTTTGATTTTCGTCCGAAAGAGAAAAACGGTCAAAAGTACAAGCTGAAAATTGGCTATATGATATAATATATTTGTGGTATTATACATTATCTGAACAATTTGTTTTTAAAAAGTCGGATTCTGTTGCATGGAAGTAAATAAAAGTAATGTATTGTCCGACAGGCTTATCGCCAGTCATGTTGTATATGACTGAAGGGCTTTATTCTGCGATAATAAAATAATAAATAATTATTACAAAGTATTTCCATTTTTCTGCCAATTACAACCACAATTTTCTGTTTCGGCCCAGAATTGTAATTTCAGAGCATACCTACCAATTATTCAAACATTTAATAAGCTTAGTATTAAATTACAACAAATAAAAGACAGCAATGACATATTCACACTTGCATGTTATTACTAGTTTGTGCATTATTTAGTTTATATGTAAAATGCTATATGTTGCATTTAATACGTAAATAACTTTTAAATGCTTTTCTATAACATAAGGGCAATAATATTTTTAGGGGTGTTTAGTGTCAACATTAAAATATTAAATATATTTGTATTCATTCATACGTTTTATCATTTTGTCAAGAAACTGACAGAATAGAATGAACACAGCATACAATTCTAACAATTAATACAAATAACTGATAAATTCAATGCTTTTCCAATATATTGCAGTGATGTTTGTGGTCAACAACCAAATTGTTTTAATAAACTCAGAGCTTCCAATATATTTACTATGTCAATATACACATACTGCAAAAATATCCATCAAAAACCACCCTATTATGATTCAGCAGCCAGTAATCAATATCTACTTCACTTCTGAAGTTCTGGCCAATGTTTGTGTTTCCTAAAGCCTGGAGTCTGTCGTTCTTAAATACTAAGAATTAGAGGTCGACCGATATTGAATTTTACCGATACCGATAGCTGGGTTGGTCCGTACTTGCCGATAACCGATTAAT
>JAUMHP010000060.1:17100237-17112982 GCA_032361065.1 Enteromius trimaculatus
GACAACGGACCGTTCTCACTTCTCAGCCGCTTCAGCTCTGACGCAACCCGGAAAAACTATCGGCGTGGATTTTTGCCAATAACCGATAGTTCTGGGAATCAACTATCGGTGCCGATTAATCGGTCGACCTCTACTAAGAATCTTCTGAGAACTTAATAAAAACCAAGGCCAAAATGTTTATTCCAGTCTTCAATCATTAGCTTTTCAAAACACCAGAGCGAAGGCACAGACATGGAGAGATGCCCATTCATTGAACTACTAGTAGAGAATTAGAAGAAAGCGCTCTTGTATCTGTCAGAGTTATGCATTTCAGTGCCTGAATGGACTGGAGTAATATTTACATTTCATCATATTGCAGACACTTATCCAAAGCGAACGTCATAAGCAACCTGTCAAAAGCATCTACAAGAGCATCTAAATACAATGTGCAAACTATCAAGGGAAAACTAGATTAGTAGCTTAGAGATGTAGAAAAAAGGGAATAATTAGTTAAGTGCAGCAGTTTCTTGAAACGTGTCATGGTCTCAGCAGATTAGATGAGGATTCACAGCTGATTTCGTGAGAAAAGAGTGAAGGTTTTAGGAACTTGCCTTTCTGCTTAATTGCAAAGGAATGACTATGCAGCCTCGCCTACAAACATCAAGCATATTTCAAGCTATGGCTACAGTTACGTGAGGTCAGAGATATAACGGTACAAATACAAGCAACACAGAACACAGAAACTAGTGCTAGCCGTTCAGTGTTTTGTAATGATATGTTTTGTAATCATGATGTGCAGTAAGTGCTTGATCCTCATGGCACATATATGCTCCACAAAAAGCCCGAGTTAAAAAAAGATTGATTTAAAAGCTACAAATAAGGAGACCACTGAGAAAGTGTTTACAGTTACTTAGAAACCAAATGAAGAATGTACTGATTGCCAGCAAAAGGCTTGAACATGAGGATTTGTAAAATAAACATAGTGTAGCATCTTAAAACAGGGCTTGATGCCTGTTTAAAATGTAAAATGTAGTACAAACGTCGTATCCGCATTCCAGTGAATTAAGAGGGTGGATAAAATGGACTCGGTTTTATGATTACAGCACTGTAAAAATATGTCAGAGCTTTGTATGGTGTTGAAAACGTCACATTTAAGAGATTATGACAGCATGGATTTACATAGATGATCCAATTAAGACGTCTCACAGCTAATATTATTAATTGCGTTGACAAGATCTCATTAGATACCGGCGCTCGCACAAGAGTCTTTCCAGATAGAGTCATATGATTTTTTAATGGTTGTCTGTAAACATTAAACAACTGCAGCCGAGATTTGATATTTCTACGAGTGAATTATTATAAAGCATTGCCGAATCAGGACACATCGTGTATGCCTGTGAATAGATCATATTAATATCTGTGAATAATCTGGTTCACTGTGAAGAACATGCTGACGGTGCACTTTCAACTCCAAGACATGCACTTCTGTAACATCAGTATTTTCTGACATTGAGCATAGAGACAGAGTACTCTACAGCTGCTCGAGATCTAGGGTGTGGGTCGCCCTGGGGGGCACTGGGCGAGTTTGTATCAGGAAGGAGAGGGCTCCAGTAGCTAAAGTCAGCTGCTAGCCAGTTGTCCCCGTCTTGGCACTGCCTATAATAACAACAGACTGTAAAAAAGGGGGCGCAAATGGCATCAAGCTATTTTAAGAGTGGACAACAGAACTCACACTTTGACAGAAAATATGCAATGGCCTGCAGCTAAAAACGCTAAAGACAGATGATCAGCAACAAAGACACACAAAGAGAAATTATTTTTGTGTGAAGACTGCAGAACAATTAATATATCAGATGCACAAACAGAAAAGCAGCAAAATGCATTTATTATGACACATTACATATGACGGGCTAATAAAATTTTGATGAAATGAAAATGTCAATTTTTTTCCAAGCAATTAATTGATATGAGACTTACATCACATCACATGGATGAACTCATCTCTGCTGTTTCCATGGCATCAGATAAAGGCATATTTGAAACAGACCACAAGGAGGGACAATCCCACAAATGTAAACAACCTAATCATGACGCATGAATACACTCAAATTCACAATTTGTCCAGTGGATATTTATAAACTTGCCAGGTAGAACTCTATTCTAAGGGCTCTTTTTAATTTAGACTTTGAGCAGATGGCAATATTTACATTTGATACTGGTGTTTACATACTGATTCTAACAATCACCTAAAACTAACAAGCCAAATAACAGACCGTCCAGAACTCACTCCATACCATGGACACTCAACAAGTGAAAACCATCAAGACATTAATTCTGGCCAAAGCACAAGTGCTTTATCCATAATAATGCTTTCTCTATTTAAAAATGTACTGAAATGAATCCTGTCAGAGTCAGGAGAAAAAGCTGCACAGATCAAGCACTGTTTACAAGGTAAAACATTTCTAAATAAATATGTAGGTGGATTTTGATGTGAGAGGACAACAGGAGATGGACTGTTCCACTGGAGAAAGTGTTGGACTTGTATTTTGGCCAGAAGTGATGGTATAAAGTTAAAACACATGTTCCTGGTTTCACTAGCCTGACTACGTCAGACTTCGTACTTTCACTCAATTTCAGTTCGCTTCTGTACTTAGTCTGATATAGCAGGCTATCGTACGGTTTCCAAAACGGCCAGACCAATCACCAAAATGACAGCAGACATGGAGACACAGGATGTCTGGCATTTGCCAATTGAAGCCAAAACAAGAGTGTTTGGTTCACATTTTGAATGGAAATGATGTGGTGGCCTTACTCGCAAACAGGTTTTGGGAAAAGTTTAATTTATCAACTGTTACCAATCAGTAACAGAGAGGTCAGTGTCTCCTTTCTTTTCCAGTCCTTGAATATTTCCTGACCCTTGATGTTTTTTTCTTTCACACAGCTTTTTTTCTTCACTAGACATTAAATAATACACTGGATTGGATTTACTGTGATGTTTTTACTCAGTTGTTTAGACTCTCATTCTGACGGCACCCATTCACTTCAGAAGAACTATTCTTGAGAAAGTGGTGGAATGCTACATTTATTCAAATATGATGAAGAAACAAACTCATCTACAACTTAGATGAACTTTCAGCATATCCTCATTTTAAGGGGAACTATTCCTTCAGGTAAATGCTTCTGCTTGTATAAGTCATATCAAGGCTAAAAGAAAGACACAAACAAATCAAGTCTTATTTCTACTTACAGTGCATCCATCCACAGAGCAACACTAGGGCTTACAAAAATTCAGGCTGCCATTTATTGATCGGTCTGAAATTGAATGCAACACAGTACAAGTAGATCAAAGCAAACCTGAGCACTCACAAATTTAAATCCTGAAGGAAAACATAATGAGAAGAGAAGCACATTAATTAAAAACTGGACTAACTAGAGCACAGATTAGAGCCCAGAGACTGGCAGGACAGTGTATCTTAGAAACACAGTGGCTCATTCTCATGGGTGTAATTTTGCCTAATCCATTAGAAGAAATAGCAGTGTCAGGCCTGAGAGCAGTGATCCAGACACTCTATTAGCAGCCGTGAGGCTTTGATTGATGAATACAAATACAGGCAACATTCAGTGGCATACAGTTGCAATCAACACCTTTTCAGCAGTGCCTACATTTGTAGTACACAGCATCACAAAGCCAGTGGACAGGTGGTGATATTGGCACCATTTCACTTTATGCCAACTATTGGCTGGCCTAGTTAGGGTAGCTTCATCTTGGCACATCTTTCCAACAGAAACCGTGCCAATAGGAGCAAAGTCTCTTTAGGTCATTACTGTGCTGTCCTATGTGGACAACCAATCCCAGAGAGGAAATGGACGGAATCAGATTTCCAATACTGCCAATAACAAGAACCAACTGATACAATCTAAGCAATTTAGACTTACTTACAGTTCAACCAAAAGTAAACATTTGCTGTAGAATAAAATCCAAGATGTAGAAAAGTTTCTTCATCATATTTGGAGATTGTGGCATTACATCACTTGCTCACAAATGAATGCTCTGCAGTGAATGGGTGCCATCAGAATAATAGTCCACTACAATAATCCACAAGTAATCCACACTAATCCAGTCCATCAGTTGATGGCCTGTGGAGTGAAAAGATGTATTTGAAAGAAATAAAACCATTATTGTAACCATTCTGACTGCAAACCATTATTTCTAGAAAGAGCATAATCCATAACACCCCTGTCTTCTGAATCGTGAGAGAATTATGTACAAATCAAGCATTATTTACAAGTAAAAATTGGATCATGGACTATTTTCGAGTTCTTCTTTCGTTTTAGTTTTTCTTTCGAGATTTGTTATGTATGGATTTGCGTTACTCTTATTCTGACGGCACCCATTCACTGCACAGGATCCATTGTGATGTAATGCTACATTTCTCCAAATCTTTTATGATAAGGAACAAACTCATCTACACCTTGAACAGCCTGAGAGAGTGTATCTTCAGTAAATTTATGTTTTTTAAGTGAACCATTCCTCTGCAAGGAAGAAAAGTTATTTAAAAATCACCTCAACGACCACCGCAATTATTAGTTCATGATCACCTACTTGTGAAAATCATGACAATTAATTTACCTCCTTATGTTATAGGTCACATACACTGCAAAGTTTTGATACTGACAAGCACTTCTACAGTAGGTGCGTGAGTTTATCCATTAAATGAGAGTGTAGAAATTGCTATTTAATTAGATATAACCATAATAGCACTGCATCTCACTGCTCTAAACAACAAACATGGATTCCATCAGTCTATGTTTGACGCAAGCTAAAAATGTATGTAAGTACTAATACATTATAAAAAAAAAAATCAAATGAGATGAAGTATAGGTTATCAAACACACATTGTTAGGTAATATGTAAAACATGCCAGGGACTAATTTTCAGAAACAACAACTATATTTTAACCTATACAAATACTGTAATATGTAATGATATGAGGATTTCGTCTTACTGCCTCTAGGTTTAAGCAAGGTTTGAGGTTACAAAATATTTACCACATTATTATTGGTAATTACCACATCAAAGCCTGTAAAATTATCATTCTTTAATTTGTCAGATTGAAGTGTCTCTTTCAATCAAAGCAAAAGTTGTTTCTGAAGGGTTAAACGCCTCACCTGGTTTTGTAGCGTGCAGCACTCCCTTAATTCAAACACCACACCTTAATCTACATGACTGCAGTTAGCAACCATAGCCGCAATTATTTCACAACAGCTGAGAAATTATCCCCCAGAGTGATGATGGCAAAACTTCACTGCATCAAATACTTCCTCTTTACCCTCCGCCACATGTACAGAAAACCTCTTTATACATGCAAACTGTAACAACAACAAATAGGGACATCCTTAATTTACACACAGCCACCCAAAACCCTAAACAACCGAAAAATACCACTGAAAACCATAAGCTCGCCTAAGGGAGAAAACAAGTCATGACCTAATACGCTGTGCACTTGCACTGTCAAAATGTGTCACCTGAAAGTAATCTCTAGCATTAAACCAAAATTCACACTAAAAGCATGTTCCTGGATAAGGAGGAGTGGAATATGCTCTGCTGCTTTCAACAGGATAATTTTACACTTTCATTCACACACAACGCTGTGAAATGAGAGACACACTAATGCATGTACAGGGTAGCTAAAACCTAGGACATCCAATTTCCAGAATTAAGAGCCGTCGTTTTCCGCAGCAACACAGAGCACAAATAAATGCCACAGCAACATTTTACTTTATTTTCCACAGCACTGTAATATCAGATAAAATGTTGCTGCCAAAACGCTTTGCACCTTTCTCAGGAGATGTTACGGGTCAATACGACTGTCACAGAGACCGCACGTAACAGCAAACGATCACGTCTTATCTGTTCAATGTCATATAAACATCACTCTGTAGATCAGAGAGGCCCAATCCTTTGACCTTTGATTAGGCACGCTATAGCATAATCACACGGGAGGGAGGACAAGCCATTAATATTAATTTATTGTTTTATTTATCATGAATTTTGGATTTATTTTTGCATTGAAATGCAGGGAATATAGATTCATTTTGTTTTAAAATACATTGTAACGTAATGCAGTTGGATATAATGTAATATTTTACTTCAAAGACCTCTAAACCAAGAATCATTTATTTAAGTGAAATATATTAAAAACATGCTTCAAATCAGTATTTCTTACATATACCTAATTCAACATTACTGATCCATTTAATATTTTTTTAATTAACAAAAATTAAGTTAAATGCAAAAAATATATACATAAAATAAAAAAGCATTTCCCTCCCATGATAATTATTGTTTCTGTTTGTTTCTCAGTTTGTTTATTAAAATAATGAACAATTTGCTTTGTCATAATTACAGCATAAATACTGGTGAAAATATCTGACCTTATATGTAAGAGCCAGGTTTTTTTTTATATATATCTGTCAACATTCAGTTATTAGTCAAAACACTATGATCTTACCTTTCTAACTGATTGTGGTGTCCTTTGTTTATGCGTTACATAAAAATACTAATTTAAAAAGCCAACAAGAGCAGCTAAAAAAAGAAGGGAAATTTGTACCATGGAAAACAAAAGATTGTCTTGTATTATGATATTTTGCTATGTAATGAAATAGCATTAAATGTGAAGTAACACTTTACAGCACACTTGAACTAACAATAAAAAGTGGTAATACACTTGCTACTTTTTTTTATTTAATTCCAACATTTTCTAACATATTACTAAAAAGATATTTTATCTGTTGTGGACTAACCGCTGTATTAAGTACTCAATACTACTGGGACTTTATTGTAAAGTGCAAAAAACTGGGGATTTTATTGTCTAAATACTTCTGGGTGGGGAACACTAAATGTTTCTAAACCTATTGTAGATAGAAAACCCTAATAAATCAGTTTTTCGTCTGCATGTCAGACAAGCAGTTGACTTAAGAGCCAATCTGACCTGTTCTGCCTGCCAAGAGAGCTAAAACACCTCACTTACCTTTCCAGTCTTGTGGTCGAACCACACCAGAGCGTGATTCCTGGACAACACCTTGCAGTCGAAGGTGGCGTTATTCTGGGCAGGGCGACACCGGGCCACAGAGCGCCCGATCTTGACCGGCTCATCCAGGTAGACATGACGTTCCTGAAACGGGTGTGAATTCGGGCGACAGGTAAACACTGCCAACGCTGAAGGCATTGAGGATGGCTTGGGAGTGCTACTCCAACCAGAGACGAAAGACACGGTTTCTTGATCCAGACTGGCTCGTTGCTCCAATTCTCCAATCTTTTTAACGAATAAGCAGGAGAACAACGCACATAGCAATACGAAAAACTTTAAGAAAAGACAATGCTCTCCTGCTGACCGACTACATAACGTCAAAATGACTATAGTTAGACACTATGTAGACGACTTCATGCCCCCTTGCGAGACCCCCATAATGCCAAACTAGCTGCCCAATCCCATACAAATCAGTTTTTTTAGATGACAGTCCACAACTTGAGCTGTTACACCTCGTTCCCAACACAATTCATCCTCATCCCCCTTCACAACCATAGGCCTGACCAAAAAACAAGCCAGTAACACTAATATACTGACGTTGGTAACCTGTTGGACCAGCTAATCTATACCCCCACCCCAGAAATAAGAATGCCCGACGTTCGACATACGTTTCTAGATTAACATGCAATGACGTCTATATTAACAGGCACAAAACGCAAATGTTAAACCCTAATGAAGATAATTAACGTGAGTGGGTTTGGATGAAGCATGCAGTACAGATCATCAAGCCACCACTCCCCAAGACTGATCAGCCTTTCACTATGAAAACAAACGCTCAAATACCTAATCAACCCGATATTTGCAAGCTTTTAACCGTCAAAAACCACATAAGCTTAATAAACCGCTCCGGCGGAGGGTGTTTTCTTGCGTACCAGAGCGTTAGCTGGCTAACTTCATATTAGCGCGTTAGCTTCGCTGAGGTAACGGTGGCCTTTATCTTCTTCTTATCAAGCCCTCCGGACTGAAAGAGACTTTAGAAATAATTCCGAGTGAATTTATCCGGGAGGAAGAAGTTATTCGTTCGTCTGTGCAACTTTCGTGCGCGTAGAATTTGCGCAAATCCAGTATTAGCTCGGGAGCTCGATACCTAGCTTAGCTCGCTGAGAGACGCGATAAATTCCCCAGAAAAGAAACTCGGAAACGAATAAAGTCCGTGGCACGGTCCCGCGGTAGGCCGTGGAGGTCTCGGCTCCCGGGGACTCTGAAAACGGGAGGAAAAATCGTTGTGTGCGAGAGGATAATTGGAAGTAAGTCGTCCTCCTGAAGAGAAACACACACATACACACACCGGCCACAAACCGCCGCGGGGCTCGCGCACCGCCGCGAAAGGGCGGGGACTCCGCCGTGACGCGCAAACGGGGGAGGGGCTACTGTGTGGACGAATTGCATTTCCAGAAAAAAAAAGTGACGTTTTTCATATGGAATGAAAATAGATGGTGTGGAGGCCCAAACATACAGATTTTTAATGAGTAAATCAATAAATAAATAAACAAATAAATACATGCCAAAGTAAATAATCGAATAAATCACCGTATAAAACAAACACCGTTCATTTTTATTTAAATTCATTTTTTGTATGTATTTATTTAAAAAAAAAATGGGTTACACTTTATTTTAAGGTGTCCTCGTTACTGAGTACTGAGAAATATTAATTAACTACGTGTACTTACTATATGATTTAGGTTAGGATTAGGGTTTGGCTCAGGGCTCCTGGCATGTAATTCTGCCTAATTTATTGTTATTATAATACTTAGTGCATGTAATAAGGACACCTTAAAATGAAGTGTTACAACAATTATTTTAAAATCTTATTATACATCTTATTATATTTACATTAATTTATTGTGTCTTTTCATTTCATTAATTTATTTATTGCAAGTTTGTTTGTTTAATTTTTTTAATTTTTTATTTTTTTTACTTATTCTTACATTTCTATCTATCTAATCTTATTATAATGATAGAAGGTAAAAGGTAAATTCCAGGCCATATTCATGAGATGCTTGCTGGAATCCCTTTTAAAACAGCTCTGAAGTGATTCCTTCACTATCTGATCCAATTTATTAATTTATTAACTCCAGTAAGATGCCAAACTTGTAATATTCCTTGACAAATGGCTTGCTCAGCTAAATCAGACAGTACAGAACAAATGCATATAGGCAAAATCAAAGACTTTGGAAGGTGCTTATAGGCTCCCAGGAAAAGTACAAGTTATTTATGGAGTTCAAAATCATCCTTGGAAAGTATTTTTGTTTCAGAAATGAGGAGAGGGTTTCAAAGCTGACTCCACCCCCTGTCCCTCTGTTTGGACTTGGAATCTGTGGACTAAATTACACTGAACATCTGTCATACCAAATGGAGCGTGCTGATATGACTCTAATATCTTGCTCAGGCTAATCCAATTGCTTTGTCTTGGTTCTTAATGTGACCCATAAGAAGTAATTAAGTGGTCACTGCTGGAACAACAGTGTTGCCGGTGATGCCGGTCACTTTATATGCCAGACCACCATCTCGCTTTTTTCATTTGATTAAAAATAAACAACATGTTATTATTCTCAACGAGTGTGCAAAGAAATGCACAATATAATAGTCTTAAAACCATATTTGAATAAATTACAATAAACATAATGCAAAGATGGAATTCAGAAAGGATTATAAGATTTTTCTCATTTGCATACATTCTATTCTATAATTAGAATCAGAAATGTAGTTTGCGAAGAGCATACTTTTTCATGTGTATTGCATTTTTAAATAAAAATAAATAGTGGCATAGTGAAGCGTATTGTACCTTACATTATAAAATGTCATTGTGAAAATAAAAAGCACATCAAATAGGCAATTTTTTACCATTCGAACTCAATAAATATAAGAGACGCCGTTGCTGCGTGCGCGATCGCGTGAAACGCTTGACCTCACGTATGACGTTAGCACGCTGAGGACGCAAGCCCCGCCCCTTGCGCTCTGGACGTGTTTGTATTTACAGCTCAAGTTCCTCCAGCTTTCGCTAATAAACCGAGTCAGACCGCTCCTGGACCGAACGGAGGGTATCACCATGGCCTTTCAGGGGTCTGAGGGACTGGAAGAACAGATCGAGGAGCCGGAAGACACTCTGAGAGTTTCCCCGGCGGAGGAGATGCCCGTCGATGGGCCTCCAGCGGTAGAGGAGCCGTTACTGCTGCCGTGGGACCGCTTCTCCTCCTGGCTCCACTGTATCTGTGTGGTCGGCTTCGATCTGGAGCTCGGGCAAGCTGTGGAGGTACAGAAGACTGTCATATTAATATTATTTATATCATATTATCTGTTCAGTTGTCATCTTTGAGTTGGCCTGCTAGCCGGCTAGCTGTGTGGAAGTTAATGGAAAACCTGCTAGCATCAGTGGCTAACAAAAATAGTTGAGTCATCAAAAATAATCTATAATATTAGACATATTTTCAGTAATTTTATTCATTGTTATTATGTTTTATTATTGTTATACTGTTATTCAACAGTATGTTACTGTTTATGACCCTTTAGGCTGTGATTAATATGTCTTAAAGATAGTAGCTATTGTTAGTAGCTATTAAATATTTGTGCATAAAAATGTTAATCTATGTGTTTGATTGCGGATTGCAATTAATAAAAAACTTAACTTTTTTTTTTTTTTTTCTTGCTGCAGGTGATTTACCCGCACCACTCCAAACTCACTGAAAAAGAGGTAACTTTTGTGTTTTTATTTTCCTGCTGATTTTAACCATAATTTTAGATGATTTTCAGTTTATAAAATACTGAGTGGTTTCTTTGTTTTTTTCTATTTCAGAAAACAAGTATTTGCTATCTATCATTCCCAGACTCCAATTCAGGTAAGCTGCATTTCTTCACTACAATATTTTATATATATTAATATCTATTGTAAATAATAAACAGTTGGTGCACAGATGTTTGACAGCTGTAGATTTAAATCTGCATAGTCTATACCAGGGATCACCAAGTTCGGTCCTGGAGGGCCGGTGTCCTGCAGTGTTTAGCTCTGACTCTAATCAAACACACCTGAAGCAGCTAATCAAGCTCTTACTAGGTATACTTGAAGCTTCCAGGCAGCTGTGTTAAGGCAGGTTGGAGCTAAACTCTGCAGGACACCGGCCCTCGAGGACCGAAGTTGGTGACCCCTGGTCTATACCTTTAACATTTTTGACTCCTGAAAGTTTAGTCTTGGATCACACGGTTACTGAAAGCTAAGCGATTAGGTCAGAAGCACTTTTCAGTATTTCGTAATGCTCTTCGCGTTTCTTCTCTGAGTGATCATTAATGTGTTTTTGAAGCCTGACATAAATGTTAATCACTTTTTATACTGTATATTAGTGCTCAAAGCATCTGTGTTGTAATTAAGCAGTGCAGTTGTAGTGTATTTTCCTGCGGTTAAGGTTTGATTTAGAGGATTGTAATTCATCTGAGTGAGTACTACGACCCTGTGTCTTACGCTAATGTGTGTGGGATGAGAGTTTGACATCTCCCTCCAGCAACACCACATGCATATTCAGAAAGAAACTCACAGCGTGGGTTGTGGAGTCTCTGACTCTTCTGCATTAGAGAGATTAATGGACCATCACTGACTGAGTAGGTCAATATTTGCGATTACACACTTATAGTTGCTGCATAACAGTGTCTGTTTTGATGTAAACCGATCATGTGAGTTTGTTTCCTTTATGGGAGCATATTTGGAGAATTATAGCATTGCATCAGTCGGATGCTCTGCAGTGAATGGGTGCCGTCAGAAATAGCTGATATAAACATCACAATAATCCACATCAGTCCATCAGTTAACATCTTGTGAAACAAAAAGCTGTGTTTGTAAGAAACAAATCTATCATTAAGTCATTATTTTAGATGAAACCGCTGCTTTTGTATTAAATACCAGTTCATAATGCAAAATAATGCAGTGAAAAACGTCTCTAAACAAAATCAAGAGATGGACTTTTTCACTGGAGGATGTGTTATTATTTTTCTTTTTTATATAGAAAATGAGTTAAATGTTTGGCATGTGATGCTAACAGCTTTGCTGGTCTCAAACAGAAGTCTTCAGCAATCGACTATACTGTAAATAGAGCAGTCGGTGTTGTTTTCCACAGTGTCAGCTGTGGTAAAAATGGCATGTCTGATCTTCACAGATACAGCTCTGCGTGTTACTTTAGTTTGTAATAAAGTTGGGTTATTAATAGCGACGCGGTACAAACGAGGAGGAACAGGATTTGAAGATTAACGAACAGTCCTGTTAATGACGTTGTGAATGCGCAGACGCTCTTGTTCTGCGTGTGTTTGTGGAGTTCACTCGCCGCTAGTGAATCTCCTGGTGTGATATTGATCCCGCTCTCGTCTTTCTGAAACGGGAGAACCTGATGTATTCGCAGACATCCTATCCCATCATTCTACTCACTTCAGCTCTCCTACAATACAATATACTGTCCTACAGGATGTAGCATGTCGTATTGAAAACGCTAATGTGTATCATATTTAAATATTTTTTTTTCTGTGCAAAAAAATAATGACTGTAATACATTTTTATAATGATTTACAGAGGAAACATCAGTGTAGCAATAGTTCATATACGAAAAAGGTCATGTTTAGAACAAAAATCATTAAGTTACATTAAAAGACTTTAAGAAGCCTAAAAATTCTTTAAAAAAAGAGAGAGAGAGAAAAAA
>JAUMHP010000060.1:17140894-17158492 GCA_032361065.1 Enteromius trimaculatus
TTTTTTTTTTTTTTTTTTTTTTTTTTTTTTTTTTTTTTTCTTCTCAGGATTCTTTTATGAATAACGAGTTAAAAACAACATTTTTTTTTTATCCTGTGGCAGTAGTGGGCTCACATAGATAACAGACCATGTACATCTCAAAGATAGCAGACATGAATAAAATTACAATAATCAGACATTTGATGGATTTTAGGTTATAGTAAGTATATTTTTAATGGACAGAGATTCTCACAAGCACATATGCAAGTCATTGATGAGTTCAAAATCACATATTTACCTTCAAAAATATATTTATGCTTTTTTTTTATATGCATTTTTTTCCCATGATCAATATGTGCACATGTTTTGTGAATGATTTATTATATCTTGGTGTGAATGAATGTAAAAATCTGAATCTTAAATGACATTGTGTTCTTCTCTAGGTTTTAACGTGGAGACGGTGGAGTACAAGAACATTTGCTTCACCGTGTGGGATGTGGGTGGTCAGGATAAGATCAGGCCTCTTTGGAGACACTACTTCCAGAATACTCAGGTACAGATGCATCTCATCACAGCAGGACTAAGGTAGTCAAACAACAATGGAGTCGCAGCATTCCAGCAGGATGAAGCGCTTGTTCTGCCATGGCCGTACTGATTGAGTTTGATCGCCCAGCCCTGTGAGCTGCTAGAAAAACAACTACGGGTGTGTAGTTATAGTTTGGCTGGATGCCGTTGCTGTGCTTTGTTTGAGGATGTTGGTGTTACTATTAGGATTCAGTTGAACTGGAGCGGCCTTGACTAGAGTTTGATTTAGAGAACAGAACAGTTTCTCTTCTGTACGTGTAGTTCTCTTTTTCTTTGCTGATCAATAAGTTTATAGGAGAGTGTCTAACTTTTGCTTGCTCTTTATTTCCTGAAATGTTATGACTTCTAAATGATTGCACACAGTGTTTAAGTGCAGATGATCTTGAGTTCTTAACTCAGACACTGAAATTTGACTCTGTCAGACACACACACACACACTATAAGTCCTTTACACAATCTGACATGTGCTTAAAATTGAACTGGAAATTAGGTGCTGAGGTGTTGTGTTGTTTCTTCAGGGTCTGATCTTTGTCGTGGACAGTAACGATCGAGAGCGAGCGCAGGAAGCAGCAGAAGAGCTTCAGAAGATGGTGAGGAAACACCCTTCTGAGATTAAAAACAGCTCTGGTTTTATCTGTGTACCTGCACCGGAGCGAGTAAACACTAACAGAACGCTTCTTTGATTCTGCAAAAAGCTACACCATAAACATCTGCTCATATTCTGTCCTCACAGCTTCAGGAGGATGAACTGAGAGACGCCGTTCTGCTGGTTTTTGCAAATAAACAAGATCTGCCAAACGCCATGCCCATCAGTGAGCTGACAGACAAACTCGGCCTGCAAGCACTCAGGAGCAGAACTGTGAGTGATGTGTAATATAATAGCTATGCATAATGAAAAGATCCATTTAAATAGAATTATTGGTTTTTGGTTATTAAATGTCTTGTCTAGATGTGTACATAGACCTACAATTAATCATATTTTGGTCAGTGTGTGGATTACAGTTCAAACATTTGGAATAAATACAATTTGTAAAAATATTTTAGGACATTATGCTCACAGAGGCTGCATTTATTTGATTAAAAATATAGTAATACAGCAAAATTGTAAAATATGTTTACTAGCTGTTTTCAATGTGAATGCATCATTACTCCAGTCTTCAGCGATCCCTCAGAAATCATTTGGATATGCTGATTTACTGCTCAATTATTAGGTATCATTATTGGTGCTCATTTAATAATGTGTGTTATTCATATTTTTAATATTAAGAACATATTTTGCTGATTAGTGGGTTTTTTCGTGGAGTGGGGGTACTGATAAATGTTTTGATTAGAAAGTTCAAAGGAACAGGACATACATCCATTACTTTTAACATTTGTAATAATGACAGATGTTTTCTGAGCAACAAATCAGCATCTCTCAATGATTTCTGAAGGATCATCTGACACTGAATACTGGAGTATTGAAAATTTAATTTTAGTCACAAATTAAATTTTTAAATATATTAAAATAAACTATTTTATATATATATATATATATTTTTTTTTTTTTTTTAATTCACTTAAATGCATACTGTATCCATCTATTGGTAAAAATGTGATTTATATTGTGCTTTCCATCAGTGGTATGTCCAGGCGACTTGTGCGACTCAGGGGACTGGTTTATACGAGGGATTAGACTGGCTTTCCGAGCAACTCTCCAAAGGCTAAACCGCACTTCCTGTCCAAGCAGGATGTGTGCTGTTCCAAAGGACATGATTCGAGTCATTGATGCAGCACAGAAGCTGTGCATGTATCATTTTCAGTTGATTGCTACCAAAAATGTACCCGCTGCTGATGCCGATCTACAGCAGTTAATTTTAACAATTTGTTTCTTCTTTTTTTTTTAATTCATTGCACCTTTGACCTCGACTGACATTTCTCCCAGATTTATTCCACTTGATGTGTGCAGCCTTATAGTCTTCTGTAGATCCGACCACGGTATGAAAAATACTAGATTTAAGAAGCTCTTGCAGTACTTCTGGGTTCTTTTTACAGTAAATGCAGTAGCATCAAGCAGTGTGTTAATAATGGTAACTTTTGTGTATTTATAAGATTGCTCTGTTTTTGCTCCCTCAACTTGATTTATTCCATTATTTTCATTCCGAACGGCTCATTTCCAGACGTTTGCATGCCATACATCCAGGAAAATGTTCTCAGAAAAGCATGCATTTAATAAATAAAAGATTATTCTTGCATTGACCGTCTCTATGTGTGCTACTACATTAGTTTTAATGCTTCTAACATGCATGGGTTTATATTGGGAACTAGTGAAATATTTGTGTTGTAAATGAGCACCTTTTTATGTACGTAATCACAGTTGCCTTAAACGTTGCCTTTACTATGTGAATGCACTCACCTGACATACTATTGATTTAACATTTCAGTTGAGAACAAATCGGTACAAATGTTCAAGACATAATCAACTGTTTCTTTTCCCCCCAGCCTTTGAAAGAATTCAAACATTTAAAAAAAATGTATTGAAACATAATAAAGTCTAAAATACATCACTTGTGTGGGTGTGTATTAACTAAGGCTCACAAAAGAAAATAACTTAATTATTTAATGCTTTAAACTGAATAATCTTTTGAGATTAAGTTACATGTTGCACATAACTTAAAACTGATGGTATTTATTACATTTTTCACCCTAAAATGAAAATGCACTCACTCTCAGGCCATCTGAGATGTGGATGATTTTGTTTCATCATCAGATTTGAAGTTTCTTGCCAATGGATGCTCTGTAGTGAATGGGTGCCGTCAGAATGAGAGTCCAAACAGCTAATGGATTTCTTTCAAGCATGCAGCTTCTGGCTTCACAAGACATTAACTGATGGACCGAAGTGGTGCGGATTATTGTGAGGTTATTATCAGACTCTCATTCTGACGGCACCCATTCACTGCACTGGTGAACAAGTGATGCAGTGCTACATTTCTCCAAATCTGATGAGGAAACAAACTGGTTACGTCCATTCACTCTTCCGGTTTGAAAAGCATAGTTAGAGCAGCATCAATTAAATAATGAATGAACTTAAATGCAAAGGATTAAAATAAGCGCTTGTTGCAAATACATCTTTCATTATATACACATCACACAATAACTCATCCTCGTCAGAAATATTAATTTGTACAAATGAAATGAAGCTATAAATATAAACATGATGTAGTAATCTGTAGAGTAATTTCTCTTGAACCTATTCTAAACTTAGTTTTCAACAGCAGATGACGCTCTAGGTTTGTTTTTAATTGCACATGAAGAAGAGCGCTCGTGAGTTCAACTGAGAGGTTAAATATACTTGCACCTAGGCTTTTATGATGCAAGATTAATGTAAACACAACCCACTATCAACACGCTTGTAATTCATTTCAACCTTTATGGACTTTATGAATGATTACTTTAAGCTTAAGTGGTGTGTGTGTGTGTGTGTGTAAGGAACTGAAAGCAAGCTGTTTCTGAAGCATGCAGCGCCATCTGCTGTTAAAATTAAGCTCAGAATCAGGGTGAGTAAATGATGACAATTTTTATTTTTGGGTGAACTATCCTATTAAGAAGCTACAAACAAACTGTTTGTGATTGTTTCACTTCCACTTGAGGTCACAGACCAGCGCAATGTGATCTGACGGGTGCGAGATGCTCGGCAGGGCCACGCAGGTCGTGACCTCCTGAAGGCTGGGCAGAGGAATCACCTGCTCCACCTGCAGGGCGTGCGGCTCCACAAACACATAGTCCAGACACCCCTGGAAGCCCCCGACGTAGTTGGTGAAATCCGGAGCACCACAAGCACTGGCCAGCTGGAATGGGTTTATCAGTCCCACCTGGATCTGTTCCTCCGGCCCACCGGAGCCCCAGTCCTCATGATCCTCCGAGACGGATCCCTCACAGATGAGCTGGAAGAGACCGGAGGAGGGCATGCTGTTGAAATCACCCAAGAATATGAGCCCGGCCCCAGGATGCTTCTCCGTCACCACCTGCTTCATGTGTTCGAGGGCCACTGCAATCTGAACCAGTCGAACGTTTCTTCCTGAACACACACAGAGGACTGTCAGGAACACCGTGTGTGTTCAGGAAATGTTAATATATTCACACTGATGCTCACCTTTAGGGTGCCAGTACAGGTGTGTGTTTCCCACACATAATATCCTTGACGGGTCACATAACGACTGCAAGACCGTCACCTGAGGAATGGGGGGACAGATGCAGTTTTGTTAAGTTTGTCCTCAAAGCAAGAGGATTTAAAATGATTTAAAGTATTACATAACAGGAAACACAAAAAGAACTAAAACTAAAACTAACTTATTTTAAATCAAGAAAGTAATTAGTGGGAAAAAAGTGTTAAATGAAAAACATTAAAATAAATAAAATTATATGATTTAAAATTAAATAAATAAGCCAGAAAATCTAACTAAAAATCTAAATATTTTATATTTTGATTCAAGAAAAATAATACAAAATAGGTAAAGAAAAGCTTAAGATGAAATATAAAATTACACTAAAATAAGATGATTTAAAATAAGACTAAACAATAAAAAGATTTTTTTTTTTAATTTAAGAAAATATTAGAAAAATAGGAAAAACTGTGTAAAAATAAATAGATAATAAAATAAGATTAAGAAAATAAAAAGTAAAGTAAAAATATTTTTTAAATCAAGAAAATATTTATCAACAAAATAATTGGAGAAAAGCGGTGTAAAAAAGCAGATAAAAAAAAACATTAAAATAAATGAATGATAATAATAATCATAATTTAAAGTAAAACAAAACGTGGATTAAAATGAACCAAATTATTAAAAAATATTTATGTTAATTCACAACAAAACAATATCCACAGTTTTAAAAACCCTTGATTTATAAGGTCACATTTTATGTGATTTCAAGACTTAAATAGATATCAATTATAATGTTATAATATATATATATATGTGTGTAATAATATAATGTTCTTGTTTTTTTGTTTTTTTTTTTACTTATGCCAAACTGATAAGTCTTGAGGTCTTGGAGTCAAAAAGAGCCACCAAGTTACAACAAAGCACCTGCAGCATCGTTGACCTGCTCTCGATCTTCTCCTTCAAGCTGGGATTGCTGGACACTTTCTCCAGCAGCTTCTGATGAAGAGGATCCTTCATCAAAGCCTCGCTCAGCATAATATCATACTGCTGGAGCAACTTCAACTTAGACCTCCTAAAATACGTGGCCAGACCTTCATGCTGCTTTTCCTTGATCCTAAAAACCCCTTCCAACCCAAACGCATCCAGCGCAGGAGATAAACTATCAACAAAAGCCCCTTTATCCACTTCCTGGAGGCAAACGATATCAGCGTTGTACCCAGACAGCTCCTTCTTGATCAGATTCTGCCTGTAGTCCATTTCTAAAGCGTACGGCGCACAATAAGGGTACAAGACCGTTTTGGAAAGATCGGTTTGAGCGTAGATGTCAGCTAGGATGTTATAAGACACAACCCTCAGTGAGGACTCATCAGTGACCTTCTGAGTGTACATGTGCCTGTTATCAAAAGTGCACGCCCCTGGACCGGCTTCTACTAAGCCTGAAGAGACCAATTCCTTAGGTTCTCCATACTTGGATCCGTTCCCCGGTGTGCATTTCAACATCACCCTTAAACCGATGTCCAGATTGGACGGCGTGAACACACGTTCGTGTCCAGCCTCCTTCCAGCAGTCTTGAGCTCCACTCATAAGTGCATTAGGAGAGCTTTCCTTGAACCATTTGAACTCAGAGTCCCTCAGATCTCCAAATTCCATCTCCAGCTTGGGACACACCGGAAACCCAGCCATTAGAGATTTTGGGAGCTCAGATACAGTGAATGTTGGAGGATTCAGTTCCACTTTGTACTTAAACCCCCCGACATGCAGCACAGCCCCGTCCAGCCACGCGTCCGCGTTCACGGTGTCCTCGGGAACGGGCTTGTCGTTCACGCGCAGGCTGATTTCTGTTTTCTCCGCTTCTGGAGTCTCGCTTTTTTCTTTGTTTGGCTTGGATTTTTTCGTTTTGTTTTGTCCCTTGATGATGTTGTTGGCTATTCGAGCCAGGACTTTGCCCAGCGGCTCTGTCTGCTCTCTCAGCATCTGTTTATTGCTGCCGTTTAGACTAAACGAGATGGTCAGTTTAGACTCGCGCGGCACGCATCTCACCACACACCTCTCCATACTCATACTAAACCGGGAGCTGAAGAGGTTTCTGTGGATGAGGATAGAAGGTGGGGGGATGTAACGGAAAAATAATTTAGTTGAGAGTGACAAGCGGTTCAACATGTGAGCGGAGAAGAGAAACATCCGGTAACTTCCGCGATCAGTTTTGATTGTTTTATTCAGAAAACCACATTCTACACGTTTAATGTGAGTTGCGTATAAAATTAAATTATTAATGTTTTCTGTTTAATTTCATCTTCATTAAATCCTGTATTATTAGATCAGTAACCTAAGGCGCTGAAGTTTTTTTTTTTTTTTAAGATTTTAACGAAAACGCAGATCTCAATATAAAGTTTACTACATTCGCCATTTCTTCTGTGTGGGAACTGATTTTAAATAAGCTATTTTGTTAGTTTTATGTTCTTTTAAATAAATACTATGGTGTTATAAAGTTATTAATTACAGCATTTAGTTTGTTCTGTGAGGCAGGGGTTTTCTGGGGTCCGTGCAAAGAGAAAAACGGTGAATTATAGGACATAATAGGGTTAAAATAGCTTAAATAGCTAAAAACAGATTAAATATACGCATAAAATATCTAACAGTAGATTACTGTATAATGTATAGAAAACATGCAATGACTTAAACCCTTTAAATAATTTAATTTTTACATTTTTCTTTTAAATGATTATTCATCTATATCTCTCTAAATATCAGTTAATTAAAAATATTAATAAATTATTTTAAAGTTTTAGAGAAATAAAGAGATGTTGTTAAAAACTAAAAATAATATTAAATTATATATATATATATATATATACTAATTATATATTTTACAGCATGGGTCTTTAAATAAATTATATTAAAATAAATGAAATATCTAACTGTAGTCTTCTGTACAACTATATATTATAGGTTACAATATTACACGATTCTAATTATATATATATACACATATATATATATACTTTTTAAAATATAAATTGGTTGTTTACACAAGAAACTACATAGATGCCTTTCATTTTTTTTTAAATAAATATTTTAAATATAAAAAAACCCTGCTCTAAGTATGATTTCTTAGAATTTTAGATTTTTAAGTGATTTTTCAAACTTATTAGAGTATTTTATAATTCCGCCAGGTGGCGCCGTTCGCAAATGGTTGATTCCTTTAGAGCTCATAAATAATTTATTGGAAATAATATCTAAACTCTATTTGATAAATGTACTTTTAGTCTACGTAATATCCATGAATTAAATTGGAAACAGTGAACAAAATAATTTTGCAACATAACTGTGCTGCTGGTTTTATTGAACTCAACTGAGAGGACAATAATAATAATCATCAACATTAATACATCATAGCCCATGTCACATCTCTCCATTTTATCTGCATAAATGTCCGCTGAACAAAGTTAAGCTATTAATATGTTTCCAAATACATGTGTACATGAAAAAAAAATCCCTTATTTAGCACATTATGATTATTACCAATATACAGTACTTAGTACAAAGCAAACCATCTGATTATTCTGGTTCAGAAATGTCTCTAGCCACTGGCATGCTGCATGGTCACTACAACAAACGTCATGTTGCTTCCATTGTTGTTTTGCTTCAGTCTTTGATTAAAAATCCAAGTAATAAGAAGCCGCTCTTCACCACAGCCAAAAACATACACAAAGGACTAATAAAAAATAAAATAAGATAATACAAAAACCAGAGTTAACATACAGTCTACACAAAAATACCATAACACAATCAATTTAAAAATACATATTCTCAAAATAACATCAGTGATTAATAAAATTATTTCCTCATTACAACTCCTCAAGGGAAAATTGTTACAATTCAAACATCTATTTGCTGGTTACACGCTGTATTGAAACCATTACTCGGTATGTTTTATTCTTTCGAGTTTTAAGTTTTGCTGATCAGCACCAATTTCGTAATCAATCCTCTATATCATTGATCCGCAAATTAAAACTATATTACATTATCATAATGGTTTATTCACAGTTTAAAACTTCAAAGTCAACATGAAATCATAATAATCTCTTAATACACATTCCTGGGTTTATTGTGATTGATTGTGCGTGTTGTTCATCATCCTACAGAAGCTTGTTTCCATCGCAGAATAAAAAATAAAAACGGTATTGTGACTTTTTATTTCATAATTCAGACATTTATATCTCTCGATTCAGACTTGTTTCCTTGCGAAACAAAATTGCTATATAAAAAACTCAGCAATGTGAGATATAAACACATAATTCTGATATTAACATAATTATGAGATATAAAATCAGAATTCTGAGATATAAACAAAATTGCAAGATAAAAACTCAGAACTGAGATTTAAACACATAATTTTGAGATATTAATATTGCAATATAAACTCTCAATTGCGAGATATAAACATAATTGCAATAAAAAACTCAGAACTGTGAGATAAACATAACGGCGATGTAGAATCTGAATTGTGAGATATAAACATAATTGTGATATAAACTCAGAATTGTGAGATAAATATAACGGCGATATAGACTGAATTGTGAGATGTAAATTTAGAAATGTGAGATATTAATATTGCAATATAGACTCAGAATTGCGAGATATAACCTCAGAATTGAGATATAAACTCAGAATTATGAGATATAAACTCAGAATTGCGAGATATAAACTCAGAATTATGAGATATAAACTCAGAATTGAGATATAAACTCAGAATTGTGAGATATAAACTCAGAATTGCGAAATATAACCTCAGAATTATGAGATATAAACTCAGAATTGCGAGATATAAACTCAGAATTATGAGATATAAACTCAGAATTGAGATATAACCTCAGAATTATGAGATATAAACTCAGAATTGCGAGATATAACCTCAGAATTATGAGATATAAACAATTGTGACATAAACTCAAAATTGTGAGATAAATATAACGGCGATATAAACTCTGAATTGTGAGATATAAATTTAGAAATGTGAGATATTAATATTGCAATATAGACTATATATATAAACAATTGTGATATAAACTAAAAACTTGTGAGAAATAAACTCAGAATTGTGGGATATTAACTTATAACTGAGATTTAAACTCAGATTTACGATAAAAAAAAAAATTAAAAACTACAAGATAAAAAAAAAATCTCAATTATCTTTTTGATATTTTCAATTCTGTAGCGGAAATGCACTTCCACAATGCTATCCAGTCATATTACAGATCAAAACAATCAAGATATTTTATTCGCAAAAATGTTAAATTACAACTGGAAATTGCTTGCGAAACACCATTTCATGTTGACTTCAAAGAAGCATCAGCACTGAAGTTAAATCGGGTCCTTAGCAGTCAAACAGAAGCTAAGGCAGACGATGCAAATGCAAGATATATTGATTATTGTGCTATTTCGAATCGCGTTCAAACATCTCCTTCCCCTCATGTAACCTGACGCTGAATGTTTAATTCCTAGATTTTTGGTGAGAACTGGCTGATATCTCCAAATCCTCCACTGTGCCGAGCCTGTAAAGCTCCCGAAGGAGCCTGATTCGGACTTCCACTGTCCCACCACAATGAAGCCACTGCAGTGGTGCAGTCAGTCCCAAACAGCTCTGGTTCTCCGTTCAGATGGGCGTTCTCTTCCCGTCCGGAGCTCACGGTCACAGAAGTGTCCATCTCTCGCGGGACCCTAGAGGTTGTTCTTCTCTGTGCTCTCCGCTTCTGTGCTGCGCGGGAAGTAGACGGTGGTCTTGTGCTCTTCGTAGCGGTCGATGTGCTTCAGATGAACCACCATGTGCAGAGCGTAGGCCAGCACCAGCAGCAGGATCAGAGACGTGATCAGACCCATGAGGATGGCAGGAGTGAAGAAGGTCGCGCAGTCGCTGGCCGCCGCAAACCTACTGGACTGAACGTTAAACGCCTGGATCTGTGAGGAGAAGCACAAGTAATGTGAGATGATGAATCTTAAAAATTATGTTCCAGTCTATCTTTACCTCTGTTTTCTTAAAGGGATAGTCCACCCAAAAAAGAAAATTCTGTCATCTTTTACTTACCCTAAAGTGGTTCCAAACCTGTATGAAGTTCTTAGTTCTGTTTGTAACCCAGTCACCAACTTAACTTACTATGGAAGTCAATGGTGACCAAAACAGCCTGGTTACAAACTTTCTCCAAAATATCTTCCTTTGTGTTCAGAACAAAGAAATACATACAGATTCGGAACTCCTCGAGGGTGAGTAAATAATGACAGGATTTTCATTTTTGGGTTAATTATTCCTTTAACTCAAAGTTGATCTAGACAGGTGGAAACTATTCAAAATTATTTTAATCATAAAGCATAACTGCATCATGCGTCCTTTAAAGGGATAGTTCACCCAAAAATGAAAATACCCCCAGGGCATCCAAGATAGGTGGCTTTGTAATATCTATGAACTGTTTCAGATGTGGCAAGAATCTGTCTATTGCCGTTCATTCATTCTGTCCATCTAATCTTCACAAAATATTTTTCTAATTCTCTTTCATATTCAGAAATGGTCAGTGATGTTTCAGGCAAATCTATAATTCTATATTCCAAAATTAAAAAGCACTTCATTGCACCCAAACTCCTTGTGTTCTTCCACACATTTTGGACCGTGAGCGTTTTAAAAAGACGCTGCTCTCACGCCAAACCACAAGCTTGTGTAACCACATCACACCCACCAGAGGCTAAAAATACAGCGTGAGATGCTACAACTCCAGTATGAGGACGGAGGGAGGGAAAGAGTTTCCTGCCAACCTGGAAGTCGGTAAAGGTTATGTGCCAGTTAGCGGCGTGGTCGGTGTTAGCGCTGGGCAGCAGCAGCGTGTCGTACTTCTGCAGGCTGCTGACGTGCTGGCAGTGATAGGAGTTGGTGGAGGGCGCGTAAACATCTGTAGCATTGAACGTGGCCTCGTATGTCCAGTTGTAATGGATGTAAACGTTATCGAGAGTGAACCAGTTCTGCCCTGCCGACTCGTAGAAGGTGTTTGCCATCTGTAACCTGTGGAAATAAACACGTCTTTATCTCTCTGCAAAGGCAAGGCACTTTTTTATTTCTAAAGCTTGCTTTATCAACTCTTAAATAGCTTTCAGTTTCACTATGGATCTGAGATGATAAAAGCTGTTAGAGTTCATTTGTTTGTCAAATTTAAGGCTATTAACAAAAATCACTCCCACGTTTTTTTGCATGTGTATGAGAGTGCACAGATAAAGGACCCAAATGGTTGTTTATCTGTATAATATACGCTGGAGGAATGTTTTGATCAGGCCTAAAGGGAGGAAATAAAGTGAAAACAAAAGTGGGCCCAAAATTGATCCCTGAGGTACACCACAAGTTAATGGTACAGAAGAGGAAGAGAAATTCCCAATCTCCCCTAATAATGTTAAAAATTACAAAGATACAGTACAGTACCGTGAATACCTACACAATTGCTCAACCTTTCGAAGCCATAAATATAATTTATGCTCTTAGATATAAAGTGCAAACTGATTGTTTTACTAGCATAAACACGAAATATTTAAACTCTAAGTTTAGATTGGATTAACTGCATTTGAAGATACTGTACACATCTGTGATGACAAGTTAAATTAAATTAAATTATTTTATATTGGAATATAAATTAAATCATATTGGAAATTGTATGCAAATAGTAACCATTAGCATTCTTTTAAACATAAAAAAGAAGTTTGAATACATTTAGATTTAATTACATTAAATTTCAAATCTGTTTGTGGCTGACTGCAATATTATTATTATTATTAAAACCTGTTTATAATGTTAGGATGCTAGTGTTAAATTATTTGAATATTAAAAACAAAACATTATTAATTATTGAACATTGGTGCCTTTTGTCACATCGCTAAAAGGTACAACCACTGTACTGTAGTTGTGCAGCATATATATATATATATATATAAATATTTAGTATTTTATATTTTCGAAATTGTAGTCATAAAAACTAAATATAAATTAAAAAAATTAAATTACAAAAATTAATTTAGGATAAATAAGAAATAACCTGATAGAGAGACCCCTTAGATCTTCCACATCGCCAAAACGTAGATTGAGTCTGAGGAATAACAAAACATGGCAAATTATTATTAAATATCCATGGAGTCAAACATGTAAATTCATTAGCTGTCAAATTTCACTTCTCAATTGTACATCTTACACCAGGCTTTGATCATTTATGTATGGAATATGATAATATTTAACTCCAAAAACAAAAATGCATTGTTACATTAAGCAGAACTAAACATATTATATTATAATCATTCAGAATAATCATTTTTTCCATTTTAGTGAGCTATTTAGATTTGTGTTGTGTTCTGCTGAACTCACATGGCTTTGTCTTTGCTGCAGAAGGAGCCTTTGGTGTCCACCGGTGCGTCTGGGCTGAAAGTTTTCTCTGTGAGATCCACTAAACTGTGATTCCTGTACCTGATGGCCAGTTTGCGGGCTCTGAAGAGGATGCAGGTCTTTCCGTTGTAAGAAACACTCAGAGGAGAATACGGCAACATTCCTGGAGACTGAAGCAACTTCCTGCGTGGAGGAGCGTGAAGCTGCCATCCGTACGGCTGAAACCAGACAGTAACATGAGCAATCTACACTGTCCTTCTTTTTAGAGTTTGAGGTTGGTATGATGGGCTAATTAAGTATCAAACTTGATATGAAATTATGTGGCAAAACACTTTGTTTAGGGTTTTTAATTTTTCTAATTTGGTCTCCTTTGCTATACCAAGGCTGCAAAAATACAGGAATAAGTACAAAATTGTGAAATATTATTACGATTTAAAAAAACTGTTGTCTATGTGAATATATTTTAAAATGTAATTTATTATTGCATTAAACGCTGAATTTTCAGCATAGTAACTAAAATCTTCAGAGTCACAGATTCCCTCAGAAATCAGTCTAATATGCTGATTTGTTGCTCAAGAAAAATGACTTATTGTAATCAATGTTGAAAATGGCTTTAAAATAGTCCTTAATGTCTTTTTTGATAATACATTCATAATGAATATAAATATAAATTTCTTTCAACAGTATAGTTGTCATAGCTATGGGGTAAGTTGTCACAATATAACAATCTAAACCTATAATAACCAGATGGCCAGCAGACAGATTATTTTAATTAAATGTAATTAAAAACTATTTGCAGGAATAAAAGTGTGACAGCACCACCATGTGGGGATTTATATGAAGTACTCTGTGTGTGACAACAAGCCCCGTACTCCCCTATGCTTTGAAATACACTGAATACTCATGAAAAACAGTTTAGATACAGAAATCGTATTTGCAAAGGGAATTAGGGACATTTTGGGGCACTGTAACATCCTAAATCAAAGTGAAATTCCTGATTAAAAATGTTGCATGTCTGTAATCTGTTTTTCCAAAGACAATGCAGTCTGTGAAGGATTAAATTCATCTGCTTTGGATGTTTGGAGGGAAATCTGCACCCCAGCGGCGGTACAAGGTCACATTGACTCGGCTCGTCTCACCTGCAGAGCTCGTCTGAGACGCTCTTCAGCCGCAAACACCGAGCTGTCAGTCTCCGGCCCATCTGTACAACAACACACGCTCACTCACTATCTGCTCAGATAATCACATTTATAGGAAAAAATAAGCATGTTCCAAGAAAATCTGCAATACTACACTGAAACAAAATAACACTACATGTTTTACGGTAAGTTAAGGTAAATAAACTATTTATTTTACCTACGTTTAATTAAAAACACATATGTTGAAACTTAGTCAACTAAACATATTTATATAAATAATTATAAATAAATTGACTGCAACTACTTAGCTTAATAAAATGTAAATTCAATGATTCTTGTCAGTGCATTTGAGATTTTAGGATTTATTTGATAAAACAGTAATATTGTAAAATATTTTTGCAATTTAAAATAACAGTTTTCTATTTAATTATACTTTAAAATGTAATTAATTTCTGTGATGCAAAACTGAATGTTCAGCATCATTACTCCAGTTTTCAGAGTCACATGATCCTTTACATTTTTTTTATAACATGCTGATTTTTTGTCAATTTTGGAAGCAATTAATTATTATTATTTTGAACCTGTAATACTTTTTTAATGATCCTTTGATGAATAAAAAGTTCAAACGATCAGAATTTTTTCTAAATGGAAATCCTTTCTTACAATAAAACTTAAAACATGCTTGCTGAATAAAAGTATTAATTTGCTTTTTAAAAAAGAAGGAAAAATTACTAACTCCTACCTTTTGAATGCTAGCAGTTTGGCACATGTACGGATATTTATATGGACTAAAAGTGATGAAATTTTGAACTTTGTAGTGTAAATAAATGAGCCTTTTATAACAATATAGCAGATATTTACATAAAATGATATAAATATCAGCTCATAATCTATATCTCCAATAATATGTTTTAGTAAGATAATATTGAAATGATCCAAACACATGCAATCCAATGCTGATTGAGAGATGAAGAACAGACAATCCCTTAAAAGATCTGAGGAACAGTGAAAGTAGAGCTTCAGTCTATAAAGTGTTCATCTGGAAGTATTACTGATGGTATTCTTACTTAGTAAAACTAAAAGAGCTTATATTTACAGTCTAAACCTTCAATCAGACGACAGAAGGCATGGAGTTTTGATCATTTAGGGCCTTTAGAAATGTGCATATCAAATAGGATACATTTAGATTAGCATTAATACAGAAGAAAGATATCAAAATGATTTACTTTGCTGGACTCTGATGTCTTGGGATGGTGCATCATCTGAGCTGTAAGTACAAGAATTCAACGAGTGCATTATTAATCAGATGAATGCCTTCATAAACAACTGAAATCATTTTTAAAGCTGGATACAATTATTGGTTCTCGGGCTGCAGATCGGATCTTTGCGCGGTATGAATATGAATGAGATACAGGAGGCTTTGATGCTGTGAGTCACTGCTGGAACGTCAGCGTCCGTGAAGTGAGACGAACTCGCTTTCATGACACTTCGCTTTGTTCCCGCGGGATATTTCTATTGCTCAGGAGATCTCAGTTACGTTTCCTTTAAACATCGGCGCCGCTTCTGACACCTCTGCTGAAATGCCTCAGGAGAAATAAATACACACACAAATGAGTCTGTTAACATGCAGCAGGAGATATGAAATCACTGTAGAGAGCAGCTCGGATTATTTGGTAGAAATAAGAGCAGAAAATGCTCGAGTTGAAATCATATGGAGGAATAGTTCACCCAAAAGTGACATTTTGCTAAAATCATCTTCACTTTCAGGCCATCCGAGATGCGGATGAGTTTGTTTCATGATGGAAATGTAGCATTGCATCACCTGCTGAGCAATGAATGCACTGCAGTGAATGGGTGCCGTCAGAGTGAGAGTCTAGAGAGCTGATACAAACTTACATTTGTAATAACTTACATTTTCTGATAAAAAATCCAATATTTTTAACTCTTTCCCGCCAATATTTCTCAAGATTTTCACCTAAATTTGACGGCCTTCAGATTATTTTCTGCAAAGCATATATGAACACATGATATAAATAATAGTAAACAACCAAGCCTCTGCTTTCAAACAAATCCATTTTATTCTATCTTTATGTGTTCATGTTTTATCATCACTTGAATGCAGATAGGTTTAATCAGAAATACAAGATTTTGAACAAAAAACTGAGAATGATTTTTTATCTAAGTACTGCATTTTCAAAGCAAAATACATTCAGATGTCATATTCTTTCACCGGTAAGTAATTATATGAATAAATGAAATTGCATTCAGTAAACAGAACAAACACACACACACGTTCAAAAACCGGACAAATACCTTAAAATATATAATCAACCATTTCTCCTTACATAATCTATTGCTTTCCCTGATAATAAAAAAGTCATCTGGTCCCAATCGAAGAGAAATCTGCGCAGATCAGGAGATGGATTATGGGTTTGTATTTTAGACAGAAGCAAAGGTTAGGGTTAGTTAAAAATGTCTTGATGGATTTGTTTTGTCTTCTCCAGATGTTAAATGATGGACTGGAGTGCTGTGGATTATTGTGATGTGTTTATCAGCTCTTTTTCTGACGGCACCCATTCACATCCATTGCTGTGACACTGATGCAATGCTGCATTTCTCCAAATCTAATGAAGAAACAAACTCATCTACATCCTGGATGACCCGAGAGTGAGGACACTTTCATCTAACTTTCTTTTTTGATTGAACTGTTCCTTTAAGATCTTCGTTTGAGGTTCCCTGGGTCTTTTTCAAACTTCTGAGAAGCAGGAGACGTCTCGACTTTTACTGCTGTCCAGGAGAAACGACTGATGTGTGATTCTGCTGCGTGTTCTCGTCAGTTCTTCAACAGTAAGACGGATTACTGAAAGATGAACAGTTTAACCGTTTAATCACCGAGTAATGCTGCTGAAATGGGCTTAACCTGCTTCTCAGACCTGATTATGGGTCAGTCTGAGCGGCGCTGGCACATAATGTCGGTCAGGGATCAAAGTAAGACGTGTGGATGTCTTGGGTTAGCGAGGATGAAAGAGAAGAGACTCTGACTCGTATATAAATTTGTAACACATGTAAATGGATGTTTTCTTTAGTGCGAGCCACAGCTCTATTAGACGAGACCTATCTGGATCGATTAACTGTGCACATAAATAATCTGTGGTGCATGTGAAGAATTAATAATGTTTTCAGATTCAAGCATCAGTCGCTATATACTACTGTAGATCTTCGGTTTCCTCTGATAATGAGATGTTATTGTGAAGTAATACTAAATGTAATAAAATCATTATTAACTGTAATAAAATAAAACATAAATATAAATCTTTAACATAAAAAAGAAAGAAAGAAAATAGAA
>JAUMHP010000060.1:17192183-17205756 GCA_032361065.1 Enteromius trimaculatus
TTTAGGTTAATTTACTGCATCTTTGCTGAATTAAATATTTATTTCTTCAAAAAAAACAAAAAAAACCAAACGGTTTTCTCCAAACTTCTAGGATCTGGAGGAACAAAGCCGTTTGATAGCCGCCTCAAGCCGACCCGGCCAACCAGCTGCTGACGGACAGTTCTTGGTCCTTAGCAACAGCCAATCAGAGGACAGCGACGCAGGAGAGGAGGGGCAGAAAAAGGGCGAATCAGAGGCCTAATGTACACCGCTCTGTGCTTGGATTCCACAAATATCACTTCCTGTTCTTCAAGGGTTCTCGAGAGTGGCCTGCAGGAACAGTAATGTAGTACATGACTGCAAAATATGATTTAAAAAAAAAATATTCATGCAGACACTTTGGGGAGAACCTCTCAAAAGTTGTTATTTGTAAGAATCCTGTATTTTTTACCATATCCGTTACTGAACAGCATTTGCTTTTAGAGGGTTTTATATATGTGTGTGTGTAAATGAATCTGTGAGGAGATGTTTGTTGCACGTGTGAATAATAATTGATATAATACTGTATGTTGGGCTTGGTTTTCAGTTCTCACTGATCATGTTTTAAAGCTGCATGTGTTTTCGTTCATATCATATTTCACGAAATGTGTCAAGAACGTGATTTATTATGGAAATTAAAGCATCTTAATTGTCCTAAAACAGGCGTTTTCCTCATGCTAATTAATTCTTTCTAAAAGACCAGCCGTTCTTGATTCGTTTCTGTGAGGTTCATCTTACTGCGTTTCAAAATGATACGGTTCTGAGTTTTGTCTGTAGGTTGTTTCATGGCTTTGTTATTTTACAAACACACATCTGATTTATTTTACAGACAGTTTTGTAATCACTCAGTGTTTCTATCTCAACACTAAGAAACAAAATCATATTTTTGTTTAAGATCATGTGATCCACTGCCTTTAAACTTGGGATACACTTTAATTTTTGTTTAAGATGTCTGGAGCCTGTGTTGCACAAAATGGCCCAATGTATTAAAATGCTTCAGCTTGTGGAGGAAAGAAAATCTGAAAGTTTATTTGAGAATCAAATACTGTCTCATGCATTGATTTGGTTTATTTGATTGTTTGCGTAAGGTCTTTGTGGTTCATATTCTGAGACACTTTCAATTCCATGGAGTTGGAAGCATTTGCAGCATTTTAATTTGTAAATGATTATTTCTAACCTTTAAGAAAATGTTTGTGTCTAATGTCTTTATACAAAATCAGTTGATGGGGTTCAATGAAGATTGGTATTAAAATTTCTTTCGAATGAGCTGATGATCTTTGACTCGTCTTACAGGACTATGCTAAATTGTCTTTTGTGTTTTCTTTTCCGTTTCTCAGTTTAGAATTAGTTTTTTCTTTAGATAATAAGCAGGTATTATTGTTACAGCTTCCGTAAATCCAATATAATAAATAAAAAAATAAAAGTAAATGAAAACATGTAAAATGTTTTTTTATTACATTTTTTTGTTTATAATATCGTTACAGCAACAGAAAATCTAATATAAAAAGTAAATAAATAAAAGTAAATGAAAACATATAAAAGTAAGCTAAATCATTTTTTTGTTTGTAGTATTGTTACAGCAAATCACTGTACAAATTACAGCAAGGTAAAAAAAAACTAAATGTAAACGTGTATATATAAAATTAAACTAAATTAATTATAGTTTTTATTTATTTTTGTAATATTTTTTAAATAAAACAAATATTGCAATTGCTAAACACAGCTACAAATAAATAAATAAAAATATAAAAGCAAACACAAAGTAAACTAATTTAAACTCAATAGGGGTTATATTTAGAGAATTTGTAATTTTTAAATGCCACCAAAACTTAACAAAAACCATGTACTGTCATATTGTTGGAAAGATTTTTGCAGGTTTTTTTTAAAAATAGTGTTGTATAATATACGTTCTGAAATATTGCAAATATTTATTTTTATTTGTATTTATTTTTTGTGAAGGTGTTAAGAAGTCACGTGTTTCTGAAGTGTCTGAAAATAAATATTCCCGAATAAACAAGTATCTGAAAACAACCTGTGAGTTCCATCAAACTCCCCAAATTTGCGCGACTGGATTACCTCGGGAAAATAAAGCATAAATTGATTGTATTGTAAGTTAAGTGATTTGATATTCATTTCTAATTGGTCTTCTTTTGGTTTGCATTTAAACAAGTCTAATTGGTAATTTCTTTGCAAAACAATGGATCCGCAGGGGCCGCGCTTGTGTCCTCGGAGCTCTCGGAGAGCCTAAGACAAATAAACAAGCAAGTAATTTATTAAAAGCAGCCAAGCAACCGAAAGAGATCAATTCGGCATTGAATGGGACAATTATTACATGCTGCTTCCAGCAAATTGGCAGGCAGCTATTGTGCTTTTGTGATCCAGAGCGTCTTTCTCCATGCATGTCAACAGAGAATGGGAATATTCAGGAGGATTAGTTTAAACAGCATTATTATTTTAAACTCGTGTGGTAGAAAATAAGGTAAATAAGATTAGGTGCTAGTTGACTGCTTTCCCATAATGCTGGAGATGCGGCACAAGGAAATGAGGAGAAGATAAAACCCAGGAACGGGGCCTAATTTTCTACCTGGTGAGTAAAAAGAATGGCACATCAGCCCTGTTTTGTCCCGGTCAATAGCAGCTTAAAGGGATTCAGTGTCTCTAGAAGATAACGGGCTGCTGCTTCAGGTTGGAAGGCCTCATTTGGACCCTGAATTACCTGCAGTCCAGGGGCTCCATGTGGAGGGCCGGTGATTCTCATGTAAAACATTGGGTCTCAGGCTTTAATTGGTGACGTTTCGAAGCTATAAAGACCAGCTTACGGCTTTCAGATCACACCAGAAGAAGAGGACTCAGTCTCCAGATGGCTTCTCTCACAGTCGGCGCACATCAGAGCCGCTCGATGCCCAGACAGTCTGCTTTCACCATCGACAGCATCCTGGGACTCAACCGAGCCGATCAGAGAACTGTCCTGTCAGCGCCTTACCGACCGTGGACAGGTAAAGTAACATGCTTAGTTTCTTAGCATAGAAATATTTGGCTGAGATGCAACTATTTGAAAATCTGGAGCAAAAAAATCTAAATATCGAGAAAATCACCTTTAAAGTTGTCCAAATGAAGTTGGATACAGTTTTATGCAAAAGTTTTGGCACCCTTACAGAATCTATGAAAAAATGGAACAAAATAAGAGAGATTATACAAAATGCCTGTTATTTTGTTATTTAGTACTGTTCTGAGTAAGATATTATACTCAAAAGATACAGTCCACAAGGTTCTTAATACTGTGTGTGGTAACCTGGATGATCTACGACTGTTTTATTGTTTTGTGACGGTTGTTCATGAGTCTCTGGTTTGTTCTGAACAGTTAAACTGAGCACTGTTCTTCAGACAAATTCTCCAGGTCCTTTGTTTTCCAACATATTTTGCATATTTAAACCCTTTCTAACAGTGACTGTATGATTTTGAGATCCATCTTTTCATGCTGAGAACAGTTTAGGGACTCAAACACAACTATTAAAAAAGGTTCAAACATTCACAGATGCTCCAGAAGGAAACAAGATGCATTAAGAGCCAGGGGGTGAAAACTTTTGAACTAGATGTATATATGTTCAAAGGTTTCTTATTCTTATTTTGTTATTTTCCCCCTCTATATAGTACTGCTTTTTTGAAGCAGCCGAAGATACCTGCTTGTTTCCGGAAGACAAACGAAGTACAATTTACCTAGATCTTCAAATTTAAAAAGTTCTAAATGCATTGTGTTTCCTTCTGGAGAATCTGTAAATGTTTGCGCCTTTTTTGATCTTTACTTAATATCCTAATGATTTTTGGCGTAAAAGAGAAGCTGATCATTTTGACCAATACAGTATATTATTGACTGATGCTACTTGAGACTGGTTTTATGCTCATATAGGCCTATTCCTAACTCTTCAGACTTGTGCAACTGGATTACCGCTGTAAAAAAAGCATAATTTGCTTGCATTTTACTTCACAAGATTTTCTATTTATTATGTTACCTGCACAAAAACAGGTAAACAGGTATATTATGCTGCTTGACTTTGCTAAATATTAGTAGTTATCATTATTTTAATGAATTATCATAATCATAAACACACTTGTTTGTGGCGCAAATAGTTTTACAGTTAACTGCACTTAGCTATTCAACAAAAACCTTAAGGTGGATCCAACAAGCATTATGCATCAGTCTTTAAAATATGCTAATTTTAATAAAAAAATAATTATTTTGTATATTTTAAAGTGAAAATATAATTCAAAATACATAAAAGTAAAAATCAGAAATGAGATCATTGGCGGTAACGTAATTATGATTTGAAAATTAAATAAAATAATACTTTATTATTGATAAGCTGTGAATAAAATTACAAAGATTATTATATTATTTTATTAAGCATGTTTTCCAAAAAAATAATAGCCTACTTCTTTCCTTTAAATGTCACGTTTTATACGGCGGGTTACTTGAGTGTTTGTAATTAATCATTCAGTTCTTGTGGGAAAATTGTTTCGAAGTAAATCCTACACCAAAAATTGGCTTCTGGGAATAATTTACTTCTCAGTAAATAGTGCGCGCGAGCTCAGTGATGGAGATCTTTTCCTAACATAATGTCTTTTATTTATTTCAGACTTGAAACCAGCGGGTCAGAGCCATGGCGTGGTCGCAGACAGTGATGTTTCAGTGGATGTGAGGGTGAATGAAGACGGGAAATCTTACAGTAAATCCCCGGCAGACTCTTACAGGAGAACACTGAACTGGTACATCGGGCGCAGGCCGCGGACGGCTTTCTCCAGCGTTCAGGTAAACATCTGATCTATTGGTTTTGTGCTCCAGGGTCACATATGTGTTATTTTTCCTTTAAATTATGCCAGAACTAAACCAGTGGGTATCATTTATTTAAGATAATAATATTATTTTAAATCGCAAAATATAGAAAGCTGTTTCAGTCTATTTGTGATTTCTATAGATATAATATCTGTATATTTTATCTGTAATTTTGTTATTGACTATACATCTTTATGTCCAGATCAAGATATTGGAGAGTGTGTTTCAAGTGAACTCCTACCCAGGCATCGACATACGTGAAGAACTTGCTAAGAAACTCCATCTAGATGAGGACAGAATTCAGGTGAAGACCGGTCTATATCTATATATTAATAACAAATATTATTCATATTTGTTATGGATGTGTACTTGACTTAATTGTACTAAATTAATGAATACTAAATTGTAATATGTGAAGTGTAACACTTTATGTATATATAGTTTATATTTAATAGGTTTATTGCAGATGTTTGACTGATATCTTTTATCTGTGTCTTAGATTTGGTTCCAGAACAGAAGAGCGAAGTTGAAGCGTTCACACAGAGAATCTCAGTTTCTCATGGTGAAAAACGTCCTCGGTGATTTACAGTCCAGCAGAGAAGAATGCTGATTTTTGCAGATCCATATTTCATCATCATCATCATATTATTATTATTATTATTATTATTTCTGTCACTCTGCCTCGCTCTGTGATATTGTAATTTATTATAAATGCCTTCACTGGTTTCATAAGTATTAATCTTTTACTATGATGCTACAAATTGCTATTTCTTATTGTGTTTGTTGAAAATATAAATTAATAAAATAAATAAAAATAAAAATAAAAAAGTTTTTAAATTCTGAGATTGTTTCCAAGTGGAGTTAAGGTAACATTATCTTCTGCCAGCTGTGAAGCAAACGCATCACCCTCCACCTCCAAACTAATCAGTGCTTTGTAACTAGGGTTTAGTAAACCTATTAAGCATTGACTGGGTCACAAAGGGGGGTTTCTCTGAGGGGGGCATTTCAACAGAATTACATTTGCATTTGAGTCAGTCATGGGATTTTAACGTTTTCAGTACTTGCACAGATTTGTGTGTTTAAAAGGATTTATTATTATATTAACATATATTATATAAACATAATACACAAATACAAACACCAGGGGGCGCTATTGTTTTAAACCTTATTGTGAAACGATGCCTTTTTTCAAATTTGTTCTAAAAATACCCTGAATTTAATCCAATTTTACTTTTTAAATTGCTAATAAACACTAGTTTTAGATTGTATTGTATTTTTTTTTTTTAAATACGCCAATAATTGTTGTTTTATTTATAACTTCATAAAAATATTTTTACAGTGAAGACAGTTTTTAAAGTATAATTATAGTCTAAAATATATATTTTTGATGTTTTATTTATGAATTTTTAAACACTACAAAAGAACATAAAAAAATCCTAAGAACGCAGGATAACAACAACAAAAACTAGCAGTGAACAAATACATAAAATTGGGTTAAAAAATGTAAAAAAAAATTTTGTAACAATTTTTGTGCATGGTGACAACTGATATTTTGAAGTTTTAGATGAAACTAAAATTTTTGTATGTCTTATGTGAAAGTAAAAAATATAGAATATTACATAAAATATTACATTTAATTCATAACTTGTTGTTTCTTTAAAATTTTGAGAGAGTGAAAATTGTTTCTTAGCTTTGATTTTCAAATAAATGCTCCTTAATTTATTTAGCGTATGCTTTCAAATAAAAATAGTCCAAAATACATTTAAAAAAAATGTCATGTTTAGGAGTAAAACTAAGAGGTATGAACAATTTTATTTAGAATATTGTGAATAATGTTAACACTATTTAAATACACCACAGAAAAGCACCACAAAAAAGCAAAAGCTATTTACTTCATGAAGAGAGAGAGACACGTTTATAGCTTTATTCTTTATGTTTTTATGCACTGGATGATGAAAGCTGCTGGGGGAAATGCTGGTGTGTTTTGAAGCGAGTGTCAATAACAGAAGCAGAGCTGAAAGAGGATCTAGGTGTATCTGTGCCTCCAGATTCTGTCTTTGATCTGAAACAGGATCGTTGGATGCACATCGTGGCTGTTGGCTACAGAACTTGCTCTCTGTCCTTTTTTCCCCCCGGTTTTGAGACACGGCCAGAAATATCATCAGGATTACACAGAAAGCAATATTTTCCAGCTGATGTATAATCAGTATGAAAGCATGTTTCGTGACTGCTAGCACTCAAAAAAATTATTCAATGGTCCAAACCATCGCAATACCATTCACCTGTTTTATAAATATTAATCTTTGCTTAAAAATGTTGTCTTGTACCTGCAAACATCTACTTTTTATGCATATTTGCAGGGTTTTGCTTATCATTTGCTAATAAAGTTTGATTTGAGGGTAGTTAATGTGCATTTATGTGCCTGTGTTTTAGTACAAACTGGTGTGATTTTAATATTATTGATAAGAATCATCTTAGCAACCAATAAGATTGCGAATAACACCTTCAACAAACAACTGATGCATATACTAGTAACACATCATTCAAAATTCACTAATGCATCAATAATCCAATATTGCGTATGATTACACACTCATCTAAAATACTTCAGATGTCTCACATGCGTGTCATAACAGGGTGTGAATCTCTCATATGAGGTCTGTCAGGTTTTGCAACCTGAAATTAAATGACAATGAAATGTGGAAGTGTGCTTAACACTGTACACATGAACATGGCTTAATAATAAACTATGGAATAATCTTGTACATGCTAATTTTGCAGCATGCAGTAAGCACGGCATCCACTATGGGAATATGTGTATGCCACTAGATGATCTATTATAGATGAAATCTGAGGAAATGCATATACATCTACTGCAGAAAGAGCATGATGTTATGTGATTTCAGAACGCAATGAAGCACGCAACATATTGATTATTGTAAACATGCATGGTTTTGCATGTGTGAGCTTGGACAACAAATGCATTGCAATAGTTAAAAATACATTGTATGGGTCAAAATAATCAAAACTCACAAGGATATTAAAAATCATGTTCCATTAAGATATTTTGTAAATCTCCTATCATAAATATGTCAAAAGTTAATTTTTAAATAAGTAATATCCACTTCTGAGAACTTCATTTGGACAACTTTAAAAACAATTTTCTCGATATTCCAGATACATATATATATATATATATAAAGATATATATATACATATATATTAAGCTTTTAGATTATCAAAAGTTTTTAGATTCAAAATATTGTGTTTTTGTGGTTTAGGGACACATTATTTTCTAAAGGCAATAAACAGCAGCTTAAACCAAGTTTTCAATTTTCTTTTTGCAAAAATTATATATATACAAATACACACACATATTATGTATATATTTAAGAAAAAAGTTACATTTATATATTACAAATATTTATATATGATATAAATTATATGAATATAAATATATACGTGTAAATACATGTAAATGTTTATAAAACATATGCTGTATGCGTGTGTTTTCATATATACATAATAAACACACACACACACACACACACACACACACACACACACATATTATGTAAACAAAAAACTTTTATTTTGCATCCGATTAATCGTTTGACAGCACTGATTTGTGTATTTACTTTTTACAAATTATTAGCAAGTAGGTGACACAAAGAGATGTGAAACATAAACCACACACAATAAGCACATTTCAGTGCCTTGAATTATATACATATTTCATTAAAAATGTGATTACTGCTGAATTTCTCATCTGGCTTAAATGTACACATTACGTTTTTATTGCTACTAGCCTACATGCAATCAGTACGCTACTCAATAAAAGGGCAAGTCGCGCGCACTGTATTTGCATACTACAGAAACAGTAGGACTGGAATGGCATTGTGCTGCGCGCGTGCGCACACACACACACATACACGCGCGCGCGCGCACAGCTCCACCTTGCGAGGCTCTTGCACCTCCTTCACGGTCGGCGGCGGAGCTCCGCTCGAGTTCATTCCCATCAGTGGAGCTTCATGGACGGACTGGAATGGCTGGATCACGGAGACTTGTTCACTTGTTCGCGGCTTTGTTTTTGTGCTGCAGCGCCGCGGTGAACGGAGCAAAGAGAGGAAACTCGGATAAATGCACCTACAAGGTAAAAAACACACTCGTGTGAAGTCTGTAAAACATTAACACGCGATGTTTCTGTGAGTGACACGAGCTGAAAACTTCACGAACATGTTTAGTCATGTCGCGGAACCTCAGAAGAACATTTAAAGCTCGTTTTTGCTTAAAACCTCAACCCTAAATGAGCGTATTCAGCGAAACTGTGGTGTATCATTGAGCACAAAACTGTGTTTTAATAATATGTGGGGAGTTGAAATAGCCTACAAGTATCCGAAAGCAAGTATATTTATTGGTGTGCCAGATTATGTTTGTTTATTTGGGTTTACACTCTTAAAAATAAAGTTCTGGTGCCATAGAGCATTTGTGATTTTTGCATGTCTTGCAACATAGTAGCTGGTTGAAAAGTTACAATGTTGCATAAACTTTAACTGGTTTGTTGCTGGTCTGAGGTCGTCAAACTAAAACATAGAAATAAATAAAGCTTAACTTTCTCACTTTTTTATGATCTAGTTCTTCTGAGAACCAGTTATGTTTTGGTGGCTACAAACCACTGATCTAAAGAAACTTTTTAATCCCTAAAGAAGCAAAATCCTGATTTTTATGAGCGCACCTGTATAATTTGTGCTGTGTTTTTGAAGTTAAAGTCTTGTACAAACAGTGTTCATCCGGTCAGGGGCATTGAGCTTTGGGAAATGGCCTTTTTAGTAGGTCAGAAGTGTGAATGAGTCTCTCAGTTGGGTCTTGTGTTGATCTATTGTTGCTGGAGTTGACCTGTTGATGCTTTTGTGAATGTTGAGTTGAATGGTGGTAGACTAGAGATCGGTGGGGAAATGGAAATTAAAAAGCCTGCACAGCTTTTCATGCAAGCATTCAGTTTAGTTTCTGTCCTTATCTTGGCATTGATAACAAAATAAAACATGCATGTTTAACTATGGTCATTTAAAGTGACAGTGCCCCCGAAATGAAAAAGTAGTCAGCATTTATTTACCGTCAAGTTGTTCCTAACATGTATGAGTTTCTTTGAACACTAAAGTAGATATTTAAAAAAATGCTTGCAACCAAACAGTTGATGGTACCCATTGACTTCTATAGTATGGAAAAAAATACTATGGAAGTCAATGGCTACCGTCAGATGTTTAGTGGATGTTTAATATATGCCTTAAAAATTTAGATTTTATTGAAGTGTTTTGCTTCAACTAGTCTAGTTATTTGCGTATAGATAAGTTTTCAGTAATGTTTTAAAGCATTTTTGTACTGCTAAGCGGTATTTTGAAATGGTTGGGTACATTTGCTCACGTTTTTTCAGCAATATTTCCAACAATTTCCGTTTTTAAAAAAAGACCAGCTAGAGATATCTGTTGCTTTTTGCATGAGTATCAGCTATCAAAAGATGATTCAGAAATGAAAATGGCTGTGATACAAGATTCTTCACAAGATTGTGTTGTCCTGGCAGTGTTTGTCTTGGGTATTTCTTCCTGCTGACCCGTGTCTGGGTCGTTTGCTGATGACAGACAGGCTATTGACGGACAGATTGCCCCACAATCTCATTGTCTTGGAGGCACAGGGCTGCTTTGAAGTCGTTTCCCATAGGAAGTCAGTGAACTGTTTGCTCTATTAAAATTCTTTGGCATTTCCTTTTGGGAAGCACAGCTCGCCTCCCTCCACTGCTACATCAAAGCCGTCCTGTTGAGAGAAACACTTCAGGTGTGAATGAATTGTGTGTTCTTGTGAGCCGTTACACTTTTTCTTCTGCGCTGACAACTGGGCTGAGACATAGTTCAACTACTTACTTTTTATAGACAACAGACAGTGTGTGACTTCATTAATGAAGGCTGGCATTTGTGAGGTTCTCTTTATTGGCGTTTTTGTGCATAATGATGTGCTTTTGCATGCTCTGTGTTGTTTGGGTGGATGTTTTGACTTTTTAATGCTATTTTGAGATCGTAAAGTTACTGAAACATCACTAAAATGTTTTTTTTTACCATTGCTTAGACTTTGGTTTAGTAGTTTCAGATCACTAGTAGTAAACTTCAATGCATAATCTGTCCTGTCAAGGATGTAAATGATGCCTAAAAGTATGTGTCAAGCAAGGTTAAATGTATTTAAATAGCATTTCTTCACTTTATAGTCACATTTAGTAGATTGCAATTGGGAAATAATGTCATTTTTTACTGTAATTTTACTGTAGATTTTACAAGTATAAAATTGGCTTTTTTTTTTTTTTTTTTTAAAGCAAAACTGTTTATGTCGTTTATGTTGAATATTTTTTCAGTTTCATACTTCGCATTATTGCATTTTTTTGCCCAATTTCATATGCAAAGACATTTTTGTACACATGATTTTATAATGAAGTTGTGCTTATGCTTTCAGTGCTTTAAAGCACTTTTAAGCTTGTTATACTGTAAAATTACTGAGGCATCACTATTGTGCTATATACTATTTTTTTAGGTTTAGTACTTCGTTCAACCCGTCCTGTCATATTTGTTTATGTAGATGAATGATTCCTAAAATAATATGAAAGACGAGCAATTATTTTTCAGTGCAAACCTTTGTTTTATACGTTACATTATTGCATTTTTGTCAATTTTTATATGCAAAGGCATTTGTGTCCATAGCATTTTAATGAAGCTATAGACCTAATTTTTTTTAAAGCATTTTCTGGGCTCTTTAACATTATTGTAAAATACTGAGTCATCTCTATTATGCTTTATACTGTTGATTTATAGTTGTTTGAGCACATCTCTAGACTTTAAGTTGCAAAATTGGATGCATAACCTGTCCTGCTGTGTTTGTGCTGTGAGTATAAACTATGCCTAAAGTTATATCTATCATAGAGGAGATGTAAGCTATTATTTTCCAGTGCAATAAATCATAACTTTGACATGGGTCAGTAAGCCGTCTCTTTAGAAATGTATGCACCACGCACAAAAATGTATAGTTTTTAAGGTGCAAAATGATTTTTTTATTAAAGGAAATGTAATCGTTTGTGTCTTTACAGAGTTTTATGCTTTGCATCATTGCGTTTTTGTTAGTTCTTATATGCAAAGACATAAACCCCTAATAACGAGTGTTTATTTTTTTGTATGCAAAAAGTGTAAGTTTGTGTTGCATGTTGTCTCTGCGTAGAGTTTTATACTTTCTGTCTTAGCTTTGTTTCCTGTTTTTGACTGCACAGTTCAGGTTAAGTCTCAGGAAAAACAAAGGTAGATATTTAAATTGGCCTCTGAGCTTTGTTGGGCTCCAGCCGAGGCTCAATTGGTTCTCCGATGGGGGCCTTTTGGACTGGGATTAAAGTGGTTGTTCTCTCCGGAAGTCCCAGGCCTCTCGGCTCAATAGCATCCTGCCTTTGGCTTTCCAACGAGCTCTGTGAGAAATCCTGCTGCCAGAGCATCGTAGGGAGTCGCTGAAATGAGCCTAACTTTCCTTTCCTTCTCAGAGACCGACCTCAAGTCCCGCATCTCTGTTTAAGAAATGAAGGAATTCCTTACAGAACGGATATTACCGGCTGTGTAATCGGTTTAACAAAAGCCTCGTCCCATCCATCTGGTGGAGTTATGCTCTCTGAGAATGATGTCAGCCAAACCTCACAAACATTAGCAAGCATCTCCAAATTGTTTCCAGCGAGAGCAATGGTTTCTGGGTGTGCGATTAGCATCGGGGGAGGCCGTGCTTTCAAGGGAATTGAGGGCCTTGATTAATATTCATCTTTGTAGAGTTCACTTTTCCCTGGGCGCTCAAGTAAATGTTTTGCAGAGAGCGTATTTATGTGTTCCCTTAAGAACTTTAAAGCAATAGTTGACCAAAACACATTTGTCTTCTTTACTCACCATCATGTAGTTCCAGAGTAGTTTTATTATTAATATGAATATCATTGGCTTCAGACAAATTGCTTTTATAATTTTTGCAAGTCTTTAATGTATAGATGCAAATGAGTATTTATGAAAAAAGAGCTATTAAGCAAAATGTACAAGCTTAACATGAATACTATAAAAGCTATTTTTCTAAATTGTAATTAAACAAATGTAATGTTGTTAGAATATCAGAAAATACAAAAAAATATGTTTTGACGTTGCAAATGTCTACTTCAGGATTTAATTTTTAATTCAATGCGTTATTAAATTTTCTACACTGGTTTTTCAGCCTATAATAAAATTGCATGTGAACTGAAGTTATGTAATGCATATGACCAAAAACAGATTGAAACCGGTAATATTTCTTGCCACTGTAGCTCTATTTTATTTACATTTGCATAACATTTTTATCAAGTTTAAAAACCAATGGCACGATGCATCCAAAGGCAATATTTTATTACAAACATGAGTGAGATTTGAGCGCTCTGGTACATGCAAATGAAACATTTTTTGTTTTTAGAAACAATTTTGACACATACTGAAGCATGCATGACGCTCATTTCAGCATCTGTTGTCTCACTAAATAAGGAAATTAATACATAAGAAATATGTAAAAAGTACTGCGTTTGACCACAACATTCTCTTGAATAGACTAGAAAACTCTGTTGGCGTTAGTGGAAGTGCCTTAGCATGGTTCAAATCATACCTATCTGACCGCTATCAGTTTGTAGCAGTGAATGAGGACGTA
>JAUMHP010000060.1:17234783-17246069 GCA_032361065.1 Enteromius trimaculatus
TTACATTAGTTAAAATATTTAATATTAATAATACTGTTAATAGTAATTGAGGAAACTAAATAACAAATAAAATGCATGATAATAATATTTAAAGTTTTATTAATAATATTGGTATCATTATTATAATTATCATAAATATTAGTTTTTATTTATTCTTCTATAAATTAAAAATAATTATAAGAAATATTAAAACAGTGAAATAAACAACAGACTTAACAAGTTAATTAACTTCAGGAAAATAAATGACACTCCATGTGTAAATCTGGGGGTTCTGTTCCTGTACGTCTTTGGCTGGAACAGTCTTGGAATCACAATGCTGGGATTGATTTCATGTAGAGGTTGTATTATTTCAACAGCAGCATGAGGTGTTTCATATTTGTGTCATTTTGGAGGACGACCTGGTTCTTTTGAAGCATATCGTTCACATCTTCTTCCTATTAATGGGTGTGAACGCATTGTCCCGACCCTTTTCTAAAGAGCGCAGCGGTCATATCTTAGCCGGGCCAGAGCATTGTTTGTAGCTATAATAGATAGAGCTGAAATCTGAGGTGAGCAACGCCACTGACAGGGGATTCCTGAGCTCAGACGCTCTATGGCTCTCTGTGAGATCATTACTAGCATTTCAGTTTCCCACCAAGTGCAGTAGAAACCCTGATTTAATCTGTGAACACGAACTACAAGTTTGGATACTTGTGTTTGAGCTAATTAAAAAGTGACAGGGTGAACAGTTTATTTAGCTTTATTCCAGCCTTGCTCTTAAAGTCCTGGCACTTAAGGTATTTAATAGAAAGAAAATTGTATGCAAATTTTATTTGTCTGTAAATACCAATATTTCAAAGATAGTTAGTTGACGGTGTACTCTCAGATCATCCAAAATGTAAATATTTTTTCATCAGATTTGGTGTCTCAGCAATGGATGCTCTGCAGTGAATGGGTGCCGTCAGAATGAGAGCTGATAAAAACATCGCAATACTCCACAAGCACATAGTTTTGTCTTTTCCGGATATTAACTGGAGTGCTGTGAATTATTGTAATGCTTTTATCAGCTGTTTGTACTCTCATTCTGACGGCACCCATTCACATCCATTGCTGAGTAAGTGATGCAATGCAACATTTCTCCAGATCTGATGAAGAAACAAACTCATCTACATCTTGAGTAATCTGAGAGTAAGGAAACGTACATTTTTGGATTAAATATTCCTATAAAATGTATTTTTTGGTGAAGGCCACAAAAGCTGTTCATGTTGTATTGTCATTGCATGTAATTGTACATAAAATGCATTTTTTCTAAATAATGTGTCTCTGCTTCTCTTGCAGGAACAAATTGGCCCCAAAACTACCTGCATTTTACAAGATGTCACTCCAGGAACTTATGCAATAGAGGTTTGAGCGTTATTCTATGGAAGCCTGTTTTCAAAACAGCATAAAAACGTAGAAACCTTATTGCGACGTTTTATCTCACAATTTTGATGTTTTTTCCTCAGAATTTAGACTTTTTTTTTCCTCAGAATTATGACTCACAGCTACAAGCTATAAAGTCAAAATTGCGAGATATAAGTTATATGAAATAAGTCAAAATTGCATGATATAAACTTGCAATTACGAATGATTTGGAATTCTGACTTTATAACTTGCAGCTGTGAGTTTATTTCTCAGAATTGTGAATTTCATGCAATTTTGACTTTTTTTCTCGCAATTGTGAACTTTTTTTTCTCAGAATTGTGAATTTCAAGCAATTGTGAACTTTTTTTTTCTCGCAATTGTAACTTATTTCTCAGAATTGTGATTTTCACGCAATTCTGACATTTTTTCTCGCAATTGTGAACTTTTTTTTCTCAGAATTCTGACATTTTTTCTCGCAATTGTGAACTTTTTTTCTCAGAATTGTGAACTTTTTTTCTCGCAATTGTGAACTTTTATCTCAGAATTGTGAATTTCAAGCAATTGTGAACTTTTTTTTCTCGCAATTGTAACTTATTTCTCAGAATTGTGAACTTTTTTCTCGCAATTGTAACTTTTTTCTCAGAATTGTGCATTTCAGGCAATTCTTACTTTTTTCTCGCAATTGTGAGCTCATTTCCCAGAATTGTGAATTTTCACACAATTCTGACTTTTTTCGTGCAATTTAGAGCTTTTTTCTCATAATTGTGAATTTCATGAAATTCTGACTTTATAGCTAGCAATTGTGAGATTATTTCTCATAATTGCATGTTTATATCATGCAATTCTGACTTTATATCATGCAATTGAGTTTATTTCTCAGAATCGTGAGATATAAAGTTGCAATTGAGAGAAAAAAGTCAGAGCTGAATGATATAAACTCACAATTGATAAAGTAAGAATTGCAAGATAAAAAGTCGCAATAACTTTTATATTCAGTGGTGGAAATGGAATTATTGAGCAAATTCACTTTCTTATTCCCGCAGCTCCGCGACGACAACAACACGACCAGAAAACAGACGCAGTACCACGTGAGCCAAGGTAAAAACAGTTAAATGCGTGTACCGTGTGCATGTTCAGGGTCTGTATTTGTGCTGATCAGATATTTGTGTTTGTGTTCAGTACATTCTCCGTGGGCCGGACCGATCCGGGCCATGGCCATCACCGTCCCGCTGGTCATCATGTCGGCCTTCGCCACGCTCTTCACCGTCATGTGTCGCAAGAAACAGCAAGGTTAGTGTCCGTGTGCTCGGGTTTCCTCTCTTTTGTGTGGTATCTGTAAGCCGATCGCTGTAATCTGACGGCGGTAACGAGGATTAATGCGTGATGGAAGCACACAAAAGAAACTCCTGTAAGCCTGTTAGTGTGTAATACATCTCAGAGAAACACAGCTCACTCGTTACATGTGCGTCTCCACATAAAAGCTCGCAAAAATGCCCAGTTTCCGATGTTTTGGGATATACCTTAAATTCTAGTTACTGTGAAAACCTAGCTTGGTTTTAGGGTTGCCTTGGGTGGTTGTTAGTGCACTGATAGTTGGTTAAGGATATTCTGACACATAAAGTCTATTCTGGCGTAATAATTGAGATATTATGATATTTTCTTTCATATTGAATTAATATTTATTAATATTGAATTTTATTTTTAGTTAAAGTTTAAGTAAATTAATTATTGTTATTGTTTTCCCCAGTATTTTGTTTTTTCATTTTAGCTTTTATTTTGTTATTTTAGTACTTTAAGTTAAACTAAATTAAAATGAAAAAATGATGATTTGGCAACTAGCTGAAATTCGGTTGGTTTTTTTTTTTAATTTTTATTTATTTATTTATTTTTTTACACTAGTTCTTTTCAGTTGTTTATTTTATTTTAAATATCAAAAATGTTTTTTTTTCTGGTTTTAGTTTTAGTCAGCTAGCTAATATAAAATAAGTGTATGTTTTTATATTTGTTTCAATTAATGTTTCTTTTATTTAAGGGTTAGGGTTAGGTTTAAGTTTCAAAAATACAATGTATATATTTTTGTATTTATTTATTTTAATTAATTAATTTTTATTTTTATTTTTTATTTCCTTTTTATTTTATTCCAGTTAACATTATATTTTATATATAAAACGTTATATTTTAGTCCACTTTTTTCATTAAGTCCACATTTTTTACATTTTATGAGTTTTGGTTTATTTAATTCTTTTAAAAACAAAAATACTTTTCAAATAGTTAGCCAACTCACTAAAATAAAACACATTTTATTTTATTTGAGTTTGTTTATTTCAAATATTTCTTTATTTCTTTTAAAACTTTAGTTTTAGCTCACGTTACTTTTTACTTAACATGTTGTCATAATATGGCTTATTTTTATTTAACTACAACAACCCTGCTCTATATATATTTAGTCTCCAAGTCTATAATTTTTTTTCTATTAACTCAAAATATGGTAGATTTTTGTGAAGGTGGACTGGGGTGATGTAAGACGAAAACATCTGTTGCTCTTACATGGACAAATTAGGCCTTACTCTCAGTTCTTACAGTGCTCTAAAGGCAGCTCTCATCATATGGAAACAATAAATGCGCTTTTTCCCCACTCGCTACAAATCTGCTTTGATCCTGGTGAGATTCACGTCTCTGATCTGAATTTCTCTGCAGAGAACATCTACTCCCACCTGGACGAGGAGAGCTCCGAGTCTTCATCTCAGACCACGGCGCTGAGCGCAGACAGACCCTGGCCCAGACCCAAGATCTTCATCTGTTACTCCAGCAGAGACTGTCCCAAACACCTCGCCGTCATCCAGAGCTTCGCCTTCTTCCTGCAGGACTTCTGCGGCTGCGAGGTCAGCCTTTAACTCTCTGCCTTTCAGAGTTTAATGCACTACTATTCAAAGAAAGGCATATTTTTTGTAGAGCAAAGATGCATTAAAATTGACAGTAAAGACAATTATAATGTAAAAGATTTCAATTTTAAATAAATGCTGTTCTTCTGAACTTTCTATTTAACCCTGAAAAAGATTTACCACCGATACAAAAATATGAAGCAACATAACTGTTTTCAGCATTAATAAAAATAAATAGTGTTTCTTGAGCAGCAGATCAGAATGATTTGGAAATTCAGCATTGCATCACAGATATAAATTGCATTTTACAATATATCCAAGTAGAAAATTTTTAATTGTAAAAATATTTGATAATTTTACTGTTTTTACACTATTTCTCATTAAATAAATGCATCCTTGGTGAGCAGAAGAGACTTCTTTCAGAAACAGTTTGAGGGGTTTGAAATGTTTGCTGATGACGTCCTCTAGTGGCAGAAGAAGGATGAATGCACTCAAATTATTCCACAATAATTTTTAAAAAATCTGTTTTATTGTTGTGATTATTTTTTATTTTATGTCCCTTTTATGTAAAGCACTCTGAATTACCCTTGCGTATGATGTGTGCTATATAAACAAATTAGCCTAGCCTCGCTACAGATAGTAATCCAGATGTCAACATGAAATAAGAAATTAATTTATTTACTTTCCTGTTACTTGTTCCTGCTCATGAATCATTAGTGATTCCAAAGAAAACACTTTACAGCATGTTTTCATTTCTTAACATTAGTCAGCATGAACTAACAATAATAAATACTTCATTAATCTTAATTATTGTTCATTTCAACATTCACTAGTATCTTTTAACAGTAGTGCACTGTGAACTAACTTGAACAAATTCAATGAACTATTGTTAATTTATTAACTAACAAGCTAGCAAGGTCCCTCACATGTTTCTACCAAAATAAATATTATTATTATTATTATTATTAATAATAAAAACTGTATTTTCCCTTTAGTTTATTTCCTATATTTTAAATAATGGTGAAATACAGTATTTTGAATATTATTATTATTATTTTTTCTTTTTGAAAGTTTTTTTTCTTTTTCGTCGTTGTCTTTTTTACAATACAATGGTTATATATTTCTCATTGATTGTTTAATCTTTTTAGAAATTAATAATAACTACAATATATGAATAATAATAATAATGGTATTTTAACTACAGTTTATTGTAAATTTAAAACATTATAATAATAATTGAAAGTTATGATAATAACAATAATTAAAATTTACAATAATCAATATAAGTTATTTCATTACAATTATTTATAAAATTAAATATTTATAATAATAATAGTAATAATGTTTTATCATAATAATTTATATTATTATTTAGACCTATTAAATGGAGAAAAACTTATTTTTATCTTTTCTTTTCTTTCTCCAGCCGATTTCAAGCCTGTTCTTGAGTATTTGTGAGAAACTTTGATGCCGTTACCTCATTGAATGCAAAAAAACATGAATCACTGTACTCAAGCTCACTGTAGAAAATCTCATTTCTTGAGGTGTTTGTGTCTGACTGTCTCTGTGTGTGTGTGTGAATGCTCAGGTGGCGCTGGATCTCTGGGAGCATCTGGAGATCTGTAAGGAGGGTCAGATGTCTTGGCTGAGCCGGCGAATCGACGAGGCTCACTTCATCATCACCGTCTGCTCCAAAGGCCTGAAGTACTTTGTGGAGAAGAGACACCGTAAAGGCAAAGCCACGTCGAAGGAGAACAACCGAGAACCGAGCGCATCCGACTCCTCTGGAAACAGAGACCTGTTCCTCGTCGCCACTGCGATGATCGCGGAGAAGATCAAAGAGCTGCATCAGAAGTCCTCGGATCTCTCTCGCTTCATGTCGGTGTACTTCGACTATTCTCACGAGAGCGACATCCCGACTTCTCTCAACCTGGCGCCCAAATACAAACTGATGGACCAGCTTCCCCTGCTCTTCGCCCGACTCCACTCTCGCCAGCTCAGCCTGACCGATCGCGAACCCCAGCCGCCGAACGTGAGCAAACGCAACTACTTCCGCAGCAAATCGGGCCGCTCTCTGTACGTGGCCATCTGTAACATGCACCAGCACATCGAGCAGGAGCCCGACTGGTTCCAGAAGCAGCTGGTGCCACCTCCGCTGCCCAGTAAACGCCTCCCTGCTCCGGAGAAGCCGGACTCGGGTCTGGTCCTGAACGAGGTCAGGCTCAAGCACCCCTCGGAGAGCGACTGTCCCGTGAGGAGCAGCGTCCTGCTTCTGTCTCCGAGGCTGGGGGTTTCTCTGAGCGTGTCTCGGGAGGATCTCGGGGAGGGTTCGTCTCATCAGGACGCAGGGTCGTCTCGGCCCGACGCGTCGCCCAGTCCACCTGAGATGCCCAGAGACTCTGGGATCTACGACTCATCTGTCCCGTCCTCAGAGCTCTCCATCCCACTGATGGACGGACTCTCACCGGACCACGACAACTCGTCTCTGGCCGACAGCGTGTCCTCCTCCTCGGGACTGGGTAGGCTTTAACATGTTTCTAAATATATCATTTCACTTTAGGGTAGTAATCAACTTTAATCTCCGAAGTTTAACAGTTTATATATTAGCATTGTATTCCTGTTGATCTGTGAAATAAAACGATGATTATTATTAATATTGTTGTATTTTTATCAAATAATTATTTATTTTGCAGTAAAATAGTATTATTCAGAAGTAGTTTTAAAAGCAATATTTTTAAAATAAGTATATAATAATAATAGAAATAATTATTACTAGTATAATTATATTGTACAATAAACCATTTATTGGTTTATTTAAATTAAGTTTATTATAAATTAAATAATTATATAATAATAATAATAATAATAATATATAATTATATATATTAATAATTATATAATAATAACCTATTATTTTATATCACAACAACCTAATATTTTAAATGCTCTTTTTTATTTTAGTACGATTTAAAATATTGTATTTTTTTTATTAAATAATTGTTTATTTTACAGTACAATAGTAATAATTAGAAGCATTTATATGATACAAATATTACTATATATTATATGTAAAATACTTATACAATAATAATAATAATAATTGTTAGTATAATTTATTATAAATAAAATATTTTATATAACAACAACTTAAAATTTTAAATGCAATAATGTTTTTTATTTTAGTACTACAGTAATAAATAATTTTTTATTTATTACAGAAGTAATAAATATGACAGTAGTAATAATGATATTAGTAATAATATAAAAAAATTACTTTAGTACAGTGGTATGATTGCAATAGTGATTGATTTTTGTGTATTAATTAGTATTAATAAGATTTTTTATTTAAATAATATAATAATGATTTGAAATAAATATTAATAGTAATAATAATAATTATTATTATTATTACTATTATCAGTAGTGGTAGTATTGTTGTTGCTAATAATGATATAAATTAAAATACAGTTTAATTTTTAATACTTAATTACTCCTATTTTTATTAATATTATTATAGCAAAGTAGTAAGTTTGCAATAGTAAAGTTTTTTTTAATTGATTATATTTGTTTAATTTACGTAATACTCAAAATAATTCTTAAAGTGATAATAAGATTACTAGTAGTAGTAATAATAATAGTTATTATAAATACTATTTTTACAGTACATTTTAATAATTTCAGGAGTATTACATTTCCTGATTTTGATTTGAAATTTAATTTTAACACTTCAATTACTATAAAGTTTTAATGACTAATTGCTATATTACCATAATTATTATCTCAGAAGAGTTTTTGTCAGATGTATTGACTGTGTGTGTGTGTGTGTGTGTGTAGGTGACGAGGAGCCCCCTGCTGTCAGCTCTCTGCACTGTGCAGCTCCAACAATATGCAAAGCAGAACTCCACCACAACATCCATCCACGCGAAGGACTCATAGCCGCTGCCTCCACCTAGTGGCCTTCAGCTGTACTTGCATCGCCACTTTAATTCCTGTACTTACCACTGACTCAGAGTCGTCAGAATCCCTCATCAGGGAAAGTCTTTGACGGATCGGATCTTAAGGGATTGAACATTGAGGCCTGTGTTTTGTCGAGGCGCTTTTGAACCAAAGTGGCTGTGTACTTAGTATGCAGCCGAGTCTTTGTGTGCTACGTCATTCAGACCCTCTTGCCTTAAAAGTGCCGTGAAGCTGTGGACATGATGTTGTGCTGAATGTCAGTCGTTTTAACATGTAATTTCACTTTTATTTATTGCATTAACGTGCTTCAGTTGTGGGATAACATGAAAAGCAACAGACGTGTGTAGATTAGCACTTGGAGTTTTTCACACTAGCCCGGGTCTCACTGAAGCTGTTTGGCTGAATTTTAGAAGCATATCAAAAGCTTTTTAATGATCTTAGGCCTTTATTTGTTTTAAATGGATCTTAAAAAAGTAAAAAAAAAAATGTTGACAGCAGCATAAACAGATTAGAGTAGGTCTAATGTTTGTTTATGACAAAGGGAAGTACAAGCTAAACAACTGAGATGTGCCATTTTGTTAACTTTATGAGTTTTATTTGTGTACTTTGTTTATCCAGGTTTTGTACAGTTTTTTTTTTAGAATATTAGAAGTGATTTCTACATTATATAAACTTTGTACTGTTTTATAGTACTCTAATGTAGGAGATACGACTTAATAAAACTAAGATTTATATGCATTGTGAGTTATTTGTGAGGTGTCCTATATTTGAAGTTCAAAAATACACATGCTTGAAAAGTCGGTTCCCATTTATGTATGCTAAAAATGCAAAAAATTAAAAAATGCAACCCCATTTTGCTATTTATACTTTACATATAGGTGGATTATTTTTCTGGAAATATACATTCATTTTTAAAAAACTCATTTTTATTTTTTAAATGTCTTTATTTGCATATTTCTGTCAAAGAAATCTACACACATGCAAATATTAATAACTTGATATCAGATACAGACGGCAGTTCAACATTTTTTTAATTTGTCTGTACTTTATCAGTGTTTCTCTTTAGAGAATTTTACTTCACAATATTTCAAAGCATAATATAATTTTTACTGCACTATTTAACCATATTAGGAATTTATTACTTTCTTAGTTTTACTGAAGTAATTCAAAGATTTACCTGAGTACAAGAAGGTACTACATTTTAATGTTCACAAGTATTAAAGGTAAAACAAACAACTGAAATGTAGTGCAGTATGACATGTGTAGGTGTGTATACACATAATGAAGAGGGGATTAAAACTCCATAGTGATTATTTTCGTCGTTTCATGGTGATTTATATTTATGTTATTGTCGTTTATTCAGGTCAAACCACACAGCCCTGTAATCTGGTGAATTCTGGAAGCCAAGTGACGTGAAAAGTTTGTAGGAAGAGTCATTTTCCTCCTCCACAAAACAGTAGACGGGGTGTCCTCGCTCCAGGAGGTTTTTGGCCATCACAGACACCAGTAACTTTGCGTAGCCTTTCCGTCTGTGTTGTGGTAACGTGTAGAGCAAACCGAGAGCAGCGTGTGGGTACACAAGCAGCCAGGAGACGGGGTCCGTGCCGCCGTCCTCGAGCACGCACAGGGAAGGATTATGGGTAATGTAGTTCAGAACCGAGTTATAGCTGTTACGGTCTCCGCCGTACTTCCACGTGCTGTTTACTAGATGCGCATGCGCCGCACTGAGCGGAGCCAATTTCAGTCCAGCGTAACTGAAAAGACCGAATATAAGAAAATATCAACTATAATAAAAAAATGTTTTTTTTTTTTCAAACCCTTCAAAAATGGCAAAACTCATAAATACATGGAAAATATAACAATAGAGCGTTTGTGCTGCATGGACTTTCTTTGAATATTAAAGCAACTGTATGTACATATCCCTGCTCAGATAAGTGAGTGTAATCATATTCACGTAATATATATTTACTAAAACAAATATTATTGGGAGCTAACGTTACTGATGTAAAGTCCAGCTTTGTCAAAGACTGATCCCGTTTGATCACAAAGTACATAAAGCTGTGCAAAATTGACCTCTCTTGCATAAAAGTAGGCTGTTCTGTATAAAGTCTAACAATAGATACATCCAAAACGAATGTTTAATCGCAAAACATGTTGAAGATTAGCAAATGCTGCAGAAGCTGTTTATTCAGCATATTGAAGACTCTGCCTGTAGACGTGCATTTGTTACTGCCGTAAAGCAATCCGTCATTTTCGCGGTATGTCGTACCTGCTCTGTGAACACGTTTGTGAAAAGGACAGAAGGCCTTCGCCTTATTTTAAGTATGTATTGTCAGGAAGAATTTGACAGTGATATTTAAAGGTAGAATTAAGAATAAAATTCAAGAATATGATAATGATAGCACCTCTCGTTAAACCGCAGCTGTCGTTCATCTCGCAGCAGCATGACGTTCATCACTCCATTAACTTTCCAGGGAAGTCCATGTTGATCCGCAAACTCCTGAACTGCTTCTAAATGCCTGATGTCAACACCTTTATGACAACCAACAGGTTTGTGCATGTTTTATTTCGTTACAGTCACAAAACTAGTTTATCAGGCAATTAATTTGATTATGGATAGAGTGTGTACCTGCTAATAATGTGAATGTGTGTTTATCAATCACACCAGGTGTGTCCAGAAAGGTTTTCAGGATCTCCTTGCTCTTTGAGTAGATGCTGTATATGTTAAAGTCTCCTTCTCTATCTTTTGTTCCCTGTTACAAAAATGCACTTTAAAAAAATCACTTTTTAAAAGTAAAATGCATTAGACTTGTTATTAAATAATCAAAGAAATAAAATGTATTAGTAAATATATGAAGTAATATAGGCTATATATAATTAGCCTATTTAGTTATTTGAAATGTAATAGCTATTCTAGTATTGTTCTGTATTATTGTAGTGTATATTAATAATATTTTTTAAATAAGTTTTATTTGTATATTTTTATTTTAATTTGTTGTAGTAATTGTACAGGTTTTTAATTTTTGAGTTTCAGTTTTTAATAATTTTATTCAACCTATATATA
>JAUMHP010000060.1:17266386-17284272 GCA_032361065.1 Enteromius trimaculatus
TCAGAGTCCGAAATAACAGTCCAAAATCACACCAGAAAAACCAACAAGAAAAACGCTCAGAATTATCACCGACAGTAAATAAAACTTTGCGATGAAGTAGCGTCTGCACGCTGCTTTTAAAGGGCAGATAATGGAGGTGAAATCAGCCCAGGTGCGTGGGTAAAAAGGGTCCGTGAAGGAAACATTAATATTCTGGAGAAGGTTCCTGCTGCTATGAGAGCGCCACAGAGGCGCGACGGGTGACACAAGGGGATGTTGTTTATTATAAATGCAACTATTGATTTTTCTTGAACCATCTTTTTTTTGGGGGGGATCAATTTTTTTAATGGTAAATAACTTCTTGAACCATCTTTTATGTAAATAAAGTGCATGCAGGTGCATACAGTCAGAGTTAGAGACTGTTTTAAGCCATTAAAAACGGTTTGTGTTTAAAAGGAACAGCTTACACTGATTTATCAAAAGATTTGAAGTGTGTCTACAATAGATGATGTGACAAAAGACAAGAAAACTTATAATCAGTGATTTTCTTCACTGGATGCTACAAAATTTCTCCAAGTCTGTTCCATAGAAGAACAAACTCATACATCTTGAAGGGCCTGAGGATAAGTAAGTCATTTCGAAAGCATTATCATTAGGAACTGGTTCATCTGAAGTTTCAAGGAGCTTCATTTCTGTCATCACTAGTTTTGAACAACCTTTATAAGATTGCATCCCCCAAATATGCATATCTTTTGGAAATTACAATTTCCAAAAGTCTGGAGAAAAAAGAATTTAGGGAAGAGTGTGTACGAATGATTGACCGTAGCTGACGCTTGTTCCCTAATTATCCAACCATCCTATCAGAGCTGGAGATTCTCCTTTAAATAGAGCTAATTTTCCTTATCCAGCATCTCGTTCTTTGCATCCCTCCTCTGCCCCCTTTCCCCACTTCTACTAATTTTATCCATCTTTATTTCAGATCTAAGCACTCCGACGTAGGAGTGGGTACTTATCAGAAGTCAGATCACCAGGACAAACTCCACTTTCCTTCTCCGAAACTTTATGCAACACATTCACCATAATTCTTTATCTAACACACATTTAATCACCTGGAGATTAGATGCCGGTCGTCCGGCCAGAGGAGAACTGGCCCCAACCGAGCCCGAGCTCTGTCCAGCCCTCACTGCCCAAGGATTAAAATTTCCATATTTGAATATTAATGAGGAAGTGCAAACTAGTGAAAGCTGTTTTCTTGCAGAATGTTAGCACAGAATATATATATTGTATTATATATGTATCTATTGTATAAATAGAAAAGAACTGATGCAGAATTTTAAAGTTCTGTGAAGACTTATGTTGGTTATAAAATGACAATAATGAGACGAGATGAGAAAAGCAATAAATATTCAGTTGATGTCCATTCATCTCACCAGCACAAGCTTACTGCTTCACAACATCATTCTGTGATGTTAAAAACCATGAAAACAAATATCTATAATTATTAAATTATAGGGGAATTTAGAAATTATACAATCAAATGATAACTTACATAAATGGATAATGGTTATAAAGGATTATAGCCCTTACATAGAGCTCATAAGAGTTTTATAGGCACTCTGGGAAAAAAGGAAACTGAGCATTTCACAAGATATTCCCAAAAACAGACACTAACAGACTCTTAATTTATTTTACAATGAAAACAATTCCAATGATAACATTTTACCAAGTTAATTAAACGTGCTGATTTCACTGAGAAGAAAAAGAGCAGTCAAAGTAAATATATTTTAAGGATAAATTTAGACATAGTAAAATCTTTGTAAGATATAAAGAAATTTAATTTAATATTTAATTCCTCCAAGAAGACATCTCTGCCCTGTCTTGACACTCTCGTGACCCAAGAGCAAGCCGTAGAAGGCAATAAATGCTAGTTCAGTATTGCAATCTTAATTTAATAATAACTTAAAATTGGAGACAGATTAGAACGAGGTAACCTCAAAAGTTAAATTAAAATTAAAAGTAAAACTTAAGGATCAAAATTCTAAAGTAAAATTAAAAACCCAAATTAGAAATTCCCCAGGAGTTCTTCTCTGTAGTAGCCGGGAGGTGAGACACGCATCCAGCCAAAATAGGCAGGGCCTTACATCTTAAATAAATATTCAAAGGTAATTGATACCTGTGTGACTAGAAAGTAAATGATAGTTCTGAACCCAGAAAAGATATACTGGTTTTTTGGCCAATTGAGAATCCACATCCCAGGACTTTGACCTCCACCCCACCCAAACCAATATATCCACCCGTGTCCACTCCAAGTCCTACTTTCGCATCAACTGGACCAGCGCTAGCTGACGCACTGACAACTTCAGCATGAGCCATTGCCCCAACCCCGAGTCTAGCCGTAGTGGCTTCAGCTCCAACCGAGGCGTTCGGGCCTCTGGCTTCTGTCCTAAATACACTGACTTCAGCGCTAGCTCGCCCCACTCCTGCTTCTGCATAGACTCCAGCCTTGGGAAGCCTCTTTCCTGGTTTGTTTTCAAAAGCTTCCGCATACGATCCACTTCGAGCATAGAGGCCTTCTGCACTGGCATCGGCTGGTCTGTCAAATGTGTCGATCATTCCTATGACACCGCTTCCTGAAGCAGAAACTGATGCCAGTTTCACCGCTGGCCTTTTTGAAACACGCGTTTTACATTTCCACGTTTCCTTTTTGTGTAATTTCTTATTAATGTCACTTGAAACTGTTAATTTGACTTTGGGATTTTCTTCATGCAGACATTTGGTATAACGCATATCACATTCTTCATCTGAAAATAAAACACAGATTTAATGCACAGCAAATATATATACACTGAATACTAAAAAAGATATAAAAGCTGTTATTTAGCAGTTATTATATATAATTTATAAAACATATAACTCTGAGCCAAAACGATATGAGATGAAAGAAATAGATTCATTCAACCAAAAGTTTCTATTATATACCCAAAACTAATTTTACCCTATGATTTATCTCATATTTAACCGTTACAGAGACATCAGAAAGGACTAGCCGCGGTAAGGCTGCTCTCGGCGGATACATTAGCACTGGGGCTCACTGCTCCGAAAATTTTTAAATAAGCGCTAACTTTAGTAATAAACCGCAGATTTGACTTTTAAACAACTGCATTCTCTCCTGAAATACTCTTTGAATAGCATTTCATGGCACAGTAACGTTTTGAAAATTTTGCAAATGCCAGCTTTATAGTGTTTGTGAAGTTGTTCTGTGTGTTATATATTCAGAAACACATACAACAAACTACATTGAGAAAATGCAGTAAATAAATTCACAAAATAAATTGCGTAAATTAACATCTAACTGTAATATGTGGAGTATAGGCACTGTTAAATAAAATTACCATCTTCATGATCTTCCGGGATGTTAGCCAGTCTGTCTGAGTCTTCATCTGTAACAGAAACAAATCAGCTTTAATACTGAGCAAACAGACACAGAAGCTTTGCATTGAAATGCACTTACCATAGAGGCTTCTTCTAGACATTTTGGTGTGCCACAAGTTATCTCAGTAAGTCTTTGGTGGAGGGTCGTTGTGTCAGTCAGTAACGCTGATCTTTTTATACTGTATAACGTTACAGCAAACGAAAGTGAAAGCCAAGTCCTGCAGCACTTTTAATAGCTCATGTCCTTAATCACACTCCGTCTGGAGCACACCGTCACTTAAAAGAAATGTATAAACAGTGTTGACTTGTATTATTGTTTCTGTTCTTGAATAAAACTGAAGCTCTAGATGATCATATCATGTCTGGAAAATATAGTTTAGTTTGATCATCCCTAAAGACTCTAAAACAGTCTGAAAAATGAAGATTCTTTATTTGTATCAGTGCTTCCATGAAGACTATTTTAATCCAACATCCATAAAACCTTTCCGTCAGCAGTCACACACTCTTCTTTACACGTAGGAGGATTTCCTGTAAAGTCTTTAACAGGCTAATTCATCTCGAAACTATTTGCTTTGATTCCCGACTCAAGGTTTAGTCTTGTAAACTAAATCTGTAAGACAAATGATGCACATCTCCGTTCAAACAGAGATGATAGAGACCCCCAAGAAACACAGTGTTGTGTGTTGAGTGCACTAAAATACTTAAATACAAGCAAGACCATTTCTAGTACAATCTTATCTTTATAGTTGTGCTATTTATTAACATTAAGAACACTTATCGTTATAGCTAGCGTGCTTGGTGTAAATGGGGCTTTAACACTATTTTGGACATACACTATAATTCATGACTGATAAAGTTTTGATCAACAGGCAAGTATATTAAAAAAAAGGTTATATCTTAATTGACAGCTAAACTTGTTATAGCCCACTGAAACATACTCAGATAACAATGGAACCCATTAAAAACCTGGGAATTTAAGGAGCTCACCTTCCAGGAGTTGCACATGAAAGTTTGTCAGGGTCCAGGGTTTGGAGGACAAATCTTAACCCACATAAGTCCCTCATTTCCAGTTTACAAAACAGATTTTTGATCTTGAGCGCAAGTATGAAAATAAACACATTTCTAATGATACAAATAATATGTAATTTTTCTTGTTTACTTCTCATCGAAACAGCAATGCTGTGTTTTTGGTGATATTAAGTACTTTGGGACCTATTTACTGCAAAATTCCTGTTTTTTGCATGTTGTTTGCATGTGAATTTTTTAATAGAAAATTAACTTAAATGATAGCCTACATTTTATTCAAGTTGTTTCTGGATGTTGATCTAGGTGTTGGGTGTATAATTCTGCCATCTGTTAGTTAGAGATAAACCTATGGTGGTTACAGTTTAGGAAATAATTAGTTTTGACCAGTAGAGGGCCCATAGAGAGCCATTCATTTAACTGGTAATGTGCTAATGTGAATTTTTTTTCTTAATTTATGTATATATTACCGTTAGAAAAAACATAAAAAATAAATGTGTTTGTGTGTGTGAGAGAGAGAGAGTGAGTGTGTGTATAAGTGTGTCTGTGGCAAACATGTAAGGGTATGTAAGTGTTTGTGTCTTTGTGAGTGAGTGTGTGTGTATGTGTGTGTGTGTGAGCATGTCTTTTCTACATTGTATTTGTACCCTTCTTTTCTGTGTGGAAATTTAGACCCCTAAGACCTTATAAGGGTTAAATATTACACTTTGTTGAATTCAGTGTGTACTATTTTCTGCAATCCTTCATTTAAAAAAAAAAAATGGATAAATTGCTCACTTTACAGATATTTGTCTCTGGCTTTATTAAGGATGAGTTTTATATGTGTTCACACAAAAGTCAATGATGGCTTTATATTTTGTGAAGACAATATTAATTTCACTGTTTTTATTTATTTATGATCAAAGAGAGGCATTATTGTTGAGCAGTTTTTGTTTCCATAATATGTGTGTGTGTGTGTGTGTGCGTGTGTGTATTTGTTATGTATAAATAAATACACATGCGCCTATATATTTAAGAAAAACATGTTAGTTATATATTAAGTATTTATATATAATGTAATTTATATGAATATAAAAATGTACACGTAAATATTTTCTAAATATATGCTGCATTTGTGTGTTTTTATATATACATTAGAAATATAAAAAGTACACACACACGTAAACTAAAACGTTTATTTTGGATGCGACTGCACGAATATACGTTTATCTTAAATTATTCAAAACTATGTAATGTACTTTGTATAAAGTCTTTTTATATTGTCTGGAAGGTAGATAACAAATCACAGCACCCTAACTTTTGCGTTACGTGACTTTTATTTGTGAAGTACGTCATCGGCGGCGTCCCCCTTTGACCCGTGAAGTGTCAGAAGTTTGCGCGTGACGTCATCTGTCTTTGTCCAGCTGCAGCACGAGCTAACGCTGTAGATCTAAATCCCGAATAACACACAATGTGATTTCAGCGACACTTCAGGCAGCGATTCCGTAAAGACTCATCAGTATATGTGAAGATGTGCGATCTGAGCTCAGCGCTCATTAAAGAGGGCTGGTGAGTCACTACTTAGTGCTAACGGCTAAGGCTGCTAATGCTAACTCATGTTTACATTCATACACTCACTCAGATTTAAAAGCGAGTTTTGCTTTTATGATTTGCTTGTAATTGCGTATAGGTTTCTGCAACGATGTATGGTTTCTATCACTTGATTCGTTTATGTCTGTGTCTTCGTTTGGTGTGTTTAGTGCTGTTAGCGGCTAAATCATTAGCACGATAACCAACATATTAACTGTTAACAATTCTATAAAAGTAATACATATTATAATATATCTGTATCATATATAATATCTGTATCATATATAATAGTTGAATAATCGCCTGCTAAGGTTTCTTATTGATTCTCTAAAATCAGTCTGGGCTGTCCTGACAAGTTTCACAAGCTCCATTAAACTTCTTAACAACAACCAACCATCTTATTTCATTTAAAGAGATTAATGTTGATGATTAATAATATTCAGAGTTTTGTTCCTTTAGATCTCAGACTTTACTGTGCATATTAAATGTTATAGTTTGAAGTATCATGGTGTCCAATGCTAATACATTTGCACTGATATATATATATAATATATAAGCATATATATATCACCATTTTTACAACGGTACATAATGACAATTGTTTTCTGTTAAAATGTTGTGAATTGTTTCCTTTTTTAAACATTTCCATAATATTCCATAACGTATATCTTGGATGATTCTTGTTCCACAAAGAAGATTTGGGATTTCACTTTTTTTAATCACTCCATATTCAAAAATATTGAATATTTAAAAAAAAAAGATATATAACTAATTACTTTCTGAATCCTATATTAATCTCAGCAAGTTAATGATTACAAGGATAGACTTAAACTCTTTCAAATAAATAATAAAAAAATAAATAAGTTTGGTCACACTTTAGGGTCTAATTCTCACTATTAACTGACCTTTGCTTCAGTATCCTGCTTAATTACTGCTTGATAATTTAATTTAGTAAGGTATTTTGGTAGCAATTAGGATGGCTTAACGATTTAGAAATAGAATAAGACATTAATATGTGCTTTTTAAGTGATAATAAACGGCCAAGATCCTAGTAATATTCTAATAACCAGCTAGAGAGAGAACTGGACACTAAAGTATTACCAGTATTCTTATTTACTCATTAAAAAGTATAAGTAAATACATCAAAGTATTTAAAGTACAAAAAAGATCTTGCATTTTATAGGTTATATTTAAAATGAGTTGAGTAAATAATATTTAGATTAAAATTATTAAATAATAAAGCAATATGTTTTCACAGTATACATTTTTTTTATATATATTTAATATTTAATTTATTTATATACATCTTTGGCTGAGATCACACACCTTTTCTCTAAAAGCACACTTTTCCTCACAGGTATCTTACAGATGAAGGAATAGAGGAATGTAAAAGTTCATCAGAGAAGGAGAAAACATCCCCAACTGACATCATCCAACTAGCGCTAAATGTAAGTTGTTTCCTTTATATTTACTTGTAGTAGTGTAGTGTAGTCTTTGTCAATTTGTGATCATGCATATTCAGGTTTCAGCTCTTCATAGAAGCTTCACAGAAATAATACCATTGTATGATTCACAGAGTGATCTGAGACCCATAGGAAAGAGCTTTCTGCCGACGGACATCAACAGTGGACGAATAGAAAAGGTACATTTGTGTATTAAAGAACTGACTTGACTTATCTCAGTCATTAGAAACTGGATGGGATTTTGTTTAACAACATAAATAGACTTCATGCACTTGCTACTACCGACCACAAGAGGGCAGCATGTCATTAAAGACAACATTAGCAGAGCATAAATGAAGATCCAGAGGTGAAGAGGTAAACGGCACGTTTTGATCAAAACGACGTGACCTTACTGTATAATAATGAGTGTGATCTGGTTTCTGAGAGCTGTGTTTCTCAGGAAGTATGAGCGTACTGCATCACATCAGTGTTTAGTTTGTGTCTGATTAGAAAATCCCTCTCGTTCTCCCGCAGTTGGATGGGCCGTGTGTCCTTCAGGTGCAGAAGATTCGTAATGTGTCCGCTCCTAAAGATCACGAGGAGTCGCAGGCGGCGCCCAGAATGCTGCGTGTGCAGATGACCGACGGTCACACGTCCTGCACCGGCCTCGAGTACAAACATCTGTCCAAACTCAGGTACAGCACGTGTAGACATTTGCACAGATATTTTCCACCTTTCCATTGCACATGCACCACCTGCAAGTTGGGATTTGTAAATCTGCATCGGCTAGCGGTGAGCGAGAACTTATTTCCAAAGGAAGCCTTGTATAATTAGACTAATTAAAGGTCAGGTAAAGGTTCACAGATTTCACGTTCTTGCCGTGGGATGCTAAATGCAGCAAGATGGAGCTGCTTTATTACAGAGAGTGAATCATGCTGACGTCTGACGCCGGTGTGCTAAAATCATTTCTGAGAAGTTCTCGTGCTTTTAAAATTCAGCTGGGTAAAAAAATCACTTATTAGTGTTTGACTAGTTAGGGCTGTAGTTGATTTAACTATATCATCGGTCCTGTGCTTTATACTAAATGTACACTTTAATTCAGATGCTGTTAAAAATCATCTCTTGCTTTGCTGGATAAAAAAAAAAAATGTTTTTACTTTTTTAAATTGCGGTTTTCTGTGTTGATTTATATAAAATGTAATTTAATCACATGATCAAAGCTGAATTTGCACCATCTTTGCTCCATCTTCAGTGTTGCATAACCCTTTAAAAATCAATTTGCTGCTAAAAAAATATTATCAGTGGTGAAAACAGTTGTGCTGCTTCATATTTTTATGGATGCATCAATTCTGCGATAAATAGTTTGAAATGCAGCATTTATTTGAATTAGTGAAAATCTCTTCACTGGGGTTTTTAAATATATTTTATGCACCTTTTCTGTATGAAATATTAATTTCTTGAAAATGTAGCGCCTGCTGTTATTTAATAGTATGCAACATGCAGCTTTAAATAATCAAGCAGCAGTATGCTGCAGTGTTGTTACATGACCTAATTATGTTGCATGTTTAATTTAGCAAGTGGTGTTAGGTTATCATCTCATAAATAAATACAGTAATTTAGCATTTTTAGTCCAATGATGTGTAAAAGTGTCTCTTGGTAGTGGAGAAAGACGTTAAAATGTTGTGCCTTAACTTGCGTTAATCTCATGCTCGAGCGTTGCGTTGTGGGATCTGGTATTTCATGTGGTTATAGTACACCGTTTGGCTGATGCATGTGTGTTTTCCATGTATTGAGAAAGTATGCACACTACATACTTCAGAGGTATTATGAGTGATGTGGAATCTGTGCCCGCAGAGTTCTGTAGAAAGTTCTCTCCACCCTTGCTGTTTGTTTATTTAATATTTGGTATGAGTTGTTCTGGGTTATTTCTGTCAAACATTTCATTAAAGTGTAAACGTTAAAGATTTGGCAAGCGACTGCAATTTTATACTTCCCTCACTCGCTTTCGTGAAGGAGTAGCTGTAAAATCTAGTACCTTGGACATTTAATTGAAGCACGTCTAATTGCGCCGTATGATTTAATGAAATAACGTCTCGGCCCGTCAGACACTGTGAAGTGGCCTATAATGAGGCCAAAAACCCGGCATTTGATTAAACGCAGCCCTTAATATGATAAAGAGGGCCTTTAATTGCCTTGAGCCAGACTAAAGACGTTTTGATGTAGTGGGGAGCTGTATAAAAGGGTTTTTCACTATGAATCGATGTTCACGGCTCTACAGTCATTCAGGGTCGTGGTATTGCGCTGCTTTTGAGGTTACTTCAGGCTCATCTTCTCAACCCGAGACATTAGCGTCGTTTTGAAATGTGAAAAATGGTGTCTTTGCCAGGTTGGGGTTGCGTGCCAAGAATGTGTTTCTTTTGTTGCGTTGATTTACATGTCACTATAATGTTTTTACTGGATGCGTCAGCTGCTTAAAACATTATTTGTTGAAGTAGTGTGTAGAAAAGCTCTGAATTGCGAAGCTGCAAATGCATTATGAGTTAAACCCTTCATTATTTTAATAATTTAAAGGGTTTGATCCAAATCATTAACCTAGGGCTGTGCGGTTAAGTGAAATACGTGTGTTATAGTCATGTGCATCTAGTCAGTAAAGCCAGTTCCTTGAAAGCGCTCCATTTGGAAACAGGTGATGGAGATTTAATGCTATTATACTGCTATTAATGCATGCGATATGTCCCCCAGCCCTAGGGTTCGATTTTGGCTTCCAACAGTTATGACAATAATTGCGATAAAACAATTGTTATGCACCATTCTTGCCCTTTCCCAACTTCACTTCAAATTGGTATGCAATGTTTTTTTGCAAAATGAGATGTGCTTAAAATATATATAGTTTATTTATTTATATGCTGGCAAGTAAAATAAAGGCAAAAAATTGGTAACTCAGGGAGAAAAATTGCTGATTAAAGTGTTATTATTATTTTCTTTGCATGCAAAAAGTATTCTTGTCGCTTCAAAAAAATTACAGTTAACATCTTGAGAAGCCAAAAGCTGTGTGTTTGTCAAAACAAACATACAAACAATAAAAAATAAAGGCATTGTTATGAAGTTTTGACTTCAAACCATTGATTAGTCCGTAATCACGCTTCCTCCAGTTAAAGTGTTTTAGCTCGAAGCAATGGTTTGAAGTTAAAAATGTCTTGATGATAGATTTGTTTCAGCTTTTGTCTTCTTCGGTGGTTTGGTTTGTTGTGATGTTTTTAGCAGCTGTCTGGACTCTTATTGTGACGGCACCCATTCACTGCAGAGCGTATTCAGCAAATTATCACTTCTAGGTGAGCTATTACTATGGTGTAGGGTTTTGAAATAGAAAAAAAAAAACTGAATAGTAACTTCTTGTGATACTTTACACTCGTCTATACCCAAAAAAAAGTCCAGGAAATGTGACGCTGTGTAATCTTGTAAAGCCGCTTCGAACCCAAACAACCTTTTCTGCCCTTTTCTTGTACTCCCCTTCCTTTAACCCCAGTTTCAGATCTTCTGATTGGCTCAAACCTCACCAATCCCATGTCTCTGTTACCGCTCTGGCTGGGCATCGGCCAGCAGCTACAGGTGGACACTGTGTTGTCGAGCCGTTTGAAGAACAGAGCTCTCTTTATTCATCTGCTCTCTCCCTGCATCCATCCCTGTCGCTAACATGCAGAATGAAACTCTCCAGTGTTCGTTTCAACCCAAAGCTTCCTTTATTCAACCACTGAACGGACATGCATTATTTTAAAGTGTCCATGAATGTATAAATTGTAGTTTGGTGTTTTGGTTTGGTGTCCTGTAAGCTGTAGTTATTTCCTAAAACAAGATTCCTGTTTGAAATAATTTCTGGTTTTACTTCCTGTTCATTAAAGAATCCTGAAAAACGAAATGCATCACAGTTAAACAATTGTTTTCAACACTGATGATAATTCTTGAGCAGCATATTAGAATGATTTCTGAAGGACCGTGTGACACTGAAGAATGGTGGAAATTCAGGTTTGCATCATGGGTTTGCAAATATCAAAACATTATGCGTGCATTTGTAACGGCAGGTTAGCATTCTGTGTCCCTCTTAGTTGCATTAAACTGTAAATACCTCTACATGCCACTTCTGATGCATTGCAGAGATTCATTTGATACTGATTTTCTTTGCTTGGTAATAGCAAAAATGTAAAAAAAATGATTCAAAAGATGATGCACACTTTCAAAAGAAAGGCTTAAAGGTAAAAATGCCCAGAAAACCTACTGGAAAAATCACTATTTCTATTACTGTGAACGTTTTTGAAGAATATCAAAACAATTCAGGAGTCAGCAGTCCGTGGTAATCTGTAAGATATCAGCACAATAACACACTCAAAAGTATTGTAATGTTTTGGTCAACATTGCACACCTCTAATTCATGTTGTTTCAATTCAATATATTTTGTAGTAATAATACTTTTGACACCCATTTAAAAAATAAAAAATGGCTGAAATGTAAAGTTTATCATTATATAAATCTTTGTTTTAGTGAAAACCTGCATGTGAATTGTGAATGATGTGTTTTACAGTAAGTTTACAGTTTAATATGGGACTGCATACATTACCTCAGCTTATATGATATTAATTTTATTTTAAAGAGTCCTAAATTTGAGCCTTAAACTCCTGCAGAAACCCTGCACCAAAGCTTTCTTTATTAATTTGCAGAATTACTAGAACAGTAATGCGTTATTTCAACGTGTGTGTGTAAACAATAGACTCTTTTTACTTGGATTACAGAAAAAAGTTATTTTTACAATTCTTTTTAGTGTCACTCATTTCAAATAATTATTTCATCTTCAAATGTTAGTGCGATTGTTTGCAGGAACAGAAGTGTTGTTCTGAAACAAACAGTGTATTTTCTGACATCTCCGGAGAGTTGGTATCGGATCCTACATCCCTTTGAGCTTGGTGCCGATGAACCGGTCAGGAAAGTCTGTATAGCCCCGCTCACGTCACACATCGAGTCCTGTCTCTTCTAATGAGAGGACCAGGGAAAGTTGGACTGGTGTTCTCGAGGGCGAGTGTATTTGGCGTGTAGGAGAGCGGGGAGGTGTGCGTGTGATGTATTTTTAGCAGGAGCCTCTTCTGCAGTGCAGAGCGCTGCATTAACATTTGATCAGGGAGCAGGAGAGGGGACACATTTGAGGAAATAAGCCCGCGTTTTGGAAAATTCACTGCTTCACTTCTCTCCTCGGGGTATTAGTGTTTGTGAGGGAAAATAGTTCCTCTTCCTCTCTTTCAATCCACCCCCCCTTTTAATCTTTAATTAAAGTCAAACAGCCAGTTCTTAATCCCAACTTACAGCAAATGCCCCACACACTAACTAAAGCTGAAACACATCGGAGGAAGAAAGCTGATTGACAACCAGGAAATAGAAGCAAGTAAAGCAGAGAAGTGCAATTATGAATTTTAAATTCTCTCGCTCCTTTTTTTTGTTGGGAAAAGTCATTGCTGATGCCAAATAAGGGAAAATGACCTATTTTTGGGGTGAATCTGAGGAAAACTCTCTCAAGAAATCCCTGGTTCATATTATGCCACAAATCAAAAGGGAAATATTCAGAAATTATATTTTCCATAAAGAAAATTTTAGCTATTTTATGAATATTAAGCGTTTGACATTGTTACAGTTAAACTACAAGCTGTATCTGTGTGTGTGTGTGTAATAAAAATCTGCATATTGGAATGATTTCTGAAGGAAAATATGACACTGAGGACTAGGTAATGATGCTGAAAATTCAGCTTTACTTCACAGGAATAAATTACTTTTTAAAATGCATTCAAGTAGAAAGCAGTTATTTTAAATCATAATAATATTTCATAATTTTACTGATTTTGCTCTATTTTTGAAATGCAGCTTTGGTGAGCAGAAGAGGAAACACAAAAAAAACCCTTATTTCAGTGTCTCTCTTTAAAAGAAAGCAGTTGATTTAAGAGTTTAATTTGATTTCTGCTCCTCTTTCAGTCTGAACACTCCTCCTGGAACTAAAGTGAAGCTCCTGGGGGCCGTTCAGGTTAAAAACGGCCTCCTGCTATTGGACGATTCCAAGATCACGGTTCTCGGAGGCGAAGTGGATCACATGATCGAGAAGTGGGAGTTGCAGAGGGTGAGGTGCATGTTTTCTCTGAAGCTTCTTTATGAATATTTGCAGATGTAGTTGTATATGACGCATACTCGCAAACTGGATTTGTTTTATTGCTTTTATGAAATAGAAATTCAATCTACTGTTTATGTTCATATCTCCTTAACTAATAAAAAAAAAAACTAAATATGATTATCACTAGCCACATTTATAAATAAACACTTTAGAATTCATCATCTTGACCCTGTGCCAAATTAATTTAGCCAATCATAATTGCATACAATTTGCATACAGCATTCGTGAATATACTCCGTTAATTCTGAGTGTCTGGGAGTTGAAACTACACTAATTTACAACCGTTTTTATTGCCGGAAACCTTCACTGACATTATAAGTAGGCTCTAGGGAAAAAATGAAGAGATGCAAAAGTGTAAAATGTGACCCCTTAAAGGTTCTGTTCGTTAAAACTTAAGAAACAGAAGCCACAGTGTCAGTGTCTGTAGCCATCTGTTAATATTCATCATGTTTTAGCTCGGTGATGGATGACACATTGGCAACAGATGATTTATTTTAATTATCAATCAAAGCCAGATAGCATGAAGAAGCATTGCTTTATTCATCTTGATGAGTAAATAACTTCAGTTCAAAGATGACTCTCTCTGATGGATCAGGGTTGTTATAATCAATTAAAAAAAATCATTATTTTAAATAAAATCAACATTAACTGGAAAGAAGAAAATACTTATTTTATTTCAGCTAATTGCCAAAGCATCAGTTCTCATTTTACTTTAATTCTGATGATGAACTAACTAAAATCGAAGTAAACATTCTACATATTAAAAAAAAGCTAAATTTCACACAGCAACATTTTACTGAAATGACAACAGAAAAAGACCGATTTAAAATATTGGTAAAAACTATAATAATTTCGTAGTGATACTAAAGTAACCGGGGTCTGGATTTATCTGGATGTTACATTACATCTAATGTGCAACTTTTTCCTGTGAAAGAGCCTGGCCAAACACAGCCGAAGAAACTTTGCTGCAGAAGGCGGACCTCCTCCATTCGTTCCCTTTGGGCAGGTCAGAGCTCCTCCAGCTTGTTTCACTGTGACCTTTGACCTTCTGGTTATTTACGAGGTTGATTTGACTCTGGATGGATGGATTGTGTGTGATGTGTCGTCATCTCTCTGTAGAAATGTGCTCATAAGGAACAGGTGGACAGCAGAGCTCTGGATCAGAGGAAGACCCTGCAGAGCACCAATGCTGTCAAATCTGCTGACGACAACGACGAGTTTGAGAAACAAAGAACCGCTGCTATCGCAGAGGTCGCCAAGAGTAAAGAGGTGCGCTGTCGTCATTAACCATCCTTATCAGACGTTTAATAACCTAAACGGATAGCCTACCCAATGAACATATGTTTAAAGATGCAGTTCTTGTGAAATTATTGTCTCTTCTTTGCTGCATTTGATACAAACACTGTAAAAATGTGAAAAGTTATTACAATTTAAAATAGTTGTTTTCTATGTGAGAACATGTTACAGTGTAATTTATTCTTGAGATGCAATGCAGAATTTTCTCCTATCCTCATTAATTCTGCTGCATTTCTGAATATTATCAATATTATCATTATGCATTGTTATATATTTTTTTTAAATAAATGCGTTTATTCCTCAAGGGCCCGTTAAATTGACCAAAGTTGCAGTAAAGACATGCAAATTGTGGTTCAACTTAATGTCCATTAATCTTTTTATTCATCAAAGAATTCTCATTAAAAAAATGTTACGTTTTTAAAAGATATATTTAAATACGGAATTTTAAAATTGCAATAATCACATTATTTATGATCAAATAAACGCAGCTATGGCAAACAGAAAAGACTTCTTTCAAAAACATGTTAACATTTGAACGGATATGCACATATAACCCCCTGATTTCAGTGTTTTGCGTTGTGCAAAGATATTGGCATTTCAATTCAGAATAAATATGATTCTCATCCCCTGCAACAAAGTAGCACCTTTTGATAATGAAATATTGATATATTAAAGTAATACGTAATTGAATTTGTTCTTTCTCATGACTGCGTCCTTAGGCCATGGGTGAACTTAATATTCTCCGATATTTAATTAAGAAATGTTTGATTTTGAGTGTGTAATTACAAAGGTAACGTGACAAGTGAACACCACATAAATGATTAAACACCGCAGCACCAAACTCAGCCTGATTTAAACTTTCAAAACGCTTTCATGATGCCCAGAAATGTTGTGCGTTTGTAATATTAGCTCTTAAATTGCTGGAGATGCATCTGATTCTGGTGTTTTTTTCATCTGTTGACTTCTCTTTGCTTCGTTAGACACGTACGTTCGGCGGTGGAGGGAACGCAGGCGGAAACCTCGCCAATCCAGGATCCACCTACAAGAACCGAGACACCTATCAAAGACGACGAGAGGAGAGAGAAAAGCCGTGGACGGAGAACAAGTCCGAAGGAGTTTACAGAGATTTGGTGAGATCCAAAGCTCATCACGAAAAGATGTCAAATTAGTGCTCTGTCAGCAGTTTCAAGAAGTTCTTCATGAGCTGAATTAATCCTAAAAGGGGAGAAGATACAAATAGACTGAACATAATTATCATAGCTTCAGATCCAGCAGCTCGTTTAGTGAATTATGCAGCTGCTTTTCTGCAGTCCTCACTGAGAACAAAACGGCTGTGGTTTGATCGTTTGTGTCTTTCCAAAACCAAAGTCTGTTTAAAATGCATTATTACTAGATTTAGTGTGGTTCCTTTACTAAGCGAGTTTTACACGTACATACTGAACTTTCTTCTCACACAGACAGTAACAAACTGGGAGAGATTGTATTCATCTCAAATTTTTAAAATGTTCTTAAAAGGGCTCTTATACTCCGTAAGACTGCACTTATTTGATTACACAATCAGGAATACTGTGAAACGCTGTTAGAATTTGTGTGAATATATTGTGAAATGTAACTTAAATCTGAGTTTTCAGCATCGTTACTCTAGTCTTCGGTGTCACGTGATCCTTCAGAAATCACTTAAATATGCTGATTTACTGCTCAAGAAGCATATCTGTTTATGTGTGTGCTGCAGCATATTTTTGTCATAATTTTTTTTTAAACATTACAGAAATGTCCTATTTTTCTATTAGTTTTTTATTTATTTTTTATGCTGACCTCAATCTTTTGAACCACATACAAGGAGAAAATTATTGTGCTAAGTGTTTTATTTAGACTTTGAAAATAGGGGATGAACATTTCCTTATACGTTTTTTTTTTTTTTTGTGCTAATGGATTAAAATTCACTTTTGTGTTTCTTAAATAACCATCCATGAAAATGCGTCAAGTGCTCCAAAGTTTTATTATGGACTATTAGTTGTAATTAAATGCCATTATTTCTCTGTAAGAGCGTTACCTTCCCTGGTAAAAGATGAATGGATGGCTGACGTAAGCACCGATGTGACCCCTCTTTGTCTGTTTTTTTGTTTTCGATTGCAAGGCTAAATGATTTTGTGCTTTCTTTTTGCTACATCTGTTCTTTTGTCCGTGATTTTAACGCATTTTTTGATGACCCTCAAATTCATCAAATTCCTTTCTGTTGTTGCTGCTTTCTCTTCAAGGTTGATGAGCGTGCCTTGAGGGACATCATGGAGATGGGCTTTAACCGAGAGGCAGCCAGACAGGCCCTGCTGGATAACAACAATAACCTGGAGGTAGCCCTTAACTTGCTGCTCACTGGAACAAACCAGCCCAGAGCGGCCCAGACGGAGCAGAGCCGCCCACCACCTCGAGGTAAAACCATCAAGAGCTTAGAAAAGAAGCAGAAACTCTCAGATCAATGCCAGATAAGCGACTGCTCTGGAGAGCTGGCTGTAGATGTTATAACAGCAGGGCTGTGGTGGTTGCCTAAACTTGTGGGGTTCATTTATAAACACATTTTTCTCATTTATTTAGGTTTGTTTGGTGCAATAAAACCCATTGACGAGAATCAAGCATCCCCCAAATTGATTATTCAGTGTTTTCATTGGTTGTTTGTCTTTTTAATGTGACTGTTTATTCGTTCTCTGACAGGAAAGGGTCGTGGAAGGGGACGCTCCAGACAAGATGAGGATGAGGAAGCAGGAGGAAGGCCATCTGGGCCCAGCACACTGTTTGACTTCCTGGAGTCAAAAATGGGGACGTTGTCCATTGACGGTACACTGAATTAGTTTTACGTGTATGTTTGTATGAACATTGAAAAATGCTGTATAACGTATATTTAAAAAAAAAAAAAATATATATATATATATATATACATGTGTGTAT
>JAUMHP010000060.1:17355454-17368809 GCA_032361065.1 Enteromius trimaculatus
TATATATATATATATATATATATATATATATATATATATATATAACCTGTTGTGTATAAAAAAAGGTGTAAAAGAAATTTAAAAAAGAAAGCTTGAAGATTTTGTCAGAATACACATTATACTGCAATGATACCAAAATGAATGAAATATGACCCTGAACAACAAAACCATAAGTGTCATTTCCCCCCCGAAATTGAGATTAATACCTATTCTTTTTTTTGTTTGTTTTTAGTAGAGGACAATATTTGAACATCTGGAACGCAAAAAAAAAAAAAAAACTAGAAAATCATTTTTGAAGTTCTTAGCAATGCATGCTACTAGTCAAAAATTAAGTATTGATATATTTATAAAAATTTACAAAATATCTTCATGCAACTTGATCTTTGCTTAATATTCTGATCATTTATGTCAAAAAAGAAAAAATCATTTTGACACAAACTGTGTATTTTTGGCTATTGCTACAAATATACATGTGCAGCTTATAACTGCTTTTAAGATCCAGTGTCACATATAATTAAATATATAAAGTTGTGTGTGTGTATATATTTATTTATTTATTTTTTTATTTAGGTGCGTTTTGTAATCCACTTTTTTTTATCTAACTATTTTAATTAATTACATGCAGTAATAAACAACATTTGAACACTGCAACATATTTAAGTAATTACACAATAAATTAACAACAACAACAAAAAATGGTATAAATAAATAACACAGATATTCCTTTAAAAGCAGGGTAAGCGATTTTTTTCAAAAAAGCTTCAGAAAACACAGTCAAATACCTAAACAAACCTGCCTACAGCAAAACGCGCCAGCTTAAAGCCAAAGTATACTTCGGCTATCTGCATTACGTCATTTCCCTCATTAGGAGGGCTCGCGGACAGTGCCGGCATTTTTTTGAAAGCCGCACGGACTGTCCGCGTACAGCAGTGTGTGCGCGAGAAGAACGCTGAAAGAGTGCACGTTAATTTGTGCCATTGCGCACGTCTCGAGCTCATCCGTCCACACTAATCCGTGATTGAGAATACTTATAGAAAGCTGCGCGAACGCAGCTGTGCGCGAGACAGAACGGAACGCTCCCCCTGTTCCACCTGCACGATCTGTCCACGCATGCGTATAGCAGATAACGCGCTTGCGCAACTGGTAATTCTGTTTTCCGACTATTTACGACACTGCATGATCTGTTCCACGCTTGCGCACCTTTGTTTATTATGTTCCTTATGGTCTTCTGTAAACACCACTAAAATTAATATTTTAGATTATATATATCAATAAAGCCTATACAGACCCATACTAATACAACTAATAGCGGCTTTGAATCAGAATGAATTCTAAAGGGGAATATGGAGGAAATTAAAGGTTTGCAATGACAATGTATGAAAAATAAAAATAAAAATAATGGCCAAGTGTTTCACCGCTGTGTGCATCATACCAGTAGGGAAACCGTGACGTTAGCAACGTTAGCGACTACCTAATTACGCGCATGCGCAGAACGGATCGTGTTTTTTTATTCAGTTTGTAAAAAACAAACAATAACAAATGCCATCATTTACCGTAACAATACAACAACTGTTCAGGGTCTCAGTCCAAAGGAAGCGCAAAGTCTTTTAGCAAAGCCATCGTTCTTATTGCTTTTAAGTTCTTAGATAACTCAACTGATTCAAAATACATTTTCAACTCAAGTCTAAACCTTAAAAAAAGAGATTTGCATTTAGAAAATTTACATTTATGAATATGATATTTAGCAAACAGAAAAATAAGGTTTATGAGATACACACATTCGCAAGTATGTAAACTCAAAATTAGGATTCACAAATCATTTGACAAAGTCAGGAATGTCACACCAAAATGATTGTATACGAGCAGCTCCAGAATAAAAAGTTTCATTGTTTTTTGATTGAAAAGTTGAGAGACAAACATTATACCATTTTTAAACCAATTTTCAAAAAAGATAGATTTGTGTTTATACAGTAGATTTTTATTGTGGAACGGATCGTGTACTGACAGCTGCTCTCCTGACCAGGATCTGCTCTCCACCTACTGCGCTGACCAAAAGCATGATGGGAAACGACCTACTCTCGCCTACATTTCAGGCGCATCTCAAATGAGCAAATTTGTTGTGCCACATCATTTTTAATTGTTTTTTATGTATGGATGGATGGATTAATTATCATAAGTAAAAAAAAAATTATTAATAAAAAATAATAAGAATAATAATATATATATGAGAGAGAGAGAGAGAGAGAGAGAGAGAGAGAGAGAGTTTTCTCCTGTAATGCCTGAAGAGTTTGGAGAACACCTGATAATAATATAAATTATACATATAAGATGAATATATCTTGTGATTATGCATATGTATAATATCCTACATTTTGTTTTTTTTTACATATTTTGATATTTTCATATAAATTTAGAAAAAGTAAATATACCCGTGGACGAACTGCAGGCGCAGCCCCTCGTCCGGTGCTTTCTGTCTCTTCAGAGATCCGGCCAGTTTCTTCTTGAGCTGAGGAAGATCTTCCTTATATACCTGAGGGGTGTTTGGCAGAAGAGTTAGAGGCAGAAATCCACTCGAGACACATTCACAGATTCAGAACAAGCATAAAGGGCGACAGCAGCCGGCCAATCGGCTGTGAAAATAATGAGTGGAACAGGAAGAAAGCAGCCGAGCATGACTGTTACATAAAACTCTTGACATAAGACCCTCTCAGTTTAAGAACTTGTGTTTTGTCGGGGTTTAAAGTGTCTCTTGCCTGACGCTCGTAGTTCATCTGGGCTTCCTGTTCGATGTCTGAGTCCAGCTCGGGAACGTCAGAGAGGTCAGAGTCAGAATCGCCGCTGTTAGAGTCGGCGTAGCTCTCTGTGAACCAGAAAACACTGTCAGAACATCGCTTTCTGTGTAGGATATCATTCATTTCAATGTAAAATTAAATAAAAAAAACATATAAATAAAAACACCATACTCATTTTTATTCAGGGGTTGCCAAACGTTTTTTTGTCAGCTGAATCCTTAAGACGTAAAATATTCACTTACACTAGCCCTGAGATTAGTTCATATTTAAATGATTTAATGACACATGCACATGTTCATAATAAACAGATAAAATATCTAAGTGTTTTTTTCCCCCAAAATTATTTATACAGTGCATAAGGCTGCATTTAACAGCATGAATAGAGCTTTAATTATTATTATTATTTTCTATAATTCTATACTTTTAAAAATATATATATTTCTATTTTTTATATCAAAATTATTTATAGACAAGGCTGCATGTATAGAGATTTTATTATTATTATATATAATTCACATTAAGTATTTATTATTAATTGCATTTAAAATCTTATTATATCATGTATTTTATCTCAAAATTATTTATACACTAGGCTGCATGTGACAGAGCATTTATTATTATTATATATAATTTGTATTAAGTATTTATTACATTATATTATATTCATTGCATTTAAATATATTATCATATTATGTTTTACTATTTTTAACTCAAAATTATTCATACACAAGGCTGCATGTAACAGTATGTATATAGCTTTATTATTATTGTTTTAAATGATTTATACTAAGTATTTATTACATTTCATTGTATTAATTGCATTTAAAATCTTATTATATTATGTATTTTTAAATCTCAAAATGAATTATGCATAAGGCTGCATGCATGCTATATCTAAGTATTTATTACATTATATAATTACATTAACTGTGTTTAAATATAATATTATATCGTGTTATTTTTATATTACTATTTATTATTACTTTTTAAACAATCATAAAATAAAATGATAAACATTGTTGTATTGTATTATTGTTATTTTATTTCACACTGCAACTAATATTTTTTGTTTTAAATGATTAATTTAAAATAGCATGAAATACTTTGCTTTAAAATGTAGATGCAAGTGTCATTCATTTTGATTCATAAGTGTTATAATAAATGACTTTACCCTTAACTGTTAAATTCCAACACCTTTCTTTTTGGAAAAGGTCTGAAAATCACAAGTTTAAATTCCCCTGACATTTCCACATGCTACATGATTGCGAAAACCTAGGATTTTGAATAATGCATAAATACCAGCTGTTTCCAAACAGGTCCTCCAGTCCCATAATAACCTGAAGCAGCTTCAACTCACCCTGCAGCAGCGGCTCCAGAACGCCGTTCATCACTCCCTCCGGCAGAAACCTCCACTGGAAGACGGAGTGATCGGCTCCGCCCGTGCTCAGAACCCACTGCAGGTCATGTGACCAGCGCACATTGGTCACATGGGCAGAGTGGCCGATGTACTTCTTGAATTTGGCAGCTGAAAGAATGTCATTCGTTAGCGCACATGAGGTTATTCAGCACGTGTCACACTGATATCTGGATCACTGAGCGGACCTTTTTTAAGACAAGGGAAGCGGAGGAGTTTGACGAGGCCGAAGTCGTCGCCCGTCACCAGCACTGCACTGCTGTAGTTTGCATCCACAGAATTGATGTCGTTCACGTTGGAGTATTTAGGCCAGATTCCGTTGACCTCCGGCCCGAGAACGCAGGTCCATGTCATCCAATGGATTCCTTTGGCTTCCTCCTTCGGCAGGAATTTACCGGCTACAGAACAACAGTTAGGAAAATTATAAGCATGATATGATTCATAAACACCTTTTAGTGCAGTATGTCATTCAGGGTTTGGTGACCTGTTGATTGCTGGACATCATATAGAATATCTTGAATAAGTTGAATTAACAAAATTGAAAAAAATTGAATTTAAACATCACATATAGCTGAGAATTTCCTCTACTGAAACACTCACAAAGAGTCAATTTAAGAAACATTTAAAACTTTAAAAATGTAAATTCATTTCCAGGTCTTTGCCTTAATTGTTGTTAATTTTCAAGATCTTTCATGGCCAGAAACCACCTCTGAGAAGGTTTTCAATGACTTCTTTAGATCTGGATCATTTTTAAGTAATTTGTCATGACTGCAAAAACCCTATTTATTGAAGGAAAATATTTGCAGAAATATTAAATGCAGAAGTATTTAAAACTTTAATGTTAAACTTACTCACGTTTATTAACTTAAAAATGTAAACAATAAAGTTTCATGAACTTTCATGATTTTCCTGACTTTTATTCACTTTTCTAGATAAGTATTTTAAAACTTTCCAGATCTGAAAAAAAAACACAACTGTAAATTTTTTTATTATTATTTTTAAACATATTTAAAATTTTTATTATTAAAAATTATTACTTTTGTAATTAAAAAAACATAAGTAGTTGCTTAAGTACCCAATAAGTATTAATTTATACAATACATATTTGAATTGTTTTTAACAATCCATACCAACTTCTGAAATTTAAATAACTTCATTAAAAAAGCATAAACATTGACTGTTTCCAAACAGGTTTTCATTTCGCTTTTTCACAGGAATCTAGCATTTTATCATCCGATTTACAAAAACAGGCTAAATATTTGAAAGTTGAAGTTGAAGTTTTTCACAACTTTCCCATGAATATTCTTACTTGGCATCCTGTAGAAGAATCGTTCTCCAGCTCCATCGTTGGTCTGCAGGAAGCGGCTGTCCACGGACCAGTCCAGGTGTGTTATGAAGCAGGTGGACTTGTTGCACTCTCCCACTTTCTTATAGCGTTGGGCCACAGCGTAGACGTCCACAAACCCGTCGTTGGAGCCAACGGCCAAATAAGAGCCGTCGGGTGAGAACTTGAGCTCGTGGATGACCTCCTTCCTGTCCTTGATGTGGACCACCTCCGTCATGTCCCTATGAAAAGAAGACAAGTCCTCAGTTTGTGAATAATGAAGCAGAACAATGAAGTGCAGGGGATCCAAATTCAATTACCTGACGCGAAGAACAGTGAAGGAGCCGTCCTTCATGCCGAGAGCCAGCTGGGAGCCGTCGTTGTTGAAGGAAACGCTACGGACCGCTTCTTCCATGTTACAGCGAGCGATCAGCGTGTGCTCGGACAAGCTCCACAGTCTAAACAAGCGAGTTGGAGGAAAATTCAAATGTGTCTGTATTTATGTTTGTATTGTAAGTTAAAGCTAAAATATATTTCCCATATTATTCGATATTGATATTTATAAATATATATATTTACTATGCATTTACTATTTATTTACAGTCAACAGGTTCATTAGAGCTTGAGAGTTTTAATTCAGTTTTCCCTCAATTTTTATGTTTTCAATTTCTTTTCATGATTTATAATTCTTGATTTAATGCTAATGTATCTTTTTTTTTTTAAATAATTAAAAATAATTAAAATATTCTGTCTGATAAAATTCATTAACTGCAAATGTAATCATATGAAAATTATTTAAAAAATAAATTGGGAAGTAAAATGAAAATGAAAAAATGTTTTGGTTATATGATATTCCTTAAAAAAAGTATTATTATAAATTTTAGAGAAGTAAACCAGGCTTTTATTTTGATGATTTGTCATGAAGATTTAGTTGTAGGTTTTAGTTTCAGTTCCAGAGTGTATTTGACAGAAGGATTTCTCACATTAAATGGTAATCAATTAAAAATATCTATAATAATTATAGAATTTTTTTTCTTTTTTTGGGTCAAATAAGGTGTAAAAGTTAACAAACATAATTTGTGATTTTAATAATGCATTAATAAAAGCTGAAATTAACATGAAATAAAATGAATAAATGCTGTAGAAGTATTGTTCACTCTTTTTTACCAATGCTGTTAACTAATGAGCCTTATTGTAAAGTGTTACCGAATGTAACAACTTAACTTCTTTTATTAACATTTTTTTCTCAAACAGTCTAAAGTCACTGACTCACAGAGCATCTCTAGAGATGAAGTTCATGTGTCATATATTGAGCCGCTAAAACACTAAATGCATTCAGTCAGAGCCCATCGTCGTTACAGATATACGTTTTATCGCAATCTCAACACAAGCACCCAGCATCAGGAGAAGACTGACCGTACGGAGCGATCGTCGCTGCCTGTGACGGCCAGCGGTTGTTTGGGATGCAGGTCGAGGGCCCAGAGCTCGCCCTCTGAATGACCCTGCATGATCAGCAGCGGTTTATCTCGGTCTCTCACCATCACCTCGAAGATCTCGCTGTCTTGAGTTCCTGCCAAGATCCTGTCAGCTCTCCAGCACACGCTGCGGATGGACAGGCCTGTAGAGAGAGAGTCATTCAGATTCATCCAATTAAAGATCCAAGCTCCTCTGGCTACCAGCAAGTACTGGGATCCTGAGCTAATTATAGACATCTGCGTTAACTATGATTAATGGGAATCCAGGCATCTTAACTAGTGTAAAGATTCAAGACTGGTTAGGATTACCACAAACGTGTCCTCGGTTTGTAAAAAATAAAAGAACTAGACTTTGTTTAATCTGGATCTGGTGGGCTGCTTCTTAAAGTTTTAAAATTTAATATACATTTTTATTTATTATTCAAAATTCGATGAATAACTTTAGATTATTATTTGTTTTCTAATTTTTGATGCGTTTTAACTAGCATCAAACATGAATAAATACACCTATGCCTATTTAAAAGGTTGTTCGAAATAAAATACTAATAAATATTAAATATAAATATATAAATAATAAAGATATACATATAAATAATAAATATGAAAGTAAATATATAAATGCAAATACTAGATGAAAAAATAAAACAATTAAACTATAACTGAAATACTATAGATATGAAATAGATATAAGATAGATAAATATAGAAGATAAATATAATAATAATTGAAATATATTCATATTAATGTATATACATTAAAAAACAAAAAACAAACTAAAACTAAAATAAAAAATGTAATATAAATATACAAAAATTAAATATATACATATAAATATGAGATCAATATGAAATTAAAAATATAATTATAAACAGATAAATATACAAAATATTCTAAACGCATTTATTTTCTACACAATGAAAAGACAAAAGCACATAAAAAGGGAATTCAAAATAGCAACAAAACTAATTAACACATATAAATAATACTGTTACTAAACCAAAAAAACCCAAAAACATTTTAATCGATGTAACAAGGGACATATTAAAAAAAATCCACATACAGGAATTCACCCAGCAACTCCAAACCAAAAGATATTTGACTAAAAAAGCATGTCTAAATAATAACATAAAGAGCTCAAAAAACACACATTATTGTATTGAACAATCAATAAACCACAAACAGAAAGCTTGACACTCATCAGTCGTCAAAAGCTGGTGTTTTCAGCAGGACGGGATTTAATTGGCTCATTAACGGACTCTATAGACTCAAAAAATCAACCTTTAAAGCAGAAAAAGTCAAAGATGTGTCTCTAAGTTGGACACAGCCAAATGTCAAAAAAACAAACCCAGTGTGAATCCGTACGTCTGATGGACTTCTCCGAGACAAAAGTCTTCATCCACTAAGAGCCCAGAGCTAAAACAGGGCAGCTCAGATCATCTGATGAGAAGTGTTCGTATTGAGATCTCTGACACTTAACTACAGTCTCTGGCAAATCTGAGCTGCTGAGATCTCTTCTAGCGGGAGGATCTTCTCAGACTTCAGCAGAAGTCCGGCAAGAACTATTGAGATATATATTCGGCGAGCTTTGTGTTTCAGACTGACCAGATCTGATCTGATCCGTTTGTTATTTCAGCCAATTATCTGACGGCCTTCTGCTGTGAAAGCGCTGACAGCTTCATTGCTACGAGACTAACATCTGCTGAAACACTGTCACATGTGTGATATAAGCGCAGGCCGTGTTGCCATGGTGACACAATCCCTTATATACGGAGTTTGCTGAACCTTCATATATAGTCCAACAAATGATCGCTTCCTGTCTGTTTTATTGTGCTGGTATTGTGTTTGAAACGGATGTAATGCCATTTCCTTTTGACATACATAGAGCCATATTATTCTTATTATATACACTACTGTTATTACTTACACAAACTGAATCCAGCCCGAAAGATGGAATTTAATGTCCTGGAATACGGCTATTTTTAGAACAATAATGCAGTTTATTAAATGCATTTTTAGTCCATATTTTGATTTAACTCGTAAACCTGCATAAATTTCTCAGTTAAAATAAAATAAATAATAAAATAAAATAAAATTTCTCATTTTATTTTATTACATTGTAAAAGATTTTATTATTATTATTAAAGCTTTATAATTTATGTTTTTATGTTATCAATTCAACAATCCATAACTAAAACACAGGATTTCAATGTAAAAAAAATTAAACGCGTTTCAAGTCCCTTTTATTGTTAAAAATTGAATGAGTTACTAAATTCTAGTGGTGTCAAATGATTAATCACATCCAAAAATAATGGTTTTTGTTTACATAATATATATATATATGTGAGTACTGTACATTTATAGTGGGTACGGAAAGTATTCAGACCCCCTTTCGTCCTGTAATCGTGATTAATCGCATCCAAAATAAACTTTTTGTTTGCATAATATGTGTGTGTACTGTATATATTATATATATATATATAAATATTTACAAAACATTGACTTGTATTTTCATGTTTGTATTTATATTCATATATAAACAAATTTAATATATAAACATGTTATTTTTCTGAAATATATACATGCATGTGTGTGTTATATATACATAATAAATATACACGCATATATTATATCAACAAAAACATTTATTTTGGATGTGATTAAATGCGATCAATCGTTTGACTGTAAAAGGGCAAGTGTCGTACCTTTATAACCCTGTTCTGCCTCCCTGAGGTCAATCTTGGTGATGGGTTTGAAATCCACATCCCACAGCCTCACACATCCATCACGCCCGCCGGTGGCGAAGCCTTCTTCACATGAATGCATGCTGAAGATCCCTGCCTGCAGAACAACACACACATACGCAGCAGGTCACACATGCTATATTTACTAACGTCACAGACGCATGACACGAACGGCCAATGCACTGAATATCTGGCATGCACTGCGCTCTAACTTCAGCGGATGTCCTTGAATGGACATGCTATAGAGCACAGCTGACGTGTACGTGGTGGGAGTGATGGTGTAGGAAGTGTGATGAGCTTCACTCACTCCGTGCGCCGCCTGTATCGTTCTCGTCAGGTTGAGTCCCTTCCACACGTAAATGTCTCCGTTAAGAGCTCCAGAATACGTCACTTCATCCTTCGCCGTTGCCAAGCACAGGATGGTTTGCAGATCCCCCGTCTTCCCAAAAATCCCTCGTTTAGGCGTCAGCGCATTTCCACATAATGCCCAAAACTAAAGACAAAAGAGAAAATCAACTTCACCAAATATAATTTCCCCCTTTAAAATATTGTGCATGCACAAGTTTGCTTTTAGAGCTTGGTATATGTTACTTTTACTAAATGGAATGTCGTACAGGTTGACTTAGACAGAAATAAACCGTTGGCTTTAAATGATATCCTTCCGTCTCAGTTGTTTGCTATGTTTATGCGTGTTTCGAAGTCGATGAAAATGCACTGCATTTCCAGTAAAGATGAAGACAAGAAAGGAAAGGCATGTTTTCCACTGATGCCTCATTTATGTGTTTCGAGTGAACTCTGTCTCAGGGGTTTGACTCACTTTAATGTGCTTGACTCCACAGCTCACCAGTCTGTGCGGCAGAAACGGGTCCCAGGAAATATCAAAGATCTGAAACAGGTGGAATAAACACGTCAACTCTTCCACAACAGCTTAACCGATTACACTGCATGAAGTCTCTAAAATCATGCACGATGCAAAAAATAAAGGAAACTATAATGCAAATACCTTTGCTGAATAAAATCCAATGCTGCTTTGCTCAAACATGACACGCCTTCTCATAAAATATGATGCCTTTCAGAGCATCTTTGCCATTAACAATAATTTGGAAGGGGAAAAATTCTCCTATTATTTCGCAATCAGCAAAAAAACAGCACAAAGCAATGATTCTTGCCTGAATGTGAGCCATATCACAACTATATGCTCAATTCTCCTCAATTTTCACATATTACTGAATAATCCTGAAGACATTATTTTATGCACGATCCTGATTTTCATCTTTTCCTCTGCCTTGCAAACAGTAAGTTAAACGGTCAATTTTTAACCTTTTTTTTTTGTTGTTTACTTTTTATTTTAATAAATGCATTAACGTGGAGAGATACATCCATACTTTTTAAAAAATGCATGTTGGAAAGTTTTTATTGTTATGTTTGAACTCAACATCATCAAATTAGGCAAATCATTATCATAGTTATAGTTATAACATCAAAATATTTATTTTCAAGATCCAGAGCTGTGTAATTACAGTCATGCATTAAGCATCTTTATCAACATCACTCTTCTTCTTCCTTAGTTCTTAACATTTCTCTTTCACACAGTGTGATTTCTTCATTATTTGCATGCATAATCTGCAAATAAACAGTAGATCATGCCCCTGGTAACAAGTTTGATTTCCAGGGAATGCATGAACTGATCAATCTTATACCTACAATATAATGTACGTAATAAAAGCTTCTGCCAAATGCATGAATACAAAATGCAAAAGAAATAAACTCTGAATTGTTTTATATTCCATCGTCCGTCCCGGTAGTGAAGCTGCTGAGCTGGAACAGCAGAGAGAAAGACAGGAAGAGCTGCAGGGTTTTAATGGCACCTTAGGGAGTCTGCTGGTGTCTGTGGTTCTTCACTAAGCTGCTCTGTCATCTCTGCTGAGCATTCATACTCCCTTGTCTGTCAGTTGGTGCATTGAAACGCTCCTCTGTACTGTAGCACAACACAATAACTTATTCATAACGCTCTTAACGGTTATTCATTCACATCACTGAGGTGTAGCATCTGTTGCTATGGAAACAGTCCTACCATGTGTGGACCGGACGGGCACGTTCTGTGTTTTGCATGTCATGCACTGAAGTCACAATCTTTCTGGCCTTATCAATGAAATGCTGGACTGTGCACATTTGATGTAATTAACTGTCGGTAATGAAGAACAGCGACTTCTGTTCTTACCCTATCAGAATGTCCCGTGGCGGTGGCTAAGACACGCCCCTTTTTCCAGTCCCACACGCACACCGTGTTTTTGGCATCAAGTCCCACAGACGCTAAACGCTGGATGTTCAAGAACACAAGACAGGAGAAAATAAGCTTTTAGATGAGAGCTTTTGCAAACAGATGAAGGAAATCTGTTTTTAATAACAATAATAACTTATTTATAACTAAAAGTAAGACTAAAACTTGAATTAAAACTGTTAGAAAATGTTGAATTGACACTAACATTATCTGAAATAAAATACATATATATAAATATATATCAGCAACATTAATTTTATTTAGTTTAACCTGAGGTATTAAAATAACTCAAGCTAAAACAGAAAAAAAAAACGATATAAGCATATTAAAAGCTACTCAAAACCACAAGAAAAATGCTAAACAATTAATAATAATAAAAAAATAAACTGATTTAACAAAAAATCTAATAGTATCTCAATGAAACAAAAATGACTACTTACTAAATTTTAGAGTCGTGTAGCAGAGTATAATCGCAAATACAAGAATGCAACAATATTTATATATCATCCAAAAATTTTATTCAAGACAAATTTAGTTTAGGTGTTTGCTTGGGTGCATAAAATATGGTTCAAAAAATGAAAATCACTGAATTGAGCCTCCATGATAATTACTACTCATAAACTCAATAAATAAATAAATACACACACTACTGCTCAAAAATGTGGGGTCAGTAAGATATTTAATGGTTTTTAAAGATGTTTCTTCTGCTCATCAAGGCTGCATTTATTAGATTAAAAACCCAGAAAAAAACTGTAATATTGTGAAATATTATTTCAATTTAAAAGAACTGTTTTCTGTGTGAATATATTTTAAACTGTAATTTATTCCTGCGATACAGCGCATCATTCCTCCAGTCTTCAGTGTCACATGATCCTTTCAGAAATCATTAATATGCTGATTTATTATAGAATTATCAATGTCGTGCAGCCAAATATATTTTTTGGAACCTGGGATTTTTTTTCAGCATTCTTTGATGAATAACAAGTAAATAAACAACATAATTTTTTACCAAAATTATTTTTTTTATTATAATAAAAAAAATGTAATGTAAATGTAAATCTATGCTGTGACTTTTTTGTTCATTTAATAGATCCTTTGTTAATAAAAGTATTAATTTTTTTCAAAGAAGAAAGAATAAAAATGTCCTGATCCCAAACTGAACAGTAGTGAAACAGTAAACTACTGTAACCGTAGATCTGAACATTATTATCCATTTTAAATAAATTAATATTTTACTGATCAAAGAATCCTAAAAATAAACTATTAAGCAGCTCAAACTGTTTCCAACACTGATAATAAAACATCAGCATATTAGAATGATTTCTGAA
>JAUMHP010000060.1:17384622-17400270 GCA_032361065.1 Enteromius trimaculatus
ATGGAGAGTCCTCATAAATCACAAAAACCAACATGTGTGTGTGTGTGTGTGTGTGTGTGTGTGTGTGTGTGTGTGTGTGTGGTTTGGTGAATTTTAAACAGTAAAATTGCGCGACACCAGTTTCCATTTCTTATTTGCTATGCACTATTTTCCATTTCTTATTTTCTATTTCTATTTTCACGACGTCGCGGCTGGAACAAAACCATAGACTGTATAACAGTAGATAATCTCACACAACGTCATAAGACGTTGATGTTTAGTTAAATTTTGGTTGCGACGTCTGGTGACATCACAAATTCAACGTCTAATGTCAGTGTTAAATTGACGTCCAATACTGACGTTGGTTGTGACCTTTAGTTGTGTAACCAAAATCCAACGTTAAGTCAACGTCAGCCTGATTTTCATTTTCAACCAAAATGCAACGTCTGCCTGACGTCATGTCCAACATCAATCTGACGTTATATGGATGTCCAGTGCCTGGTGGGAAGTGATCATGTGCTTTATTCAAAGTTTAACATGAACAATGTAAGTTTAAATATCATACTATGTATTTGGCTATAGTCACATGAGTGTGCAATGCAGACTAATCTAAAGGTTATACAGATTGACAGTCTCAAATGTATAAATAAATGTAGTGAAATATCAGGTTGCACTGATTGTAGCTCATGATATCAGTCTCTTGGTTTGGGGTGAGTCTAGGTAAAACCTGGCTTTAAAACAGGATTTAGTTACACTGTAATCTGATTACTGGAGGACTAACTATTAACTAATGCAGCCAGGAAAACTTGGCTCTGAGACTTGATGGAGTCTCCCTCCCTGGATAATTCGAGATATAGAACAGATCTTTCTCAGCGGGTCAGAGGATGTGAGATGCTCTTTTAGACAAAGCTTGAGTCACATGACAGGAAGTCGTGCTGATTGTGAGTATTGTGGCGTGAAGGTTGTGCTGGTGTGTGTGATGTTGTGTTTCTTGTCCAGCAGGTTCAGACCTCATCAACTAATCACAGACATATGGAGATCACAGATGGTGTGTGTGTGTGTGTGTCGCTTTACAACTTATTAGGCGTCACCCCTAACAGCTTTACAGCAACACAAGAAAAAAGAGGTAAAAAAGATCTCTTTAAAAATGTGATGCATCCTGTTTCTCAGGATTCTTTGATGATTAGAAAGTTCAAAATAACAGCGATTATTTTAAAAACTTTATTCTTTATTCTCTAACTTTAATGCATCGTTTAATAAAAGAGATTCTTAACCCTAACATTTTGAACAGTAATACACGCAAAAAAATGGTTGCAAACAATTTATTTTAGTAACATTTACTTCTAAAAAAAAGTTGAAATTCAGTCAGCTAAATTTGTTTAAATGTAGCTAAAAAAATCGAATAATCTTCTAAATATACAAATTCAATGAATTATTAGTGTATGTATGTTAATAAACATTAAAAGTGTTTATTTGGGGTCAGTAAGATCTGAACGTGTTATAAATATTAAATACATATTAAAACAGCATTTATTTGAGTTGAGATTGAAAATGTTTTGTAACGCATACATTTACAGTTTTTCTCAGTGGCTTTGGTGCATTTCTCACAACAGTATTTCAATTTGCACAACAGTTCATGCACTTCCCAAAACTATTAGTGCCAACTGCAAAACAGAGTTGATAACCTGCAAAAGCGTGTCACTTGCTCAAAATGGATAGTTTATTGCTCAAAAGCAAGTATTGATGTCAATAAAAGTGTCAGTGTCGTCACCATTGTTTATGAACAAGACAGTCAAATGACTTTATCATGTTTTCATTATGACAGTTTACTCTGTAAATGTTTTGCAATGCAAAAAAAAGAGTCAGATTTTGGTGACACTTCCTGAAAATGCTCAAGACAGCACTATATACTATTTGCACAGCCATTTGAAAACTACAGTAAAGTTAGACATTACTGTATGTAGTGAGGTATCTGAGTATGACACTCCATATGTATGTTTCACATTTTTACTGCATATGCTCTTTGCAATTCTAATTAACTGTATTCAAAGCATTGTGCAAACGATTACATTTAGAAGACATTTTCAGGAAAAAAAATAGATGCAACCAATTTTTTTCAAATTTGCCTGACAGATTTTGACAACTAGTTTTTGTATGTAATGACTCAAGCAGTGAAATGAGGACTATTAGTTTTATATGGGATGACTATTCAGCAGTCACAAGTTTAGTTAATTTTGACTGACATGACATATACAAATGATAATGTTAAAAAACAGCAGAGAATTTTATGAAAGCAATTGATGCATGTCCAAACGCATTTGCAATTTGATTGAAAGAATGAGAAAAACTTTAATGTCAATTCTAATCAGTTTAATATGTCCTTGATGCATAAAAGTAATAAAAAAAAACCTAAAACTTAGAAAAGTGAAGTTTCGGGTTTTGTATGTGAACAAAAGTAAAGTTCTGAGTGTTGTATGTGAACATGATCTTACTGTAGTTTCAGACTAAATATAAATATATGTGTATTTACTCATCTCAGCTGCACAAAAACACAGTATTCCTCAAAATCAATGAAAACAGTCAATGTAAACTCACTATATTAAACAAACCTGCAATAATTACTTTAAATAAGACAAATATTACTTATGCATTTAATCCTATTTTATTAACCAATACCTTTGCTGCTGACCTTCGATGATCCAATTCAACCAAATTTCTAAGCAAAACTGACACATTTCCTCCTTGTGATTAGTTTGAGCTGCGCCCTCTACTGTTCAGACCGGAAATCATCTCTTCAGCCTGAGCCGGATACAGTTCAGAGAAGCTACGGTGGCCGTTACAGGATTATGTCGTAATCTCATCCAGCCAGCAATGGTTTCTTTACAAAGATATATGAATAAATTTATATTTACTCTATTATTCAATAAATCCATATGTTATTGCAAATATTTTTGCGTATAGTGTATAGTATAATTGTAGTGTTGTATTCGCATGAACAGCGTAGTGACGAAACGCGCTCTGTTTGTCCTTAAAGGGATACTGTACAAACATGATGGCGACTTCTATGCAAGGAGACCCGCGGTGGCTCATTCCAAGTTAATAAAAACATAACAGTTCATTGTGTAAGGTTTTTGTACACCTCTGAAAACATAGTTAAATATATTATATTGCATTTTGTCAAGAAATGCATAAAAGCAGCGCTGGTATATTTGTAACAATAACCAACACTTTTTTATAAAGTTTAGATATTTTATAATATGCATTGCTAAAAACTTTTGGACAACCTTAAAGGCAATTTTTTTTTTTTTTGCACTCTGTCATATATTGTCCTCTCGTAACAAACCATACCTCAGTGGAGTTTATTTACTAAAGTATAAATCTCTTACTGAATAACAACAAATTTCAGATCTGAAATGCTAAATAAGCAGACACAGAAAGACATGAGACGAGGGTAATGTTTAAAAGCATTTAATGACATCGCACATATTTAACAGGGCAGGGAGGTTAAAGTCTACAGGTGCAGTTTCATACATCTGAGCGTCGGGCCGGAGGATCTATAGCGCTCAGGTTGCCCGACATCGCCAGGATTTCATTCCTATTATTGATTGTGCAGTAGATGAAAATATCATTACAATAGATACAGTGACGGAGGGGATGCGCACTATGTATCAAAGAGCAGGAGAGCGGGATGAAGCCCAAACGAGAAAACAAAGAGAAAAAAGAGAATGCTCAGTGCTATAGCCCACAAGCAAGTAACCGTATTCATATATTTTCATTATTATTATTATTTTTTTTTTGTTCTTTTTGTACTTTTTTATTAGCTGGAGTTACCAGTAAATGTTGCACTGTTCACTTAACATTGATGCTTTAAAGTGTTTATAATACATCTAATCTTTATACTCTTTTGTACTAGAATTATTTGAAACATATATTATGATAAAACCAAGAGAAATGACAATTAAAAAAAAAAAAAGGAAAAAGCATGACGTCAGATGATTCGGGTTACTAGTTCTCTGTATATAGCAAACATTCGGACAGCTTGATATGACCCACCTTAATCACGTGACACAAGTCTACCATGCCTTCGAGCCAATGTTAATATTAATCGATCAGCTTAGAGTCGTTAAAAGGCGATTTTTGACGTTAGCGTGGAATTGTTTCGGTTTCGAAGCAGAGACTCGGCGAATCTCCGAGACGGCCTCATAAAAATTGAGGAAATGTTTTAAATATCCAGACCCCTCGATGGCGCGCGGTTACAAAAAAACCAGAGATATAGCAATAGTCGGAATTCAAAATCAAGCACGATAGAAACGTAAGAGCGTAAAAAAAACCCGCCGACGTTCCCGAATCGCGTCACACACTCTAGCGTTTTTTTTGTACAACTTTGGACCCAATTGGCGGGCTTTTCAGGCACAGAGTGTGGCGTCTTTATGAGCTTTGCATGCTGGGATATCGCTGGAGTAGGTGGGCAGACACAAAAACCGTAAGTAAGTCGTAAAAGAATCGAGGGAATGAGCCGATCGTTTTTGGGGACGCCTACTGCTTCTTCTTGCTGAAGAGGCTGAAGCGCTTCTCCTTGTCCTTCTCCTTGTCTTTCTCGCGCTTGCCGGGGCTGGACTCGCTCGTCAGGGTCACGGTGGCAGGGAGTGTTTGAGCGCGGCTCGACGCCGGCGTGCTCTGGTTGCTCGGCGTGATCTCGGATTTCTCGGAGGACGTCGAGCCACTGCCCGCGTTCTGAATGGCCTGGATCCATGTGTTCATCTCCTCCTGCAAACACCACACAGTTCATCAGGCATAAACACAAAACTACATACAGCTTCTTTACTGGGACTGATGGTTCCATGAAGAGCATATAACTTTCAGAGAACATCAGCAGCACATGTTTGTTTGTAGCAATAGCCAACAATACACTCTATAGGTCAAAATTATCCATTTGCTAAAATGCTAAAAATCGTTAGGTTATTAAGTAACGATCATGTTCCATGAAGATATTTAGTTAATTTTTCTACTGTAAATATATTAAAACATGATTTTTGATTAATATGCATTACTGAGGACTTCATTTGGACAACTTTAAAGGTCATTGTCTCAATATTTTGTTTGTTTAGCACCCTCAGATTTTTCTGTAAAATATATTACAGTAATTGATTTTCTGGACTATTTTTTTATCAAGTACGTTTTCCTCAAGCCATATAAAAGCTTTTTGTTTAATAATTCAACTGAATTAATTGTTATTTAGTGTTATATATTTTTATTTATATACGTTTATATTATTTTTGCAGTATTTTGAATTACTTTTTATGTTTACAATATTTTAGTTTAATGTTAGGATGTGATTTTATTTTACTTCACTTTTAGTTTTATTTAAACTTTTTTCATTTAGTTGGTAGATTATTTATTTTAAATATAAATATATATATATTTATATATAATTTATTTTTTTAATAAAATGCCATTTTAGATTTACGTCAGTCAGCTTTAGTTAACAATATTTAGCAGTCAATAATCCACAATATTAAACAAAAGCTGAATTTATCATTCTGTCTGTCTATTTAAGACCGGTTGCTGCTATTTAAGTGCAGATTAATTACATATTTGATACCAAAGTCATATCAAGTAAAGTGCATGGATTCTTTTTAATCTGTTCTCTCATATGAAGGTTTCAAAGCTTCTCATGCCCCACAAGAGGGCGCCGCTAAACAACAAAAATAAAAGTGAAGCATTAACTCCAAATACATCTGGAGTTGTGATGATAAAAGCAGACTTACATCATCTTTGGCTTGGAAGAGATACTCGTTTCCATCAGTAACTCTGTGAAGAGAAACAGCAGCTTCGGTCAGAGCAGAACCTGGTTAAACATCACTCAGATCACTGCAGCTGGATCTGCTGCTCACCTGAGCTTGAAGACATGTTTCTTCTTCTTGTAGTCGACGGCCACCTCGCAGACGGCCTCCTTCAGGCTGATGGGGATCTCGCTGTGGTACGGGATGCCCTGCGCCGCGCTCTTGTTGTCTTTGTAGAAGCCCATCTCGTGGTTGTTGATGACGCAGTACACGTTATGCCAGGATCTGACGAGACACAACACACAATCATTTTAATGACCAGATGCTCCTTTATAAATCCAGATTTCCACCGTGGTATTTTTCTCAGACGAATGTGACGTGATCTTGATTTGCTGTTTGATTTCTGAGCCAAACATGCCAAAAAACTCTGACGTGATGATTACGTCCAGATGAGAAGCACTTATTTTCAGATGTTCAGAGAAAGTATTATCAGCAAGGTTCAAACTAAACGCCGATGCTTTAGTGAGTGTGTTAAACCAGCTGGCTTGTTACATTAAATCACAGGGTTAAATTAATAGCATGAATGACTGATATTTTTGGGGAAACCATGATTCATTTTATTTTTCAGAATTCACAGAAAGTTTCAAAGAACAATATTTATTTGAAATCTTTTGTGACATTATAAATGTTTTTACTGTAACTTTTTATCAATTTGATGTATCCCTGATGATTAAAAGTATTCATTTCTTTTAAAAAAAGCATATTAATATAAATAATAATAATAATAATCATCATTATATATATATATATATATATATATATTTATTCTGACTTTATTTCCATTTTAATCAAGTTAACTTTAGGCTGTTAAGTGTTTTTTGACATTTATTCACTTTTTCTTATTTTATTTAAATTTGTATGCTTTTAATAACAGTAATTGTTTTGTTTTTTTATTTCAAATATATATATATATATATAAATAATGTATGTATTTTCCATTTTTATTTTATATTAAGTATATATATAACTTTTAAAGTGTAACATTTTTAATTACATTTTCACTCATTTATGTAAAATACTTAAATATATAAATTATTATTATTTTATTTTTTGCAATTATCGCTTTCATTTTGATTTCAAAGTTTTCTTAATTTTGTTTTTATGATCTAGTTTTTATTAATTTTTATTTCAGTTCTAGCTGCATGACGTGAACTAAACGAAAAGGAGAACTGTTGCTTTAAGAACTAGCTGAGATGATTTTTAAATGGGTTATTTTATTTCAGGTAATGTTTATTATCTACATTTTAATGTGAAGTGTGGTCAGGGACGGTCTCACCTGCTCGAAGCCTTCTTGTTGTGTCCCTCCCACTCGTGTTTGCGGTGCAGGAGTCCCTCGAGCTGGGCAGACGCCGTCTCCTGACCCTTCGCTGGCAGCGTGGCCGACTGACTGCCCTTGCCCCGTCTGTCTGCGCTCGGAGACGGGATGGGACTCGGCTCCTTCGAGCTCCTCTCAGGCACTCCGTTCATCTCTCCGTCCACTCCATCCTGCCAAAACACCACCATCAGTTACCAAACACACACACCCCCAAACACTGAATCAGAGATGAGATCCTCAAAATAAAGTGAATAAAGTCAACATGAATACTTGAATGAATGAATTAGGTTTTGCATAGTATTTTTGTCTTGTTTTCTTAAATCAACATACATTTACTTGAAAGAAAAATTTGCTTAAAAAAAAAAAAAAGTAATTAAACTTTGAAATATATCTTTGATAATAAAGTTAGCAATTTTAAGCATAAAGTCACAAATTATTTATATATTTTTTCATAATATAAAAAAATAAAATGTATTTATATACAAATGTTATTTTACTGAAACAAATCTATTAAAATACATTTTATTATTATGTATATTAATATAAAACAAATACATATAATTAATATGTATTCATGTTTTAAGCATAAAGTCACTACATTTTTTAAAAAATATTTAAAAACAAAATGTATCAACATAAGTAAAACATTTTATTAAATATATGTTTATAAATTTAGATTATTATTAAACAAAACATTTTTTTCAAAATACAGAACTGATATTAAAATTCATTTTGATCTTTTTTCCCTATAAAATAAGTATCTTCAGTAAATATATCTTCATTTAATATTGTATTTGAACTGAAAAACAAGACCAAACGAAAAGTTCAAACATGTTAAAACACACTGTTAATAATTCAGTGCATGTCATTTTATCCATAACTTGCTTTTTTGCATGTGACATCATGCAGGCTATTAGATATTGTTATTAAATGTCAGATAATATTGTAAATGAATAAGGTTTGAAATGCATTTCATGTTGACTTTAAAGGTAAAAAGATGAAGCGAGATGGAAAACTCTATGGATCTACAGCAGGTCAGGAAACACGGCAGATGTCTGGAGCTCAGTCACTTCAGAAAACATCATGCTTGAAGTAAAAGCACACAGAATCCACTCCAGATGTGTTACTGTACCGCAAAACCCGTCTGACGGCGTCCTGCTCCGCTCAAACTGCTCTCGGGAACTCAAACGCAACCTCATAAGATCTGTGCTTAAAACCCGTACAGCTCTCATCAAGAGCATTTTAACAGAATCACGTCTCACACACACACACACACACTGTGGAGAAAGAGTGGCTTCATTTATTGTTAGTCAGCTAAAGAAAGTCTGTCCACACGGATAACAGAGATACTGGAAGTACATGACAACATTCATCTTTTCAGATTGTTTTATGGTAAATCACCTCAAACACACACACACACACACACACACACACACAGACCCTACTGTATTGGACTTTTCTTCGACAGCTTTGAGTTTCACAAGCTCACGTCACAAACAACAAACCAAACTATTAAAAACATGGCAGATCCGGTTTAAATATCTAAACTGCTCTGGTTTCATTATGACTCACATCACACATACTCTCCATTAACATCCAGAGGAGGAAGCATGCTTCGCTTTTACAGTAATAACAGTGCTTACAGTAAGCGTAGAGCGGAATTAGACGGCAAAAAATCATGTTCTTGTTTTACGGTACAAATATCAAAAATACAAACGACTACGATAACAAGTCTAGTTTTCTGAAAAACCGACCAAACTTTTGTGACTTTATGCTTAGAACAACTGAAAATATACATATATTAATATTAAATATATATTTTAATATATTACGTTTTTTTTTTTTAAATATATATATAATACATGTAATGTATTATATTATTACATGTATTATATATAAGGTGAATATAATTGCAATTAACTGCATGCAAAATAATAGTTTTTTCTATATTTATTATGAACATATACATATACTGTATGTGTGTGTCTTTATATATACATAATAAACATACACAAAACACATACATATATTATATGAACAAAAACTTTTATTTTGCATAAACACTAATTATAATATTAACAAATTATATGTATTTATTAGTATAAAAATATAATAAATGTTAATAAAATATAACATTTATAAATATAATAATAATTAAAAAATATAATTTTAAACTAATTTTAATATATAAAATGTGTTTCATTAATTTATTAAATAATAGATGCGTTTTATTTTCTGAAAAGGTTATTAAAATTGTGTGACTTTATGCTTAAAACAAGGAAAGAAATATCAGGAAAATAACGGCAATTTAAAAGGGAATAAGATTTATTTTCTAACCCCCATCGTCAGACATTTGTCTTGTTTTTAAGCATAAAGCCACTTCATTTTCATCATTTAAGTTATTTTCATCATACAGAGGAAGAACATGAGTTTTTGCCGTGTGTATGTTCCTGTTTTGCTAACACACAATCAGAAGTTAATCCTGCTAAAGTTCCACCTCAACAAGACAATTCTCACTTTACACATTAGATAACACTCATTTTTGTATTTATAGAAGTGCTTTAACTGCTCCATATTTCCATCGTGCATTACTTTTTTGTTGTTGCTTATTTCGAATGATTTAAACTAGTACTGAAGCAGATCATTTCATCATCATAAGGCACATCATGTCCAGAAAACACACTGATTATTATTAGCCTTCACAAAGTCCACCGATAACCTGCGTTTATAAACCGCTGACAAACCCGTCTGTGTCCCGTCAGCTGGTGCAGAGGTGTGTGATCATCAGAGAGCATTGTGGGAACTCTCAGTGTCCCTGGTCGGTAGTTCGTGGTGTCTGTTGATTGCTAGTGTATTGTGGGTAGGTACAGGAGCGGTAACTAACCCGTGGAGAGTCCTGGTCTGATGGCAGTCCGTTCTGGGCAATCTGCTCTCCTTCTCTGTGAACACACACACACACACACACACACACATTAGCTTCAAGTGTACGGACAGTGCTGCCTTTCAACAACGCAACATTCGGATCAATACTGTAGAAAGCGTTCTGTGCTTTTATCCTAATTATTTAGATAACTATTTAACTAATCTAACTATATTACATATACTTCATTTAATGCCTTTTTTACCATTTATTTTATAACATTTATATACAATATTATTTATTACATATTTGTCATATAACACATGTAATATTTTACTACAAATATATTTTGTTTATATTAATACAATAGTAGAAATACATAATTAAAATGTATTTACATTCATTTTATACTAAATATTACATCTATGCATATATAAATATTTTTTAGATAATTAAAACAATTTACATGAAATACTATTACCTTTATATTCAATTGAATCCATTTAATAATTAATTTTACTAAACTAATACATTTTATATACTAATATATATAACATTTATATAATATATATAATTAAGTACTCTTAATTTACTCGTAAGAACACGGCTTACACAAAACGTACACATAACATCAGAAGAAGACCTGAAACACACTATCTGTAGCTCTGTGTGTGTGTGTGTGTGTGTGTGTGTTCGGTGTTCACCTCTGTTGTGTTTCTGCGTCCTGCGCCTGGACTGGATCCGGCGTGGGCGGTTTCCTTCTCCTCTCTTCCTCCTCTTGCTGTCTTCTCACTTCCAATAACTCCAACTACACAACACACAGAGAAGTACAACAGAGTCATGGTGACGTCACACACAAACACACACACACCCCCTCTCTCTCACACACACACACACACACTCTCTGTCTCTCACCGTAGTCAGTCTCTCGAGCGCTGAGAAGCGCTCCTCCCAGGTGGCGGCTGATTTCTCGAAGGCTTCGTGGCGTTTGATGAGCTTCTCCACCTCGTCCACGCTCTGTCCCAGCTCTCTGCTGGAGAGGTACGGTTCCTGTCCCAGCAGCCACGCCTCGGCCACACCAGCGTCCCGTGAGAACTGGTGCACCTCCAGAACTGCACACACACACCGGCACGAAAGAGGAAGTTAGCATCAACGATTTAAAGCACAAGCCGCCCACATCCTTCTACACACTTCCCATTACAAGGTCAGAAATAATGTATCAGAGCTGCTAAGCATCATGGGAGGAGACACTTTCAGTCCCAAGATGTCAAATAGAGGGCAGCCCAAAACACCACAAGAAACAACCAGCTGGGAAAACTACTTCCTAATTCACTTAATATTAATGTAGGTTTTAATTCATGAAAAAATTTAATTAAATAAAAATAAAAATAAGAGGTAATATTTATTTAAAATAAATTTGACAACATATTGTGGTAATATTTCCTTTTATAGTAATTTTATTTTATAAAAGTATTTAATTATACTTTTTAATTATTTGAATGTATTTATTTAAATGTTTATACATGCATAATACCTTTAATTTATTTTTTATTTTTATATACTAATATTAACTACATACTCATTTTGATATATATTACTAGAATAATATATATATAATATATTTACTAGAATAATATATATATATATATATATATTAGTTTCTATACTAATCTTTATAAAGCTGAGAAAACTACTTCCTAGTGGTTGATAACACAGGAGCTCTCAAGCTATTTCCCATCATACTCACTCAGTCTAAGCCACTCCCATCTGTCCTCCCACTTGTCAATCATATCTTTCCTCTTGTCCGTCAACTGCAACAACTTTTCTTTGATCTGTAGGAGAGGTAAATGGACATTAAGGGCTGAGCCAACACATCTAAAGACGGTTCTTCTCATCTAAGAGCTCTTCACTCATCCCACCTCCTCTGATGCATAGTGTTTCCGCGCCAGGAGAGACTTGCCCAGCTCGATGCAGGCCGTGAAACTGTCGTTACGGGCATCGATTTCAGCCTTGATTCCCTGGTGGTTGTTCATGAGAAGCTCCACAGATGACACGTCCCTGAAGAACAGCAGAAAGAGAGCAGACTTACACCTGCAGACTGATCTAACTTATTAAACGTTTGATACAGATTTTTTTATATTTATTTTGTACTTAAATAGCACTTATATTTTGCATATATTAAATATATATATATATTCCCAATATATATTAAATTGGGAAGATTGTGCAAAATATAAGTAATTATTATAAACTAAACCTAAAATTGAATTTATACTAAAACCAAAATAGTTTACATTTTTAATAGTAAAAAATTTGAATTTAAAAAATATCAAAGTATCACCTAACACTGAAATACATTTTTAATTTACTTTTAAAAATGCTTTTAATAGTTTATTTTTTTATTTATTGATTTTATATTAGCATTTATTGAGTATATTTATTTGATCTTTTAGAACATGTGCATTATTATTATTATATAATTGTTTAATCACATTTTTATTCAGAATAAAATACACAATGTCAAGGTGGACTGTAATTTAATCTATATACTAAATACATTTATAAAAATCCAATCAAAGAGATGAAAAAGGACATCCCTCTAAAACCCTAGCAATGACATACAACCTTTGACATTTTAGTAGTGAAAAAAGAAACTACTATTTGGTCTCATTATGAGCCTTTTCTAGTTTCAAAGACGCCCACAAAATGAGGCTTTCACATTTAACTGAGCCTAGGCAATAGCACAGGCCGGTGAAAGTCACACACCTGGGCTTCTCCTGCGTCTCGATGAGGCGGATGACATCCTCCATCCAGAGCATGAGGTCCCGCACCATACTGAAGAAGCGGAACTTGTCTCCAGTGTCCAGAAGTCGGGCCCTTCGGCCCTCGCAGGCCTCCAGCAGACTCCTCCAGGCCTCCAGCACCTCGCCCTCGCGCCGCTGGATGTCGTCTGCTTTATCTCCAGCGTACGCTGACTGCAGACGCACAGCGTCCTCCTGCAGCTGCCTGACCTGAGCACACCAGCAGAGGGCAGCGGTGAGTCAAACACCTAATTAATTTTTTTAAACCATACCTAAATTTTGAGATACAACATGTTGCACAATATTCTATTTTATAGCAAGTGTATATATTTGTGAATGTTATTCAGTTTATGCAAATGACGTTAGTGTATTAATATCTGTGTGTATCTGAGAGACGCACCTGTGTCCCAAGAGCTTGAATGTCGTGTTCAAAGGTGGTGTGCATCCTCTGCAGGGTCTCCACTGTGTTCTGGTCTCGGCCCAGCTCTTCTGGAAGCTTCTTATGCTTGTCCAGGATGCGTCCCAGAATCTCCTTGGCGTCGTGGTAGAACTTGTGCAGCTCGTAGGATGCGGCAAGGATCTGCGTGCGTGTGTCGATGAGCTCCAGCAGATCAGCCCAGGCCTCGTTCAGACCGTCCTTCCACTCGGCCACAGTCGCAGCGTCAGCGTGCCCCGCGTTTATCAGCTCGTCCGCCATTCGGTTCACACCGTCCACGCGCTCCTGACCAATGTTTCCTGTGTCACGAGCGAATTCACGGAAACGCTCCTGCAACATCTGCGGGAGAGGAAGACGCATTTATTATATGATTACATCTCAATATTTACAAAATGTACCCTCATTTACATGCTGCACTACCACTCAGGAATATTAATTAGGTTATGTAATGTTCACCCAAACTGATTTTTGATTATATTACATCAGTGCATAATATTTTTTTTTATTATTAAAAATAATTTCATTAATCAGACTGCATGTGTTTGCCAAGGTGACAAATATTTAAATGATTTTGGTTTTTGTCTGGTTGTAGATTTTGCTCTTTATTAATTAATCAATTAATTTGCATTTGAGTATAGAATTTTAACTACATATTAAAAAAAATTAAATACAGTTTTTGGCATTTTATAGTGTTGTAATTTATGTTATAAGAAAGCAATGCATTTAATCTGTGTAATATTTTCATTATTGTTTAAATAATTTAAAATATATTTATTAGATATTTCAGAATACATTTACTTTATAAATATTTATTACTATACATTATTTTCTTGTGCCTAGAGATTTGACAAATGAATTTATATATATATATATATATATATATATATTAGTCATTTAGCAGACGCTTTTAATAAAAAGGACAGTATGTTTTAAAGTAAATTATAATAGTAAAATGTTTTAATCACATTTTTAAGCCACTGCGAATCAATTACATCAATATTGAGAATAAAAATTATTTATTTAGCTTCATCATTCAGACCCAATGACTGTAGACTAACCCTGTAGACTAAACACAGAGTTGAAAATTCTGACAGTATTACAAGAAAACGCTGGAGAAATTGTGTTCGAATAGTTTTTTGGCACTCACAGTGACGTGTTCGTAGTCTTGTCCGAGCTCGTGAGATCCAGCCACCACCTCTCTCTCGGCGATCCACTGCTCCAGATCGTCCACCTCCCGGTTGAGCTGGAAGAGGCGGAAGCGCTCCTCCAGTTTACCTCTCCTCTCCTCTGAGAGGTCCTTCAGTCCGGCGTACAGCTTATCCACCTGAGACTGACGCATGCCGATCCTCTCGCTGCAGCAGAAGACAAGATCACACTCAGAGATGTAAATCAGACTGAGATCTGATCTGAAATACGAACATTAGAGTGCACATCTAATTCAGATCAAATCAAAGTTGGTGGAATTAAATCAGTTTAAAGTTCAAATCCATATTTAGAATCCAGAATAACATTGGATTTGAATTCAGATTAGATTTGAATCCAGATTTAGAATCAAAATCAAGGTCGGTTTTTGAGTCAAAATCAGGTTAACATTTTGAATTTATAATCAAGGTCAGATTTAGAATCAAAGTCAAATTCAGTTTCAGAATCAAATCAGATTAAGACTCAAATCCAGATTCAAGTCAGAATTATGGTCAAAATCTTTTCATTTGTCATCCTTTGCTATAAAAAATGCTTGCTACGGATGTGAAAACACAGAAAATTGATTCTGATCTGAATTTGGAGGCAGTATGTAAATGTAATTGACATAACATAAATTCTACACCATGTTTTTTTAACATGCAAAAATGTATGTACAAGATTTAAGATCAAATCAGATTCAGACTAACAGTGAAAGTCAAACTCAGTTTCAGAGACAGAGTTAAACCAGATTAAGACTCAAATCCAGATTCAGAATTAAAGTTTTATTATGGTCAAAATCAGATCCAGACTAAGAATCAAAATCAGTTGCTGCATTACAGTCAAGAGAAATTTAAGATTCAGTTAGGAAAAGAGTAAAATCAGATTCAGATTCGGATTCATATTAAGTGTGTGAAGGTGTTCTGTACCTCTCGGGGTGGTTGGCGGCCACCAGGCCTCGGCTGGTCTTGGACAGCTGATGCACAGTTTCAGCGTAGTCCTCCACCGCCTGCTCCAGGATCTGGTGCTTCTTCAGCATGGCCACTGAACTCTGCTCATCCTGACGACAACAAGCGAGACATTTCAGAAAAGCAGCATGTAAATAAAAATAGGAAATAAAATAGATTTGCAACCATTTTGTTTTTAGAAATAAAACACGAACAAATCTCAAAACTGATCAGTGCATGTTATGTCTTGCCTGAAACGCATAATAAAAACATCTCCCTGCACTTTAA
>JAUMHP010000060.1:17442765-17455034 GCA_032361065.1 Enteromius trimaculatus
TAGTTGGCGTTTTCTCAATACTGAGCGATTCAGGGCTCTCAGGCATAAGACCCAGTCTGTCGTCACGACATAACGTCATAGTGACCGACAGACAAGGGAACTGGTTTTACTATCTCAAACATGACGTATCCTCTGGGTTTAAGCCCATTGAAAAGCATTTTAATGTAGATACAAGGTAGAGATGATTAGTAGGCCTAAACGCTGCACAATAATAAAACAATAACACTAAAAATAAAATGAAAACACTGTATATTCCGATTATTTCTCCAGCACTAATTTGACCAGTTTAGCTCGTTTCTCATTGGAGAAATGCTCTAAAACGGCAGCTTTGCCAGACTACAGTAATTAATCACAACAAATAAACCCGTGCTACGGCAGAAGTTATTTTACACAAAGCTTCCGGTTTTCAAACGCAGAGCATGAAAAAGGTCCATTATCAATGAAATATATTAGCATGTTAAAAATAAAAAAGTTATATATATATATATATATATATTAGCTACTTTTTTATACAAATTGTACATTGCTGTATTTTATTTGTTTGTTTATTTAAGGATACGTATATCCTTAATATATTTAATATAATATATTTTTCATCTATGTTTCACTTTGTACAGTTCTGTTGTGAAGCATCTTATTTGATAAAAAAAAATGTTTAGCTGTAAATTTATTGTGATATTTAATTTGATTACATTTTATAAAGATTGTTAAAGTTTTATTAATTCATTTAATTAGATACAATTAAATTTTTTGCTACTCTATGGAGTTATGCCAACATTCATTCTCAGTGTCTTTAAAATGTTCTTCAGACTAAGAAAAAAAGATTCTCTTGGGAAACAAAAATGTTTCTTATATGGCATCACTTTGAAAACTCCCTTTTGAAACAAGTATGTGCTTAATATCTGTAAAAATGATAATGGCAAAACACAAAGATGCCAGTTGCATCCAACATGACGTATTTTAGAATCAAGTACACTTGTCAAGCTTTTCAGCAGCTGAACTGCATTAATAATTGCATTTGGCACTTTGGCAAAGAGCTGCATTTAAAAGCATCAAGGACAGCTCAAGATAACATACAAACATGAGTTCCTGGCATATAAACACTCTCACTGGTATCTATCGACCGGCCGATTTCACAGACCTGACCGACAGCTCTATGCCATATGGATTACGGCACAGCCCTGGCTAAATCAGGGACACGCTGTACTGAAGTCTCACCCTCTTCTCTCCAGCTCCGCTTTATCCCTCAGGAGCTCCAGGCTCAGGATCGGGATTTGATTAAGGTGTAGGTCGGGTCGTGACCCCTAACAGCACAGCTGCTCAACCTTGAGCTTGAACGTGAGGCCGGACGGGAGAACGGATCATGGAAAAACAGCGGATGGATCAATAACTGGACGCTGGCCTGAACTGTGCAGCTGGAAACTGCCAGACAAATCAGCGAAAGCTGAATCTACAGGAAACGGCCGTGTTTCATAGTGGGCTTGATGATTAACGTTCGCAAAAATCCTTCATTAATTCCAGCTCTGGTTGACTGATGAATTTGTCCATTTCTTCCTGTTTTAGATTGCTGAAGGATTCAAATACAGACCAGTTGATTCATGTTCGCCAAACAGTGTTGTCTCATTAAAAGAACAAGTCATTCACATAACAGTCAAATTACACAACATTGTGTCTTTCATGTATTTGTATTCGCCAGCCGTTTGTGTTGGTTTTACTGTACCCAATATCAATATATAACCAATAAATAAAGTTGTGCATAATGTAAAAAAAATTAAAAAGTTATTATTTATTTTTAATTTATATTTATTTTTTTTATTCAAAATATTTAATATTTTTTTTTACTTTTTGTTTTTCTGAAAATGTATACTGAGCAATAATTAATTGTGATTAATCACATCCAAAAAAGATTAATATTTTTTTTACATAATATATATATATGGACACAAACATACAGTATATATTTTGAAAATATATATATATTTTTAATAATTTATATTATATATAAATATATTTAATATATGAAACTAACATATTTTTCTTAAATATATACATGCATAAGTGTGATTATATGTACAAAATAAATAAGTACACAAACATTATGTAAACAAAAACTTTTTTTCAGGACTATTGAAAATCTGAAATTTAAACTTTTTTTCCCCCCAGATTAATGCAAACACCCATAGGAAAAAATACAAAGATGAAAATTAATAATAATTAACATTTTTTCTTTCTCTGAGCAAACATAAAATATTTAAAGCATAGTTCTTAATGAATTTTTCTTTTTCCTGCTGAAGAAGTACTTTCAAGAGGCTTCTTCTAATGGCTTCTAAAAGCTTGGAGATGGAGATGCTTCATGCTTCTCTAATCATCTCATGATCCTGCAAAGCAGAGAGCGAAGGGATCAAATGACCGGGAGAGGAGAGGAGGAGCAGAAAGCAGGAGAACAGAGGAGACGTCCAGCGCTGCAGACCTCACCCAGTCCCTCAGGACTTTCCTCATTTCCTCTAATTCAATCTGTTTGCTCCATCGCCCGAGACCCACACCAACACATACTCTCATACAGGCTTTAATGTGCTCCACTGATCTGATGCAACTGCTTTTCTTGATTTGTTAGAGCCGTGGATATCTGGTTTAAGCGTGATATAATCATTAAAGAGAATATTACAGAAAATGATCCTAAATAAAGATGTGATCTAAGCCTGTACAGAATGTTCTGACACACACCTTCGTCTAACTGTGCAGGGCGTGTTTAAAACTACAAAACACTTCAAAAAAATGATGTTCGATCTGTAATACTCGGACTGTGAGACACAACGGGACGTTGCAATTAGTTTTGCTTCCTTTGAGGTCGCAAAGGGGCTCAAAGCGGTTAGTATCAAAGCAACCAGGCAGACAAATGGCTTTCAGTTTCTCTGCCTCCATTGGGTTAGACACTCTCAGACCCAAAAATAAGAGCGTAAATTAAATTCCAGGCAGCCCGAGGAGCGGCAGCTGTAGAAACACAGAGACGACGTGGAGGGGGTGTTTCAGGCTCGTCCACAATGATCTGTTTTCTAAATGCATGTTGTAGATTTGGCCTCGCAATGTTCAATCAAATTGGATTTTTGTAAAATGAGACACTTTTACAGTTATTTGCTGAATTTAAACTCCGCCCCTTAAAGTTTGCATTTAGACCCGCCTACAATTTTAAGTGCCACGCCCACATTTCACCATCCAGTCAGTAACTGATGCATAGAAGAAAGTCTCCGCTTAATATTCAACATGACATAAAAAAACTAGCTCGCACTTTAGAGAAAGTTACTATATATACACATTACTTTTTTAAATGAGTAATTTGAAAGTGCTTATTTTAAATAAAAAAAATAAAAAATACATATATATATATATATATATATATATGTATTATTTTATTTTTTTTCCTTTTGTTCAATTTAAAAAAAAAAAAACATGGGAAATCATGCATATTCCCAATTAATAATCAGTTAATTAATTTGCAACAATTATTATTATTTAAATAAAAAAACTGAATAAAATTCAAATTTCAATAATTTCATATGGTATATTAGGAGTTGTACATAGCACTGAAAATTCTGATTCAAACTGGTTCAAAAACTAGATTTACTGTATATTATAATATATTAGATTTACTGTATATTTAGAATATAATATTTTAATGATACAAAATGAACAGGGATGCTTTAAAAAATTATAAATATATATAATTATATTTCTTTATTATATTTATATATACACACACTTTTTCCCCTTCTATATGTTCAATTTGTAAAAAGAAAATAAAAACAGCATGCTTTGATTATTTCTAGTTACGTTTTACTTTTTACATTGTACATTTTGATTTATTTTGCAACAATTCTGGTTATTCTGATAAAAAAAAAGAAGGAGCAAAATCTAAAATCTATTTCAAAAAGGTTTAATATGTTTTTAATATATAGTAGAATATAATGTGTTCCAGCTTTCTCACCCAGTCCTAACACAAACAGTGCTCCTTTCTAGGGGCCACCCATAGGGACCATGTGTCCCTCACCTGTTGTCCACCGTCATGACAGCTGGTCCCCAGCCTCGAGCGCTCCTCCCCTCTTTAACACACAGAACGTCCCTGGCGGAAAACATCGAACCCCACCACCTGTCCTACTGTAACACGGTCTGTGCCCTCGCCGTACAACAGGTATCCCTTTATGAAAAAAGCCATGGGATATTGTGTCGCTGCACGCTTCGCTGCTCTTGAGTGGAAGCTCCATTTTGTTGGGAAGTGTCAGGGAAGCTGTGATGTTGTTACTGGACAGGCGCACTGAAAGCCATTCACATGATGGAAATATCGACAGGAGAGTCTGTGAACTCAATTGCTTCTTTTGGCTGAGAATCGAGTGATTCAGTGAAGAGCAGGAAAAGAGCTTGGGATCTGATTAATGCAGGAACATACAAACACGTTTAAAGATAGGATCGTACTGATACTAATCAATCAAACTTTAGTGCACTAAAATAAGCTGGAGCCTATTTAAACCGGGTTCACGGGACGCAACACAGGGCTTCATTACTCAAATAGGCCAGAAACATTGAATGCAAACAGTGAAGGAAAATAAATTCAAATAAGATGAAAATGCTCTCACTTTCAGGCCCTCCAAGATGTAGATGAGTTTGTTTCTTCATCAGATTTAGAGATTTAGAGCATCCATTAGTGAAACGCTGATGCAATGCAACATTTCTCCAAATCTGATGAAAAAAAAACAAACACATCCTAATCTTAAGAGGCCTGAGGGTGAGAAAACACTCAACAAATGTCCATTTTTGGGTGAACTGTTCCTTTAACATGCATTCCTGCATTGTTCTAGCAGTATAAACCTCCAGAACTCAAGTAGGTAACTATAAACGTGTCAACAGTTCTATTTTAACAGTTTATTCTAAACTAATAGCTGTTGCTGTGCCATGCTGAGAGAAAACTAGCCAAGAAAACCGACTGCAGAGGAATACGCCTACAACAACGCTCTTTGTGGCAACGCATATTTGTGTTGCATTATGAATTGCGGTCTAACACATTTCAGAAAAGATCCAAAGCACCTGCGTTTGTCTGGAGCTTGTTCAAGGCCATACTGCAATGCTATAGTTGTAAAGCAAGCCTAGGACATCTTCTTGAGCAAATAGGTCTGTGCATAAAGCTGATGCATCAAGACGAAAAGGAAAAAAAAAACGAATGCCGAGTGCATTTTCTGTGCCAAGCTCTTAAATGCCACTACACTCGGAAAACCTGCCAAGAGCCCAACCAGAACCAAAGCTTTTCCTAATAAAACCAACTCAATCATATGCCAAATCTTGATTAAAACTATAAATGGGAAGGGGTAAACATTAATTAGAGAAGACATGAAAAAGAAATCTGTCTCCCAAAGAGCAAAAAGCAACATGGTGCTGAGTGAAGCATCAAATGAAAGGCCATATCACACCAGTGTGAAGAATGCTTCATGAGTTCCCAGACTGCAGTGAGAAATAGTTTCACACCGGATCTCATTCACACCAATGATTTTATCCATCCAAAGACAAAAGGTTATTAAAAGAAATGCATGCACATTTTATGATGTAGCCTTTCTAGAATAAAGCATATGCCTCCACTTAAAATAATAGTTGTTTACTAGCATTATGAGGAGAAAGGTTTTCAAAATGACCCTTTTAATGAGTTCTTGCATGACATTACTTTAAAACCCCTCACGAAACCTTCATTTTTAATAGTGCACATGCATAAAAACTGCTCGGAAAGCCCTCAAGATTTGAGATCTAGGTGCAACCCAGAGACTAAACGTGGTCATGATATATAGTAGGTGTGGCTCTAATATAAAAAACAAATGGAATATGTGAGCAGCGTCACTCCAGGGTGTCCAACAAAACCATCTGGAGCTGCTTTAAATTCCAGTGAATTTGCAAGTTTCAGGTCTTCTTTAGCACCTCTAAATCCCCTCCCGCCTCCCGCCATTAAACCAATGAACTATCCTGCTGTCAGAGCACACAATGCACTCCTCACCATCTCTGGTGAACGTTGCTTGGAGAGACAGAATCACAATGGGGACTGCGTGGCACTCGGCAGGGCATTCAGGCTGTGTTTCCTTAGGCTTTATATATATATGCTTAAATTATCCTATTCTATAGCTTGCATCCTTAATAAAACTGATGAATGTTCTTGGCTCTTTGACAAATTGCATTAGCTAAATGCACAAATACAAACAGCATGTGAAAGTCAAAATTCATTAAAATAGAGTCGCAATTGAATGCACCGCTCCCAGATATCAATTTTCTGTGCCTTTCAACGTTTTCTTGACTCGAGCTTTATGCTAAGATGAGTTTACAATTGGATTAGGTTGCAAAATAGCCATGCTAATATTTGCAATGACAACTGGATGCCACTTGTTGAGTCTGCAATGCAGTGAGGTCATGCAACAACGCATTTAAAACATACGTGCTTGTTATTAAAGAACAGCTGCACAGTAGTATTGCATTCCAATGTTAAGCGTCATGCGCGTGGGTTTATGACATCACAGACACTCGCGATGCGTTACATGCGTGACATCATGTCCGACTGTTTTGCTGTCCTGGCCTCATGGTTTCCATTAGGCGCTAATGTGGCGAGTGCGTAGCCGCGCAAATGTGCGTTATTTATTTAGTGCGATTTTTGCGCACTTGCCCGGAATATGCACGCTTAGGCCGCATTCGTGCTGCAGCATGACAAACAAACACTCCCCGTGTCCTTATAAAACAACGATTACCACAATTTAAATCCACAACTGCAGGAAATGTGCTGTAGGTTACGAATTGCTCCCGATTACCATTCGCAAAGGGACGCGACGCCTGAAGTGTGAAAACACAAACCCGCCGGAACGATTGAAGGATGTTAGTAACCCGCTGCGGTTCTGTCGCGCGACAGTAACGTGTGAAATGGTGATTTCTCTTTGGAGTACCGCAGTGAGATGATGGGCACCGGATCAACATCCATTTCAGGTCACTGAAAGTAACGCGCCAGATGTACACATTTATATCATTAAGTGACGAGTTACGGCGTCACAAACTGCTAAATCACATCTATACAGTAAGATTGCTGATTACAGTAACCTCTGGTTATGCAAATACACGTCTGCGCTTTGAATAAGGCAAAACTCCAGCTTCGGGATCTGACCACGCCTGTTTGCATCCATATTCTACTGTACCGTTATTCCACAGCTCACGTCTATGATCCCATAACCACATCAAACCTCAGTCTTCCTTTGTGTATAACACACACAGTATATAACAATTATCTAAATGCATTAAGGCCTCTAAATCTGGATCAGCATGTAATACACCTGGATTTATATCATTGACGCAAACTCCTCTCATTTGGACTCCATCACCACCCACGTATTTATGTGAAAATCACTGATATTATTGCGGCAAACGCATCCCAGCGAACGCATTTCGACCTGTATGTTTTTAATTAAACAACTGGGGATCAAATAAAAGGTTTGTTTGTACTCACCGATAAAAGAATACGTGATAAACTTCACCGCCTTTGGAGTCCGCAGCGCGCAATGAGCGAGAGAGAGGCTGGACACACTGCGCTGGGAGTGACCGATGCGCACTGCCTCCCTCCCCGTCAGCTGCTGCACCGAGGCGCGGGGCGGGGAATCTGCTCGCTCTACTACGGGGAGATAGCACGGCCTTTGTCATAGTAGCGGGGAGGCGTTTGATTCGTGTAGTGAGTCGATTCACTCGTTTGTGTGAACCGACTCACTGATTTATTTCTTGTGTTCAGAGGCGTGAATGAAGTATAGCGAAGTATTTCCCTGCGTGGTGTGCACACTATCCATCCTATCTGCCCTAAATAGAATTGATTATGATGATTAATATATCACAGAATTTAGGATGGATATGGACACAGGCAATCTGAAGTGTTAAGTGAACCGACTCACTGACTCGTACAAACGAATGAGTGTTATCGCGGCGTTTCTTTTTGTTTTGAAATCGCGGCCTTCGCGTGGAGAAGTTTGATTCGTTTTAACGAAGCGATTCACTCGGTTGTACCGACTCATTGTTCATTTCTTGCGTTCAGATGAGTGAACTCAGTTAAGTGTAGTGTAATCGCAGTTTTGTTTTTGTTTTGTTAGTTTTGAAATAGCTACTTTCACCAGGGGCCTGTTCCATAAACCAAGATTAGAGTACAAGCCAGGCTTATTTCAGTTAGTCTGACTACCAGTTACCAGTTAATTTGTATTAAAATAAATCAGACTATCTGCCATAAGCCTGGCTTATTTGGTAAACTTGTTTTATGGAACAGGCCCCAGGTTATTTTTAGCGAATCGATTCGCTCGAGTGTATAAACCGACTCAATGATTTGATTCTTGTGTTCATATGAATAGCATATGATGTCGACTTTTCTTTTTGTTTGAAATTGCGACGTTCATCATAGTGGTGTGGATCAATTTCATTATGGATTATTTTGATTCATTTTAGCGAATCACTTCGATAGTTAACGACGGAATGAAGTCCAGCGTGATTCCGGTGTTTATTTTTATTTAATTTAATTTTTTTTTCTTTTAGTTAATCAATTCTGCGTTTTCAGTGAACGACTTACTGATTCGTATGAACGCAGCCTAGCCTGTCAAATATAGGTAGGGCCTAGGTTACTGCAATAACTGTGTGATGTTTAATTCTGCTTTCTGTTCATGTAATATATTATCGTGTTCTGTTATTAATCCGAACAGTAGATGTCAAATTGTTAATGTCTGATGAGAAGTCATGCTCAAACTAGTTCAATTTTTTGAATACTCTGCATGTACAAGGCCTACATTTGATATTGTTACATATAAATGATGTTTTAAGCCATATAAAATAAATACCAAGATTGTGTCATGCATTATGTTTCTTACCCACATTCCGTCCAAAGATTTGTTTGCAAAAGCTTTGTGAATCAATGCAGATGAGTCGACTCAAAAGAACCACTGACTCACTGTGAGCTGTTCTAAGGTCAGTGGATATACAGCGTTTAGGCCAGACATGTGTTATACTTATGAGTCTGTGCTTTGATTTAATATTGAACTATGGTGCACTTTAAAATCAAAACCGGTTTCTCCAGCCTAAAATTATTTTGAGGGCAGATGCTGGTTGATTTTAAATGCAATGTCATGTGAGCAGTTGTTTTTATTTTTTGGGATCCTCCTGAATCAAATAAACGTTTGTAACTGTAAAGCATACTGTATTGTCAATAAAGTGGTCACTCAGACCACTTTCATTAAGTATTTACACTAGCACATGTTTCTTCTCCAATCAGATGAAGAGCATGCAGTGTTATACTCATGACTTCAGCCACATTCATAATTCAAAGAGAAGGCCTTTCATACATAAAGGACTGGAATGGACTTCCTCTTGGGTGGGTCTGGAAATTGTCTGTCCAACCAACAAAGACAACAAGCTCATCCACAGCAACTCTTTTCATTTCTTGTTTTGTGTCCATGTCATCCTGGTTATGGATTATATTGTATGTTTCAGTAATAAGCTGAGATTTCATTGATTCATACTACTTTAATTCTTTAAATGATTTGTTTTTTTTGATTCAACAGAACATTTAGCTACAGTATCAACAACAAATACAAAAATGACATGATCCAACCCTAAAGGAAAGGCAGCTGTGAGCGACGGGACACGTGAGACACTTTACTGCTGGATTAAAGATTGTGTTTGCACCAAAACAGGGACAGTTAGTCTGGATACATCTCAGTTAATGGCTGTCCGGGTCATATTTCACCACACAAAGAAATCATTTTTACCATAACAAAAATGAAGGCTCTTTGTAGAACCTTCAAAATTGTTTGCAATGTGATCATATTTTCCTTATATTGCTGTTATTCTGTAATTACTGTAATAAACTACTATCAATAATATATCAAATATAAATCTTAGATGAAAAAATGAATAAAGAAATGAAACTAAAATTAGAAATGTTGTATAAATATCTAAAAGAAAAGGCTTAAGTTTAAGTACTAAAATGACTAAAACTGAATAAAGCTAAATATAAAATAAAATCAGAAAATCTCAACAAAAAATACTAAAACTAAAAATAACAAAGGTAAATATAATGTAAAAAAAAACAAAAAAAAAACAAACGAAACAATATAATTACAGAATGGAAACTTTAATATATATATATGTAATTAGGTTAAATGAGAAAATCACAACAAAATTATTGAAACTGAAATAAAGCATACAAAAGCTAAAGATATATTAAATAAATAATAAAATGAGAAAAACCCAAACAAAACAAAATAAAACTAACCAAATCTAAAATTTAAATGGAGACTGACGATATAAAATAAAAGCTAATTAAAAATATTAATACATAGTTTTATGTTATAAATAATACTAAATAACAATATGACACTTTCTGAACATACAGTAAGTTAAGCTTAGCTGATTATGACAGACAATAATTTTCACTAATTTTGTGTATTCTATCTATCTGGAACATATCAATAATATCTACTATATATGATATTTATAGCAATTATATTTCCATAACTGCAAAGAGACTTCGGGGTATGCTATGGATGCTTCACGAAAAATATTTTTCTTTAGATTTTGATGTGAAATATGATCTAGACATGTTCTTATGAGTTGAGTTTGCTGTCCCAGCCGAACGAAAGGGATTTCCCTCCGTCTCTGGGAACGCAGGTCTCTGGGGTCTCTCTGCTGGGGCGGGCCTCTGTTCTCTCCCACATCTGTTGAGCTGAGAGCGAGGCCGGCTGAGAGCAGTTCAACAGGTCTGCCGTCCCTGCCGAGGGCCAACGCGACCCCTCTGTGCTCTGGAATGTGCCAGGCCCCGTCGCCTCCCGCCTCTCCACACGAACCCTCTGTGATGCTGAGAGAGAGGCGGAAAAGTTTAAAGCAACGGTGTACCAAATAATACTGTAGTGCCACATTCACTAGGGTTTAGACCAAAAATGAGATCCGAACTCCTTATTTAAAGGAGTAGTTCAGCTAAAGGTTAAAATGCACTCAAGATGTAGATGAGTTCGTTTCTTCATCAGATTTGGAGAAATGTAGCATTGTATCAGTGTCTCAGCAATGGATGCTCTGCAGTGAATGGGTGCCGTCAGAATGAGAGCTGAAAAAAACATTAGTCACCAATCCAGTCCATCAGATAATGTATTGAGAAGAAAAAACAAACAAAAACAAATGCAACAAGTCCTTTTTTTAAATAAAAAGAGTCCATAATGACATGAAATAGTCTATCTCCTGTTTGCTCTCACTTTAAACTCTAGCCAAATACATTTATTTTATTTTTGCAGTTGTTTTGTAAACAGAGCTTGAGCTGTGCAGATTTGTCTCCTGATTCAGACCAGGACATTTATTTCACTGGAAGAAGTGTTATTATGGATTATAGACTTGTACTTTAGCCAGTTTGCACTTAACGAAAAATTAGTTTCTTACAAACACCCAGCTTCTGGCTTCTCAAGGCATTTCTTGCTGGACTGGAGTGCTGTGGATTATTGTGATGTTTTTATCAGCTCTTATTCTGACGGCACCCATTCACATGCATTGCTGAGACACTGATGCAATGCTTAATTTCACCAAATCTGATAAAGAAACAAACTCATCTACGTCTCGGATGACCCGATGGTGAGTATATTTTCAGCAAATGTTCAATGCACATGTGAGTTGAGGAATGAACACAGCTGTAGCAAACGCTTCGACTTCAAGTTCAAGGCCAGCCAGGAGTCAGCAGATGAAGCGTCTTGACGGACTGTTCACTGAAATGATTCATTCCTTTACAGCATGGAGTCATTTCACATATCAGTGGCATTCATTTGCGAGAGTATGTTAGCTGTAAAACACTACAGCTAAACCGAAGCCTGAATAACTTTAACAGTACCGTCACTTTCTAAAGGGGATTTATGCATCTACGACATCTGACAAAATCAATAGATAAATGGTCCGGAGAAGCATGTTTGCTTTCAGCTTTTTCTTTATTGAAGACATGAATAAACCTGAAAGACATGGAAAACTAACCCCACGAGTAAAGATGTACAACACAATACAAACAATGAACAGAATGTTGACATATCCCACAATCCTTTTCACAGACTGTGCCTCTAAAAGTGAAACAATGTTACTGTTAGATATAATGTACAAAAACATTGGTCTAATCATTCATATCTGCACTTTTCAGACACGAGTTATTACTATTTTATACTGTTTTATTATTATATATATGCTATAATAGTATAAATATATATATA
>JAUMHP010000060.1:17455134-17468200 GCA_032361065.1 Enteromius trimaculatus
GCTATAATAGTATAAATATATATATTTACGTTTTGAATTAGCTTTTATTATTAAATTTTAGTTTAACATTTTCATTTTCATTTAAATCAACATTTAAAGTTTTGTTTTCCATTGTATTCGTATTTTTAATATTTCTATTTAGCCGTTTTATTCAGTCTTTTTGTGTTTTCAAGTACATTTAGTAATTTTAGAAGGCATAATTTCTCATTTTCACGAAAGCTTTTTTCTAATATATATACTTTTTACTTTATTTCAAATATTTTTTAATAATAATTTTAAGTAGTTTTAGTTACCAATAATTACACTGACATGTTTTTATTGGTCAATATAAATAAAAATATAGTTTAATAATTGTATTTAGTTTATTTTTCAAATTGTATTAATTTTTCAATATTTATATTTAGCCTTCCGTTTTTATTTAATTATTTGTAAGTTTAGTAGTTTAAGTATTTATTTTTAATTAGTTGCCAAGGCATCATTTCTTTCATTTAAGATTTAATCTAATACTTATGTTACTTACTTCAATGACCAAAAAAGTAATATATCATAAATTTTGTAATATATCATAATATCATAAATTGTGTTCCTCACAATCACTTTATTTAAATTTAAATAGTTGGTTATGGATTATATTTAATTGTGTTTTTGGAACGGTCATTGTGGATTTTCATTGTATAAAAAACGAGATATTCTTCAGTCATTATGTTTGGGTGTTTTACAGCAGACAGAAACATGAGGGTAAGTTAATGAAGACTGTTGATTTTTGATATTTTAACAAAATCTCACCTTTTTAGGAGGGCTGATCATGTCATCTTCACGAATCATTCAGATGTAAAATCCTGGAGCTCCTCTGATTGTTCACGGGAACTTAGAGCAGAGACTGCAAACAATTAAAAAGCCACGTTTCATTCTAAAACAAGGTGATGTCATATCATATAGATCAGCCAATACACACACAAACACACTGATTCTGCTGCTCTCTCTCTCTCTGACCGGCTGGACGTCACTTCTCTGAGAGCTGGCTTTCATGCGTCCATCTTCTTCAGGACTGATTGACCACCAGTTTAACTAGAAAAAACACCCACAATATGAGCACTTTATGAGATAATAATAACAGAAGTGTATGTACAGTATACACAGTGTGAAGTCACTGAAGTTCTATACATGATCCAGTCAAATCTCCTGTTATTTACATTTGTTTAATTACATTTTCATACAGACATGTTTAATTCACATAAACATATTTTTACAGAATTAATATAGTCTTGAGTACCAAAAAAATCAAGATACCATTTAACACCTCAATTAAAAATAAATTATATTACATATATATTTATATAATACATTTTATATTGAATAATTTACATTTAATGCAAAAATACAATAAAAATTCAGACATAGACATTTATAATTTATATTTTATTAATTTTATATTTTTAATATTACATTTATAAATGTAATTATTGTAATTATAGTAATAACTGAATTACTTTATATTAAATGTAATACATTTACATGAATAAATGTTAATTTAAATATCATAATGCAGGTAAATAATTTTTTTAGATAAATTAAATACATAAAAAAACATTACAACTATATTTAAGTAATTATAAAATTGAAAGACTTCAATAAAGTACCTTACATACTACTTTACATTAAATATCAAACAATTATTTTGGCCAAAGATAATGTGATTTTATTGGTATAGCTGTGCTCTCAGCTTTCCCTGATCTCCCCTAATCTTAATATTTCCCATTAATATGCTTATATTAATAGCATTGGCACCTGTTCTGTGTCAGTGTGTCTCGTCTTCATGTGAGCGATGGGCTCATTAAGGAACCTGACATTAGTCCTGATGAATCTGGCGTTGTGAGGATGTGGGACGTTGCGGGTCTCAGACTCTCGTGGGTGTCTTGCAGGATTTTTATGGTTCTGATAGGCCCAGACCGGGTCGAGACGCTCCGGCAACGTCTCATCAAAGACCCTGAAGGTGTTTGAACTGCAGATACAGAAGACAGAGACGGTTAAATACGCCAAACTGTAGGTCTGTAATTAGATTATTGAGGAAAGCAGGGCACACTTGAACATGTACTCACTGGAAAGACTCCCAAACCTTCTTTTTTCGAGGCAAACATATTTCAGCATAATGGTACTTTTGCTTTTCCATTGAACAGCGAATGAAGAGGCTTCAGTGCTGCTGGTGAAGCTTGGGTTTTTAAAGGTTGCCATGCAACAGTGACGATACGAAATCTGACACCCACTCAACAGAGCTGCTACTATAAAACACAAGCATGCATTAAGAAAACAACTCAACACAATAGAGATTATATAATCGATTCATATGAGAGATAACGTCTGTGGTGAACTGCTTGGTAACATAAAAGCATCATTGCATGTCATAGTTGTTTATAAATGTTTTGCATTATGCTTTAGATTATTAAAAATTAAAAACACATGAAATATTACTATAATTTATAATAACTGATTGCTATGTGAATGCTGCCCAATATTTTTGCACATTATGCTTTTTATTTTTAAGGAATAAAGAATAGAAAGTTAAAAAAAAAAGTAAAAAAAAAAAACAGTATTTATTTTAAATAGAAATCTACTGCAACATTATAAATGTCGTTATAGTCACTTTTGCTCAATTTAATGCATCCCAAAAATATTTTCTTAAAAATAAAACTTTTGAAATAATGTCATCACAGAAAGAAAGCAGATCTGTTTTTGTTGACTCGTGTGTTTGTACAGTTACCAGACCTGCAGTGAGAACATGTGTGCTCCAGAAATCACAATTTTCCACTATACCAAGAAAAAAAAACGTTAGAGGAAAACTGAAAACAAACCGGTCTCCTGTGTTCTTTCACTGCTTCCTGTCTGTTATTGCTCCCTGCTTCAATCTGACACGTAATGTGGTTAAACACTCATTAAACAGACTCATAAATAGAAACAAAAACACATTTATCCATGACTTAAATTACTATATGTATGCATGTAATTATATATAGATACACAACATAAAAGCAATCGGGGGATTTTCTTCAGAAAGTCAGATTAAATGTTTAGCAGGTTAACTTTAAATATGTTAAAAGACCTCACATAAACACGCTTACAGACCAGGACCATCAGGAAATCCTGATCCAATCAATCGAATCCTGAGTCCATTACGGCAGCCTGACCATCACATCCAACATCACGATGACTTACAGATACTTTTAGTGCCACTTAAAAGGAGAATTTGCTGAAACATTATTCACTCCCATGCCATCCGAGATGTAGACGAGTTTGTTTTTTCATCAGATTGAGAGAAATACAGCACTGCATCACATGCTTAGCAATGGATGTGAATGGGTGCCGTCAGAATGAAAGCTGATAATAACTTTTCCTTCAGTGAAAAAGCGGTCTGGTCCGAATCAGAAGAGAAATCTGCACAGATCAAGCACAAAAGAGCTATAAACAAATACGTGGCTAGATTTTGACGTGAGAGACAAAAGATAGAGCTGGACTTTTTTACTGGAGGAAGCCTCATTATGGACTTGTATTTTAGTTAGAAATGTCTTGATGATGGTTTTGTTTTGGCTTCACAAGACTTTAGCTGATGGACTATTGTGATGTTTTTATCAGCTCTCATTCTGACGGCACCCATTCACATCCACTGCTGAGACACTGATGCAATGCTTCATTTCTCAAAATCTGATGAAGAAACAAACTCATCTACATCTTGAATGACCCGAGGGTGAGCACATTGTCAGCTAATCATCATGTTCAGCCGAACTATTCCTTTAAGTCTTATCAGTCCTTGTGAAAGTGTCTCTGCTGCCTCTCTGTTAGGCTGCGGGAAACACAGACGGATCCCAAACAAAGAGTCCGTCGCATTCCATCAGAGGCCCGGATCTGGGCTCTTTATCTATAATAGATACAGTGATTTGATACTGACTCCAGATCAGCTTCCCCTGCTCTCTTAACAGAGCAAAGACTCATAGCAAACTGTTCCCGGTTCAGTCCGAAGGCCGTCCGTCTGTTCAGAGACACACTAACCCTCCATAAGCCTCTGATCTAATCTTGCAACTGTCAGCTAAGAGGATTCCAGCCTCCTGAACCGGCGCACATGCAGATTTGCTGAAGTGATGCATGCTGGGAGAAAAAGGACACCCCGGGGGACGCTGTATGTGTGTCTCTGGGTCAACACAGACAATCTGAGAGATTTGAGCTCATTTCTAAAGGCACTGCTATTAAATAATCATTCCGAATGCAGTTTTAATGCACGCAGACGCTGATGCTGCACAACAACCAAACGCACCGACGGCTGAAGCAGACGCCACCTTAACAGAGCTCTGTGAGGGTGGCCAGGTCTTCCATGGAAACAGCACTGTGATGAGTGTAACGCAGGCTGTGATTGGTCAATTATGCGTAAAGTGAACATCTCCTGAAAGAGGATCAAAGGACGCCTAATATTCATACTACAGCCATACTCGCTGGGTTACCAGTCAAAATATAGAATTTGCAATAAAACAATGGCTTCAGTGTTTTAACAGAGGTTTATTAGTTTGAGTGGACATGTGGAAGAATTTATTTGATTCAGTATACAGTAAAAATTGTCAAATATTTTTACAAATCAAAATAACTTTTCTATGTAAATATCTTCTCAAATGTAATTTATTCTGTTGGAAACATAAAAGCATTGAATGTCATATTTTGTTTATATAAGTTTCTAAAAACACAGTTTGTTTTGTTAAAATGCTGAATTTATTTGATCATAAATGAGGTAAAAAAATATTAAATATAATTAAATTTTAGAATACCTGTTTTCTATGTAAATAACTGTAAAGGTGTCATTTATTTCTGTGATCAAGTCTGAATTTTCAGCATCATTACTCAGTGTCACATGATCCTTCAGAAATAATTTTCATATGCTGATTCACTGCTTGAGAAACAGTTCTGATTATTATCAGAGCGGAAAACACGATGGTTTTGTGGAAACCGTGATGCATTGCATTTTTTGATGAACAGAAAGTTCAAAAGAACAGCATTTATTTCAAACAGAACTCTTTGTAACGTTTTACACGTCGCTTTTGATTTGATTCTGTAACAATCTAATGCAAGCTTGATGAATTCAAGTATTCATTTCTTTTTGATAATAATCAGAAATGTGAATCAGCATACTGGAATGATTTCTAAAAGATTCTATTACAACAAATACCTGTGTGAACTATCTACCCAGTATTTGTGTGGATGTGATGTGGATGTGATGGGTCCGGCTGGGTTTCAGTAGCGAGTGCCAAATCCATGAATCTCCAGTTTAGTGATAGGTTTCTCGTTGGTGAACTGAGTGCGGTCGATTCGAGAGCTGGGGCTGCCCACCTTACTGAGCCAGTACTTCCTGTAGATCACACACACACAGACAAAACACTCAGCTATACGAAATATAATACAGAAGGGATTTTTTTTTTTAATGTTTTTATTTTTCACACATTCTGCAGATGTACAATGTGAGACATCATTTTAGTACAACAGAGATATTATTGTTTTTGTTTAATATTTTGAATTTGTTTTTAGTTTTGCATTTGAATTTCAGTTAATATTTTAATAGTATTTCACATTTAAACACATCAACTTAAACTTAAGCAGAAGTATTCCATTGTAATCTTTAGTATTTTTTATAACCTATATAATTTCTTATTTTTAGCATATCAACTTAATTATGAATAGGCCTTCTTAAAAAAAATGCATTTTTAAATTAATTAATCACATCCAAAATAAATGTTTTTATTTACATAATATATGTTTTACATAAAATAAATATTTATGTACACAGTACACACTTATATATTATTTAAGCAAAAACTTTTATACCGGATGTGATTAATCACGATTAAACGTTTGAAAACACTCGTTTTTTGGTACCTGAAACTTTTTCACAAATTAAGGTTTACATTTCTTTCATTAAAAATTCATGTTCACAAGATCAGAAATATAAATTAGTCTTAAAAAACTAAACATCTTCTAAAACTAATGGATCACCAGAAGAATTGTAAAATCTATCTAAAATGTTTAGGTGAAAAAAGACGTTAAAGAGCTTCAAGAAAGGAGGAACGCAAGCATTTCAAGTTTTATATTTAAACAAATTAAGATACTTTTATATCCATTTTGGATCTCCATACACTTTTTAATTTAAGAAAACTTCCAAAATTTTCCATAAAAGAAAGAAGAGCACAAGAAATGTTAAAGAAACTCCATCAGCAGGACAGACAACCTCCATTTTCCTTCTCTTTCTCAAAAACAAGGGCGCGGCGCACACACACACACACACACTCTCCATCTGACTGAAGCCGGACAGACATGCAGGATCTCTCATGCAGTTTTCCTCAGAGGTTGTAAATGCATTAATCTCCCAGGGGCTGATCTCATACTGGATAAGAGAGAGAGAGAGCTCAGACCATCTGCATGGCTGCCCAATATTCAGCTCATAATGGGCCTGCCAGGAAGAGGAGGAGCCACGTCAAACAGAACAGCCACAATCTCTACAGCAACAACGGCTCGTGATAAAGAACACGGCCCAGCACTGGGAATGACGGATTACAGACGGATCCGGGTCGCTCAGGGGTTATCAGCCCTTACGCCAAAATCAAGAGGTTTGTTTTGGATGTGAAAGCCTCGAGTTTCGTCAGGGTGCGGTTCACTCAATACTGAGGAAATCCAACCCTGACACGGTTTAAAAGCACAAATCCCACTTTGATTAGTTTAGAGAGACTAACTAGTAAATATGGCTTTGAAAAATACTTTACTCATAAATTTGATAGTGAACATGGCTTTATTCATTTCAGTCACAAAATACTGAAACAATTTTTAGTCAAAAAAGGTTTAGAACAATTCTTTACTCATAAATTGCAAGTATAAGTGCCTCTAAAACTATTTTCAGTCACAATTGGTAGTAAATATGGCTTTGAAAAAAATGTTACTCATAAATTTGATAGCAATATGTCTCTGAAACAATTTTCAGTCAAAAATGGCAATTAAAAAGCTTTGAAACAATTTTACTCGTAACCCACTAATAAAAATGGCTTTGAAAAAAATACTTTGCTAATAAAATAAATTGCTAGTGAAAATGGCTCTGAAACTCAGAAAGTGTAGTAAAAATTACTTAATTTCCCCTCAAATTGCTAAAAGGGGTTTTGAAATAATTTGCCGTCACACATTGCTATTGAAAAGGCTTTGAAAAATACTCATACATTTTATTGTAAAATGTTTCTGAAACTATTTTAAATCAGAAGCTGCAGTAAAATTGGCTTTTATATTTGCAGTCCAACTTTGCTAAAAGACAGGCTTCAAAACTATTTTCTTTTACAAATCACTACCTAAAATGGCTCTGAGAAAATACTTTACTCATACATTTGATATAATAAAAGAGTTTTGAAACTATTTTAACTTAGAAAGTGCAGTAAAAATGACTTCATTTTCACTAAAATGGCTAAAAGTGGCTTTGAAATAATTTGCAATATTATAAAGGCTTTGAAAAATACTTTACTCATAAATTTGATCGTAAAATGTTTCTGAAACAATTTTAGCTCAGAAGCTGCAGCTTTTATATTTGCAGTCATACTTTAATATTAAAATGGCATTAAAACAATTTTCAGTTACCAAATACTAGTAAAAATGGCTTTTAAACAAATTGCAATCACTGTGCAAAAAAAGGCTTCAAAACTATTTTCTTTTAGAAATCACTAGTAAAAAAAACTTTGAAATAATTTTACCTCAGAAAGTGCAGTAAAAATTACAAACTTTAATCACTTTGCGGTCACACATTGCTTTTCAAGTGGCTATAAAAAATACTTTACTCATAAATTTGATAGCAATATGTCTCTGAAACAATTTTCAGTCAAAAATGTCTATTAAAAAGCTTTAAACTATTTTTACTCAGAACACACTAATAAAAACGGCTTTGAAAAATACTGTACTCATAAACTGCTAAACATGGCTTTAAAAAATGGCTACTGTAAAATGTTTCTGAAACTATTTTAACTCAGAAGCTGCAGTAAAAGTGGCTTTTATATTTGCAGTCATACTTTCCTATTAAAATGGCTTTGAAACTATTTTTACTCAGGAAATGCTAGTAAAAATGGCTTTCAAACAAACTGCAGTCCCACTTTGCTAAAAAAGGCTTCAAAAGTATTTTCTTTTAAAAATCACTACTTAAAATGGCTCTGGGAAAATACTTTACTCATACATTGATAGTAAAAGAGCTTTGAAACAATTTTAACTCAGAAAGTGCAGTAAAAATGACAACAATTCTTACTCAAATTGCTACTCAAAGTGAAGAGGCTATGAAAAATACTTTACTCATACATTTGATAGTAAAAGAGCTTTGAAACAAAAAAAGTGCTAAAAGTGGCTTTGAAATAATTTGCAATATTAAAAAGGCTATGAAAAATACTTTACTCATAAATTTGATAGTAAAATGTAAAAAAAAAAAATCAGTCAAAAATTGCTCTAATTGAGACTATATTTTACTCAATTGCTAGTAAAAATGAATATAAGTAATTTAATATATATGCATGAATATAAATATAATTTTTTTATTGTTACAAATATTACATAAATTGTATGAAAATCACACAAATCAGAAGTTTATACTGCAAACCTCATATAAAATAACAGCTTATATGTTTCATTAGGATATTTATCTTCAGTAAGATTGTTTGGGTGTTTTATGAGGGTCACAGGGTTAATATATTTAGAATGACTAATACACTTCTGTGTTTCATGTATGTAATCCAGACTGCATTAAACACAGATGACTATGAACTTTCCACTATTGTCATGCTCTGAATGACCCTCTCACTCTCTCTGAAAAAACACCGCACTGTATCCACCATATAGAAACACTTGAGTCTTTGTAGTGTTCATTGTGTTGCGAAGGAAAGGAGTTTCCCATCTGCCCCGGTGAGGAAGTCAGATAACATTGACACGCTGTGATTGGAAGGAACTTCACATCAACCTCCATCTAACAATCCGCCGGACGCGAGTCCAGCTCCAGGAACACCACGGGTCTGATATCACAACACCCAACAGGAAACTATTTACAACCTGTGTCTGCCGCTCTGTTACTATATCAATGAAGAAAGAAAAAATCTAACACTGTACATTTATATTGTATTACATCCTGTATTGTGTTACATTATCTCATTATTGTATTAATAATGTATTATTATCTTACAGTATCTCACACAACCTGTGACTGCCATTGTGTTATATTTCAAATATTTTATGTTTATATAACATTTCCACTATATTATATTATATTATATTATATTATATTATATTATATTATATTATATTATATTATATTATGTTACAACAACTGTTGCAACATGTGAGAGAATAAAAATAAAAAATTAAAACAAATGAATAATAATAATATTACACACTAAATATTTTTCATATTTGAAAATGAATCTTAGTTTTAAAAATAATTTAAAAAATACTTAAAATGTGTACTTTTATATTATATTATATTACAACAACTGCTGTCACACGTCAAAGAATAAAAAAACGAATAAAAATAAAAACAAATTAATTACATTTGATATTATTAGTTTAAAAAAACGAATTAAACATTTGATGTTACAACTGTTGTACCATCAAAAAAAATCTGTAACAATTAAAACTAATTAATAATAATAATATTACATTCAACATATTTTTCATATTTGTTCATATTATTAATTTAAAAAATGGTTTTAAAAATACTTAAAATGTGTAATTTTTTATTATGTTATATTATATTACAACTGTTGTAACATTAAAGAATGTAAAAAAAATAATAAAATTATAAAAGGTAAAACTACTTAAAATGTTTACTTTTACATTATATTATATTATTTAACAACTATTATAACATGTCAAAGAATAAAAAATAATAAAGATTAAAGCAAATCAATAATAATATTACACACAAAAGATTTGAAATATTTGATCATTAATATTATCAATTAAAATTTTTTTTTTACTTTTTATATTATATTATGAACCTGTGAACTATCACTTGATCAAATATTACAATTGTAATATTAAAACAAATAAATAAGAATAATAAATAAATTTAATAATACCTTTCAATATTTAATAATTAATTTAATGATTAATAATTTATGATTACTAAATTATTAATGCCATCAATAAATTAAATGAACCCTAAATATGAGTAAGCATCACATTGATGCAAGCAACTCACAGTAACTGTAAAAATGCTGTTGCTGAATGCTCTAAAACAAATGAATTACGCTGCATCAGATGAGACTGCTGTAAAACGTCTTGTCAACAGCTGATAAAGTGATTCTGTCAGATGATCTGGATGGAGCTGAAAGGCTCTCTGGCAGTATATCTCGACTTCAGAGCTCATCCAGTCATAATTCAACATGGGTGGAGCGTTCTGGAGGGTGGAGGCCGTCTGGGGACGATCCTCTGGGATCTACAGTCTCATCAGCATCACCCACAGCCCTAGAGACTCACCAAACCAAGCCCACGACTAACAAGCAACTGCAGAGAGCCAAACCAAACAACTACACTGCAAACAGACCCGGAGATGTCAAAGGAAAGGAATGAAAGAAAGGAAAACAAGCGAAGAGGGCGGGGCCTGGAGGCCTGCCATCCTCTGGTTAAATATTTAATGAGCAAACACATTTGTGTTCACTCGCATCTTGTGTTCAGCAGCTGGAGCAAGGAAGAGGAGGGAAAGCTCTTCGTCCCTGTATCCAGGCAATGGCTTGTACTGCTACATGAGTTTCTGGGCTGTAAGTAAATAGGACACCATTTCACCAGAGAATCACAGCTAAAAACAGGACAGCGGCCGCAGATAATAACCTTCACATGAAGAAAGGCTGGGAACTGACCTCATAAAAGAGACCGGGGCTAGTTGTCACATGCAGTCATTCTGTTGTTACTTCAAAAATGCATTAAAAAATAAAATCAAGCACTTCCCAGAGTATTTTTAAAACATGACACAATACAAAACTTCATTGTTTAAGGAATGTCATTAGATATTGACTTGAAGACTTAAAATCTTTTTTATCTTAATTATCTAATAATCTATAGAATTATGGAAAATCTTAAACAAAAAATTAGTTGTGGCAAGTTTTACATTTGCACATAATTTTTTTTATATGGTAAAAATGTAATAATAAAATAAAATTTAATAATAAGAAAATTATTACATTTTATAATAAGAAAACAATACAAATTAAATATACTTAATTTACTTTTACTATTAATTGGATTTCAGTTAATTTAGTCTAATATTAGTTTTTATTTTTATTTTAAGCGTTATGTAACTTAAACTTCTTTTAAGTTTAAAAACATTTTAAGTAATGTTTTAGGTTTTTCTTTAATGTTTGTAATTTATTAAACTATTTTTGATATTTTATAATAATAATTATTAAAATAATACTAATAATTTTTGTATTTATATTTATTATAAATTAGTTTTATCAATGCTGGCTTTAATTTTTATACTTTTAGTTTTCATTTAAATTTTATTTAAATTTTTAGAAATGTTATTTTTTTTATAATTTCTTTCTTATTTTATTATTTTTAGTAGTAATATATTAGTATTTTGAAAAGTTTTACTTTCCTTTTATGAATTTCATCAGTTTTAGTTTTTATTTTTATTTCCAGTGTTTCATTTCAATCCTTCAACTTCAGACTTCATTTTATTAGAATTTTATTTTTACATGAAAATTAAAAGAAAAACAACAATATTAAAAATATAATTGTAAAAATGTTACATTTTGATAAATTAAGTACAAAAATATAAAATGTGAATATTACATTATTACTTTTTAAATTATATTTATATTTATTTTATATTATATATATTTTTTATTTCAGTTTTAGTTTTTATTTGTTTCCATTTAAAATTATTTCAATTAGATGCCAGGTTTTTGCAATATTTATATTTTATTCCAGCTTTCAATTAGCAAAAACATTAAGCCCTTTTTAGTTTTTGTAATGATCACCACAGTATACAGTGCTGCACAGTCTACATGAAGCAGTATGCAAACATCTGTGTGTGTTATGCAGCCTAAAGATCTGCAGAAACACAAATCATAAGCTCTCACACAAATGAATGTCTGGTTCACATTTGAGACTGTGATGTCATACGGCCCTCGCCCCTGAGCGCCGCCCCACCCAACTGACATCATGACATCATCGCTCCTCGACCCGCCCCACCCACGGGACTGCAGACCCACACACACACACACACACACACAGACAGCTCCTGCTGTTATATGATTACAGGCTACAGCACAATGCTCTCGAAGGGAAGTGTGAGTTTTCCTGTTTAACTGTGATCAGCCCTTCTAGACGGTTCCACGACTCTAACACTGCAGCACTGACGCCATCTGCTGCTGACCAGAGACGCTGCTCAGGGGACAGGTTTACTGGATCACAGCTGCTTTGGAAATAAACACCTACAAATCATTTAAAAAACACTCAACAACCGTTTCCTGCTCACAACTTCTTCAGGAGCTTTTTGTTTTTATGTGAATCTTTATTTAGTTTACAATATAATTCATACTAGATCTTAAATGTAATATTTACTATATATTAGTTTTAGCACTTGCCAAAGCAACATTTAACATTTTAATTAATTTTCATGCAAGGACCTATTTATATGTAAATTATTTTATTTTTATTATGTTAAGATTATATATTTTTTTATTTATTTGTATATTTATGTTAGCTTCTATTTAGTTACTTTATGTCAATGGAACGAAATACATTATTTTATTTTAGATTACATTTATATTTATATTTTTAAGAATACAATGCAAAAAATTATTGTATTTGATGGTTACCTTTCTTCAACATTTACAGGAAACATTATGCAATTTAGAAAATTTTTTACTTGCTTATTTTATTTTATATTTATTATGAATTCATGTTTAAAATCTCCTGTTTATTTAATTGAATGTCAGCTTTAGATTTAGTTCAGTTATTTGCCATCAGCAACATTTTTCATTTTAGTTTTTTATCTAATACAGTACTTCTATTATGTATGTAGATA
>JAUMHP010000060.1:17488067-17498693 GCA_032361065.1 Enteromius trimaculatus
AAACATAAACTATATCTGTAGCATAAACATTAGCTTTCATGTTACACTTTACAATGTGTGTTTTCATATAATACACTGTTGATATTGAGATGAGATATTTATAAATAGACAATAAACACAACACTTTCACAAAAAAACAACAACAACATACATATAAAATATAAAAAAAATAATTAAAATGATAATATGAATATATATAGTGTAGCTTTCAATAAAGTAATAATATTAAATGTATTATTATATTAAAAAAAAATGTTAAAAGATCAAATGTGTGACCACCATGGACCGCTAAACCCATCACAAGGGTACATTTTTTGACAAATAAGCTTTATTGATGTATGATTTGTTATGGTAGGACAATATTTGGTTCGAGATACAACTATTGAAAATCTGGAATCTGAGGGTGCAAAAAAATCTAAATATTGAGCAAATCAGCTTTAAACTTGTTCAAGTTCTCAGCAATGCATACTACTAATCAGAAAATACACTTGGATACATTAATGGTAGGAAATTTGCTAAATATCTTCATGGAACATGATCTTTACTTAATATCTTAACGATTTTGCATAGAAGAAAAATGGATATTTTTGATCCATACAGTGTATTGCTGGCTGCTGCTACAAATATACCCGTGCTATGACTGCTTCTGTGCTCCAGGATCACAGGTAAATCCAAAAATCAGTTTACAAACAAGCAATGCCTTCACTAATTAGTTACAAAAGTATAAAACACAATTATTCTGTGATATTATACTAATCGTGCATGAACAAGAAACAAAGACACGTTTTACATGACCAAAAAGCATCTCCTATGTGAGCTGATTAAGATCAAACTGAAATATCACATTCATCTGGATATTGTGCAGCTATCGAGAGACGTCTAAAACACCAAACTAGATGTTTCTGTCGTCTGAGAATGCATGAAATGGAAGTGTGTGTTAATCTCTAAACACAGTGTCCGGACCCTCCTGATGTGCTTGATGACTTGTGAACTAATCAGGGTAACGAAGAGGCCGTAACGGGGGTGAAGGGGTTAAACAAACAGCAATAATCCTGCGGGACGCCGGATGGGAGCTGAGAACAGCATCTGCGTCCAGCTTCAGCAGCTCACGTGTGACAAATCACTTTGATTAGAAGCACAACAGTTGTATGTTAAACCGCGAGGTCAGGAGGACCCCGTGATGAGAGCAGCGAATTCTGATCAATCGTGAAAAGCACGAGGGGTTTCTTCTGCGTCTGGGTGGGGTTTGTGATGTGTGGGGTCAGACAGAGAGACACCCGCAGACAATAACAAAGGGACGAAGCGTTAACGCCGGAGCAAACCCTGACTAGATGCACGCATGGATCTGACTAATTGCTCACAGGAACTCAGACGTGACGGTACAGAAAAACTGAGAGGCTCCAGACCTCAAGGCCTCACAGGAAGTGACATCATTTCAATGGGAAGACCAGTGAGTAATCCCAATTTAGATTAATTTAAAGAAAAAAGATACCAAATCTTATAATATTAACTACTAAGAAGCCTGTACTGTCACTTTTGATCAAGTTAATGTATGATATTAATATTGTGTTTTTTATTTAAATATATGTACTTATTTAAACGTAATTTTGTATATATAATTGTATAACACTTTCAAAATATAAATAACTTTAAATTATTATAAATTCTATATGTGTGTGTACAATTTATTCTTTATATTTGAAAAATGTAATAGAAATTACAAAACAACAGCAATAACAACAACAACAACCACAATAATGATAATAATAGCAATATAAAATAATAATATAGCAATAATATTATTAGTAATAAAATAAAATTAATTTGAATAATTTTTAAAAACACAATAAAAAACATTAATTATTTTATAAATTAAAAATAATATAAACATTTTGCAAAGTCAGGTATTATTTTAATAAGTATTTTTAAGTATTAAGTATTTTTTAAGTATTTTTTTTTATCAAATGTGTTTAAATACATTTATTTTATTTTATATAGAATTAAATATATGAAATAAATAAATATGAAGTAAATATAGTTGACAAAATGTTATTACATAATTTGTTATAATTATACTGTAATTAAATATATACAAATAATAATAGTAATAATAGTATTAAGTAATACTTTTATTAGTAGATATAATAGTAATTATAATAATTACAGTAAGTTAAAAATGTATTGAAATAAAGAGTTGTTTATAAATAATATTTATTTACTTAATATTGATTTTTTAAATTTATTTGTTAATTTAAGCTTATTAGTTAATCTAAATATTATATATATATATATATATATCTTTTTTTTTTTAAGCTGAAGCATATACTTTGATAAAAAAGAGCAAAATTTGAATTTAATTGAACCCAAACTCATTCATTCAGTAATGTACAGCAGTGAGTTATCAGATCCCACTAAACTAGTGACTTTCAGCAAACAGATGCTGGTGACAGCTTGAAATATAATTGGCTCCTTTCAACATCTTTTCCAGAGATGTCTGACCCGTCATCAAGAACAGACAAACAAACCAAACATTACACGATCACATTCTTGTGATTAGATTATATTAGATTTAAATTTATTGCATATTATTATTATTATCTGAGATGAAATGGAAATACAGTTATTTTTTGTTATTAAATCTGGAATCAGTAACCAAATAAAATTAAGTCATTGTAAGGTGATTTGTGTCACAGAATCACGTGTCACTACAGATTCTCAGGGTATTAGGTTAGCAGTGCATCTCAGGGAACACACACACACACACATGTTGAATTTACATGCTTTATAGGGACTCTCTATAGGTGTAATGGTGTTTCTACTGTACAGACTGTATACTGACCCTACACCTAAACCTACCCCTTACAGGAAACTACATTTTTAGACTTTCAAAAAACTTTGTGTGATTTATAAGCTTGTTTCCTCATGGGGAAACAACAAGGTCAACATTTACTGGTATTCCTATCTTTGTCAGGACAATTGGTCCCCATAAGGTGATAAATACCAGGTGCACACACACACACACACACACACACTGTACAGTAGTATTTTTTGTGTCAGAGAATGAATGCTGTGATATTCAGCCTCAGGGTTTCCTCTGTTTACACAGAACCAAATCAGATGATGAAACTGGAATTATGGGTAAAAACTGCCTCAGGCTTAAAATAACAAATTAGTCCAATTTACTTCTTCTACTACTACTACTAAAAAAGAGAAAGAAAGCAAACAAGGAAAACCCCAGACTATAAGGTTATGTCTGTGTCTGTGCTATAATTGGTTTGATAGCTAAAAATACATCTCAAATCAAAGATGAATAGCTTTTGCATAATATACAAACACACACACACACAGATATATATATCCTTTTTAATTTTTATAATTTTAAAATATTTGAAAAAATATATATATATAATTTTACATATATATTTTTTATTTTAATCATATTTATAAAATATATTACATAACAATAAACTCATATATATTATCATCATTATTATTAAACATTTTGATATATTTTTTTAATGGTTAACTCTATATTTTTCACAACTCAATAAATGAATGGTAATAAAATGACAATTTACTAAAATTATAGTCATTTTTCAGATTATTCTAACTTGCTCGATTTACATCACAAATCAAAGATGAATAGCCTTTGCTGAGCATTGCCAACAGTAATGCACACACACTTTTGTAATGCAATTAAATAAAATAATCGACACTAATAAATAAATAAACAGAAAAAAAATTGTTAATCTGCACTAATAAAAAATTTTAATAAATAAATGAAACTTTACTATATTTTATACTATACAAATACTAATTTACTGTAATGAGTATATTAATTGTCAAATTATCCTTGGCCAGGCATCACTGGGACTGATGGTGTGCAGTCATCGGTTAGACTTTCTCCCTCTAGAGATGAATGAATGAAGTGCAGGCCGTCCTCAGCACAACTCAGCAGAGATCATTTTAGGCCAAAGCAACAACGCAATTACATAAGGTTTCTTGTCTGGAGAGGGACAAAAACAGTCACTCTCCAAAATTACAGCTGTCTGTTTTATAATCTTTGCATGAGTAATATCGGATACTGCTCAGATCGAAGCATTAAAGTGTGTGTCGTCCCGCAGTGTTTGTGCTGCATGAATGATTCACACAGTAACATGCTAAAACACTACAACTTTAACCACTCATACTGTCCTAAAAGAGCTTTTGCACACGTGATCATAAAAATATAAACATTTTTAACTTCAGCTGCTCACTAGATCAGTCAGCACTAGTGATAGTGTAACTCACATGATTTGACAGGTTGACCAGCTGGTTAACAGAACAGCAGGTTTATTGATTTTTATGAAAGTAGAATTTCTCAGTACAGAAGAGATAGATATTCTCTTTACATAACATCAAAATTCATGGTACTACCAACATATATACACTTAAAATGACATGATTAACGAGTAGGATTAACTAAAACTGAAACTAAAAGCATAAAAATATGTTTGTTTCTTGAAATAAAAATAAAACAATAGTTAATATATATCACAAATTAAAGCTGAATAGTCTGTAGACTAGTAGACTGAGACTCATAATAGCCTTATATATATATATATATAACAAAACAAACACAAGGATAACTCTTTGTAAGAGGAATTAACACTCAGTACTCCGCAGTGACTGAATCACAAACAACTCTTTAAATACACCTGATAATGAGAGAAGAGATGATAAGGGAAGAGAAGCTAATCAAAACCAATAGTAACAAACAAGGGGGCAGAGACACAAGGGAAGCAGAAATGATGGGAAGCACAGACAACATTTCAAAATAAGAGTCCACAAAGTATAACACAGACAAAACAAAAAGGGGTGGTTCATACATGATAGTCCAGGGTGGAGTGCCCTCTACTGGAGTTCACAGTCACTTCATCTGACAATTGTGACAAAGCCCCCCTCCCCCCAAAGGAGCGGCTTCAAGGCCTTCCATCTATAATAGTCCAGGAGGGAGGTGGAGCGGAGGCAGAACAGGGGGAGGGGCGGAGGGTCAAGTCCCTGTGGAGGTGGCCCAGGACCTGAAGCATGGAGCAATGACGGGCCTAGACCGTGGAACAGTGTCAGACAGCAAGGCTGTGGAGGACCCGGACCGCGGAGCCGGGATAATGGCACACAGGCGGGATAGAAGCCCTCCAGGGCGGAGCCGACTGGACAGGCGCCCTCCAGGGTGGAGCGGGAAGTGTAGACACCCTCCAGGGCAGAGCAGGCGGCAGTGAAATCCTCCAGGGCGGAGCAGATGGGACAGAAGCCCTCCAGGGCAGAGCCGGCGGGACTGGAACATAGAGCACAGAGAGGTTAACAATGACCTCTGTGGCCGAGACAGCACAAGCTGCGAGTTCATAGGAGGGCCAAGGCAGAGCAGACGACTTAGAAGCAGATGACTCAGAAGCCCTCCAGGGTGGAGTCGGCGGGACAGAGGTCTTCCAGGGCGGAGCAGACGACTCAGAAACTCTCCAGGGTGGAGCCGGCTCAGACGGGCTCTCAGGAGGAGCAGACTCAGATTCAGACGGGCTCTCTGGAGGGTGCTCTTGCATCGCAAGCTCTGAAGGGGGCCTACGAGGTGCAGGCACTGGAGAAATGGCCACTAGGAGGCGTGGACACTGGAGGGTACACTGGAGTAGTTAACCGTACTTCTGGTTGTGACTTGGGAACAGGATTCTCAGGAGTCGGAAACGGCACTCCTGGCCGTGACTGTGGAGCGGGATCCATGGGAAACAGGAACGGGAGTTCAATGGCCTTCGTGGCCATGACAGGGCAGGACGAGCACTCAGAAATGGCTTCCATAGCCGTGACTAGGCATGGCGAGGACTCAGAGATGGCCTTCTTAGACATGACAGGGCGAGACGATAGATCACAGACATCCTCCAGGGGATCTATGGAGTAAACCGATGCCCCTGGGAGTTGTGCAGTCACCGGTTGGTCCACCAGACTGGACACCAGCCTCAGACGCCCTCAGACAGCCCTGGTGTCCTCATATGCCACATCCACAATGCTCTGGAACACCAAGGAGACATCCATGATGGCATTAGACAGAGGTTTGGCTTCCGTGAAAGCTGAAGGTTCTGGTGTGGCGGCCATCTTGTGTAGTGCCTCAGGGTTGACGGCCGTCTTGTGCAGTGGCTCGGGGTCGGTGGTCAACTTGTACAGTGGCTCAGGGGCAACCATGTCATCTTGTGCAGTGGCTCTGGATGAACAGAGGAGACATTCTGTGACTCTGGCAGATTGGAGCAGACATGACGTGGCTCTGGCTGAACAGGTGATACGTGACTGGATTCTGGAGAATAAGCCGAGATGTGACATGATTCTGGTAGATCATTGATGACTTGACCTGGCTGGTGAAAATCAACAGTAACCAGACTGCTCAGATCAGTAATGACTTGACTCAACAAGTGAAGATCTAAATGAATGAAATTACTACTTAACTTGTGATGATCAACGATGGGTTGACTTGGCTCAGGAAGAACCATGGTCACTTGGCATGACTTGTGAAGTGCGTCAGTAGCTTGACTGAGCTCATGAAGATCAACCGTGACTTGACTTGGCCCGTGAAGATCAGCAATTAATTGATTTTGTGAGCGCAAACTGGTGCGTTTGCCCTTTCAGTCACAGATGCAGTGCTGTGTTCCTCATCTGCGATGCCCACAGTGAATGTAGAGTCAGCAATCAACAACGCATAATCTAGAAATCCATTAGACTGCACTCAAATCTTCCTTTGGGCATTCATGATTTTATGGGTTAATACAATGCAAAACGAAATATGTCCTTTAAAATATCATCATCAAAAGGTACCCGATAACATAGTTTACAGAACTGGGTGACGTACTCCTCCATAGATAATTTACCTTGTTTCAGGTTGAGCATCATCCAGTGTGTTTTTTGCTCTTTATCTGTGGTGTAAACTATCTGTGGTCTGAACTCTCTGTTGTCTCTCTGGTCATTCTGGAGTGGGGCCTGTGTTTGTTTGCATGCGTTCAGGGTCGCTTCAGGAAATCACTCGATGGTCTAAAGTGAATGCATCTATAGATCAGTGGAACGCTGCTGTGTTTGCACAATGAAGACAATCGATTCAAACGTTTGTTTGGGAACATGGCCTCCATTAACCACTTGAGCTCCAGCAAGAGAAAGCATTTAATTCATTCAGATTACAGCCGCGTTTGGAATGGATTGCTAGCTTAATGTGCAGGACTAGTCAATCTCTACTGCGTTTCGCTTCAGGACACCAAAAGCACCAAATTACAACAAAAATAGTAGTGATGAAAAAAGCAGCTAAACTTAGGAATAACCTTAATTGGGGTCGGTAAGAATTTTAATGTTCCTGAAAGAAGTCTCTACTGCTCACCAAGCAATCAAAAATACTGAAAAAAAATTATAAAATTATAAAAAAAATAAAAAAAAGTTATTTCAGTTTTGTTTGAATATCTCTCAAAATGAAATTTATTTCTGTGATCAAATCTGTATTTTCAGCATCATTATCCAGTCCTCGGTGTCACATGATCCTTTAGAAATCATTCTGCTTAAGAAACATTTCTGATTATTATGAACGTTGAAAACAGTTGTGTTGATAGCCGAGAAGAACACAATTCATTTGAAATAGAAATCTTGTTTCATTATAAAATAATATACAGTTTTGATCAATTTAATGCATCCTTGCTAATAAAAAAGAGCTATTAAAGCAATTAAAGAAAAACCTTACTGACTCTAAACTTTTGTGTCCAACAACAACAACAATAATAATAATAATAATAATAATATTTTAATTATTATTTTCTAAATGCTGAATTTTGATTATTTCATGCTCCCAACAGTCTATAATTATAAACAATAAACAAAACTTTTAAATTTTTAGTTAGTGCTGTCTAAAGATCAATTACGATTTAAGATTAAATAAGTCACATCCAAAATAAAATGTTTTGCTTACATAATATATGTATGTGTACTATATATTTATTATATTATGTATATAAAACACACACAAACACACACACACACACACAGACACATTTGCACACATACATTTAAGAAAAATGTTATATTTGTTTATTAAATATATTTTTATATAATATAAATTATAAAAAAATGTATAGATGTAAATGCATGAAAATATTAAAAAGATTTACTGTATGAGTGTGTATTTATATATACATAAATATACACAGTACAAACACACACATATATTGTGTAAACAAACACTTATTTTGGATATGTAAATATATATAAGTAGATATTTTATATAGGACCTACACACACAAACATATATATAATACACACTATGAATAAATAAATAGAAATATGTAAATGAATGAATTTTATCAGCATTATGATAAATAAATAAATATTAGTCTCTCTCTCTCTTTCTCTCTCTCTCTCTCTCTCTCTCTCTCTCTTTCTCTCTCTATATATATATATCCTAATTTGTGAAGTATGCTAGCTAGTCCAGAGAGAAATACCCTACTGCACCATTTTCCCCCAGCGCAGCCTGTACTTATCATCAGAAGTGCATCATTTACATCAGAAAGCTAAGTGAAATGTGCTTATCACATGGTCTGTGAGCGCCTGACTCGAGCTGACCCGGTGGAGCGGCACTGGATGGGTTAATAGCGGTGTGTGTGTTGGTTGGGAACATCCTGACCTACATCCATCTCTTCACCTCCGCTGCTGTTCTAATCTGAGTCTCTGTCAGAGCGGGACTCATCCTCTCCGCTCCTGATCTCATTCAAGACTTGTTCACATTCAATTAGCAGTCCTAATCTGAATTTAAACAGCATGCCGTGGCGAATATGTGACACAACGCGAGCATGGATTATGCTGTAATGTTGTGAAAACAGGCATGGGGCGACGCAAAGGGGATTACCACAAATGCCGTGTCAGGCACTCAGGAAATGACGCTGTAACAGAGCCCTTTGTTGAGCTGGAGTCAGGTGCGAGCAACACTGGGGTGTTAATGTCGTATTTCAGGATGGTGACGTGAGCTGGGTGGTTTAATTTAGCAAATGGATCAGGACGTGAGGATTCAAAGCCGTTTAGAGGCAAAGGAGAGCCTCAATGTTTAACGTCGATCAGGCAGGAAAACCCTTATAAGCCAATGAATGTCACCGAATGTAACCTGGTGCACCTGAGGTCCTTTCAACAAAATATACATTCCCTGATGGGGATGTGCATGCACATGAACTTAAATGTCAACATTAAATGTTGTTTGCAAGTAATAACTGAATGCATTTAAAAGGGCAACAGGATATCTGACAATAAAAGAAATTTAGGGCAGGATTTTATTAATCATGGATCATGACGTACAGGTGTTAGATACAAGAGAGTAGAATTTAATCACGCTAGGCTAGTCCCCTAGCAATATTTTTGATTAAATAGGAAAATATATGTGTATGTAACTGCTGTTGTTTTATTTGACCGCATTTGACCGCGGTCTATAAACCTATTCTTTGCAATTATGAAAGTGAAATTACTGAATTGAAAATATGTGACTTCGATCATTTAGTCCAAGCACTCCAGTTGGACTGCGAATCATTTGATTCAGGTTGGGACTTTGGAACAGGTTCATAAATCATTAAATTCAGATCAGAACTTAATTTGATTCAGATCCAGGACTTAATTTGATTCAGAACAGGACATAATTGGATTCAGATCAGGACTTTGGAGCAGGATCATGAATCATTTGATTCAGATCAGGACTTAATTTGATTCAGGTCGGGACTTAATTGGATTCAGATCAGGACTTTGGAGCAGTTTCATGAATCATTTTATACAGATCAGAACTTCAATTGATTTAGATCGGGACTTTGGAGCAGGTTTATGAATCATTAGATTCAGATCCAGGACTTAATTTGATTCAGAACGGGACTTTGGAGCAGGTTCATGAGTCATTTGATTCAGATCAGAACATAATTTGATTCAGATCGGGACTTTGGAGCAGGACCATGAATCATTTGATTCAGATCAGGACTTAATTTGATTCAGATCAGGACTTAATTTGATTCAGGTCGGGACTTAATTGGATTCAGATCAGGACTTTGGAGCAGTTTCATGAATCATTTTATACAGATCAGAACTTCAATTGATTTAGATCGGGACTTTGGAGCAGGTTTATGAATCATTAGATTCAGATCCAGGACTTAATTTGATTCAGAACGGGACTTTGGAGCAGGTTCATGAGTCATTTGATTCAGATCAGAACATAATTTGATTCAGATCGGGACTTTGGAGCAGGTTCATGAATCATTTGATTTAGATCAGAACATACATAATTTGATTCAGATCGGGACTTTGGAGCAGGACCATGAATCATTTGATTCAGATCAGGACTTAATTTGATTCAGATCAGGACTTAATTTGATTCAGATCGGGACTTAATTGGATTCAGATCAGGACTTTGGAGCAGGTTCATGAATCATTAGATTCAATCCAGGACTTAATTTGATTCAGATCGGGACTTAACTGGATTCAGATCGTGACTTTGGAGCAGGTTCATGAGTCATTTGATTCAGATCAGAACATATGTTGCACCCCTGAAAAAGGGGAAATTATGACATTAATAAAATGACCACACGAACTCCTGCTGCTGTCTCTGCGTCA
>JAUMHP010000060.1:17505781-17535032 GCA_032361065.1 Enteromius trimaculatus
TATATATTTATTTTGTATATTAAAGATATTTTTTAATTTTATATATAAAAGTAATTTTATTTATTTATTTATTTATTTATTTTTTACAATGATACATAATTTTTAAAACTGGATCTGCAAATCACTTAACAAAAACCAGAAAGCATAAGCAACACAACAATTATAAAAGGTTCTAAATTTCTGTTCTGAGCTTAAATCTAAAAACAAATCTGCAGCACAATAAAAAAGAAGATATTATTAACACGATAAATAATTAATCAGTAAAAGTAACAAAAATGCATTTAAAAAATATTTTGTTCATATATTATAAATAATTAATAATTAACAGTAATTAAAATCAGAACAGTAACTATCAGCGGTATACAAAAATCAGGAAAAAAGCAAAACTCAAAAAGTAAATTAAAATGGAAATAAAACTATAATTAAATTTTTTTATCAAAAACTTAGTAAAGTAATAAAGAATAACCATTATTATGAATTACTACATTATTATGATTCAACATAACAATATTGATTTATTTTATGAATTTGTTTATATTTACTTTAACGTTTTATCTAAAATTTTCTGTTTTTCATTGAGTTTTTTGTTCAGGCAAAATAATCAAAATCATTCATCGAATCCGTATCGCTTGTTAAAAACAAATCAATCTGTGTTTGTTCATCACATGACGGGCCCCGGCAGGCCCTCGCTGCGATCGCTCTCTCATCATTTGGCCCTGTATGTTTGAGTTGCCATTCAAGCATCAAAGCACATTTAAAGTTGTTCAAAACAAACAGGCCGGCTTTCTGCTGCCGCCGCTCGCGGGTTTGTTTCATCCCCTTCTCTCTGTGTCTGTGTGGGTCCCTCCTCCTCTTCTGCAGCGAGTGAAGAACATCCTGTTCTGTGAGTCAGTGGAGCTCCGGGCCCCTGGGGAATAAGCATATTTGTGGCTGAGCTGAGGGGCTAACAGAAATGGCCCAGTTGCTTTGACCTATACTGTTTTAATAAAATCACTCTGAGCGTAAACATTGCTGCAGGGCCAGACGCTCCTGCCACAGTCAGCGCTGATGTTTCATAACTTGTGTCCCTCCATTAGATCAGTGCGAACCTTGCTGGGGTAAACACACTGAACACACGAGGTCAAGCAGCACCGATAGCCAAATACACCTCAAATTAGAGTTTATGCTCTATCTGTGGCTTTATCTGCTATTTATAATCCAGAATTTAGCATAGTGACACAGAAGATTGAATAAAAAAATCATATATTTTAAATGCTGAATGGAAATAATAACATTCTAGTTTGTGTGTATTAGTGCTGTCTTTTTTTACATAATAAATGTGTGTACTGTGTATGTTTATATATAAACACACACACATACATCATATTTTGTTACAAAATATTTACATGCATTTATTTATATTCATATCATTTATATAACATATAAATACATTTAAGATGTAAATGTTACACATTTTTCTTAAATATATACATGCATGTGTGGGTATTTATGCAAGTACACACAGTAAACAAACATATATATGTAAACAAAAACTTATTTTGGATGTGATTAATTGCTTGACAGCCTAAATCTCACTCTCTAATTATAGTAATAATTGCCATAATATATATATATATATATATAGTAGTCAACACTCAAAGTGGATCCAAACCTTTCATCAAAGTTGTCCTAAAATCAAAAACAATTCTTGTCTTAGGACAACTGTGATGAACTTTAATGATCCACTTCAAATGTTGACTACTGTATATATACTGTAGCTAGCTAGTAGATATATAGTAATCATTGTCATCACCATCACTGAAAAAATAAATAAAACATGTTTTTTATATTTGTTGTGCATATTTAAATTTAAAATGTTGTATATTCACACAAATTAATAACAGTACTACAATAATAATATTAATAATACTAACAAATAAATTCTGATGACTCATTTAGTATAAATATCTCAAATGATAGCTCTCTCTCTATATTTATTCTTGTTTTAAAAATAAATGATACGATTTTCTTCCAAGACATAGAATGACTTGTGAGCTTCTCTTACCATGGAGTGAGGGTTCTTCTCAATCTGTTTGCTGAATGCTGCAACAAACATCTGATGTGCCTGTATTGTAAATAAAACAATAAAAATACTTAAAACATAGAGCAAAAATCAATGATTTCAGTCACTACAGAACATCCATGCCGCAAGAAACTAATCCAACAGTTTATGAAGTCATTTTAAGACTTGAGAAATGTAAAGACCATGCTGTGGCGCTCATGCATGGCCTGTCGTTTGTCATTAACGAGCTGTCATTCACAGAACACACAGGGGCCACATATGAAGGAGCCATGGGACACGGACCCCTGACACGCACTTTACCGCCGTGGGACAGACCCAACAATGTGAGCCGACCCTGGCCTTCAAGGGTCACGCTCCCCAAAATTGAGGAAGAATAAAATCCTGCAATTAGTCTTGACAGAGCGCTTCACTGTATGTGGAGTTTCTGAGGCACAGTGTGTCCATAAAACACGCTTTACTGCACACTGTCTTCTGAAGTCATGTGAGCTTTGTGTGAGAAACAGACCTTTTTGCTGAAATGACAGGTTGCGTGTTTGGAACAACAAAAGCAGGATTATCAGGCAAAATATTCCTGTAGCCAAGTTAGACATATAGAAATACAAGGCAAAATTAAAAACCTTGTTTTTCATGCACTGGTCAACTGTGAGTTTTTGGCTTTATATTTTTATTGCACTTCATTTACATCTGGATGTTTTGTCAAAATTTGTGTTATTTTTTTCTCCACTTCAGCAGCACTTAAACCAAATTTTACAGTTTTATTCCTGGCTACATTCAGAAGGTTTTTACTAATGGTTTGGTTTATATATCATTCAGACTTATTTCTTTTTTTTTATATGCATCTGTAATTTCAGTACAATTACAGTACTGTATCTTTAAAAGTTTCCGGCTCCCCTTCAGCAGAACTTACATACACCAAATTTTACAGTTTTATTCCCATCTATATTCTGAAGATTTATGCCGAGGGATTTGTTCATATATTATTCGCACTGATTTTATCACTGCACTTTAAGTATTTGCATCTGTAGCTTTCAATTGCAATGTACAAGTCCTGAGCTGCTGCTGCACAAGAGGGCTGTTAGAACTAAGCTCTTCCTCAGATTGAGACAGGAGGCATCTGCCTGTATCACCACCCCAGAACCTCAAATTGATCCAGATCATGCCGTGGAACCTCCTAGGGTCCCGCCGATTGCTGCACAACCTTCCGGTCAAAAACGCACAAAAAAATCCACTGGTGGCGGCACCACCCCCGGAGGTGTCAGCAGTACTCACAATGCCATCGGGGGTTCCGCTGGGGAGGTTGGTTCCCACCGTGGAATCTCTGGAGGTTTGACCAGCGGCTGCACAACCCTACGGATTAAATGTACCCGCCAACGATCATCATCCTCCCTAGTCACTGCACTGAAACCACCCATACACTCTCCTCCTACCCTGCTTACCCCATTCCGGCTACGGAAGCCCCTGAACTCTCGTCAGGCCCGGCTCAGGCCTCAGGGGTTCTTCTACGAACGCCCCTCCAAAGGGCACTTCATCTAGTACTCCTTCTCCACCACATGAACTCCATTTCCCATGATGCATCGCTGGACTGATTACACTCACATCTGAAACTCATTCACACACACACCTGCAGCTCATTACCACACCCAGGCACTCATTACACCCTGCATGAAAGACAGAATCAAACACTCACTCACCGTGAGGTCTTGTCCCCGTCTAACATCCCGAGCATTCTTTCCTGTGTTTGTTTTTCCTGTGTTGATCTTGGACTGTTAATTCTACCTTGATTGTTCGCTGCCTGCCCCGATTTCTGCCTGCTCATCTCGACTTTGATTCTGCTCCTCCCTGTTGTCCTGTTTGCCGGTTTCTGACTCTGCCTGAAAATGACTTTTATTAAAAGCTTGCACGTGGATCCAATCTCGTCAGTCCCTTTTATTAAAACGTGTTTCCTCATATATCATTTGCCTAAATTTTTAACAACATTTTCCATTTCCACAAAAAAAATAAAATAAATTTTACTACTTGATGCAAATTGGTGTATATTTAATTACATTATGCAGCATTTGCATAATTAGACATAACATTTAAAAAATTGCAGTACAAAACTTGTAATCAATCGACTGGGAAGGTATAGGGATCTCGATTCAATTACATTTTTATCTGAAAATAATAAAGCACTATAATCCTTTATAGTTTGAAGCGGAGCGTTTCAGATTTGTGTTTTGGCCTACAGCTGTCATGCTAAGCTGCCTAATTCCTCTCACAAAGATACTCCACATTCCCAAAATGATGGAGTGACATAACTTCCGAGTCGGGATTAAATATGAAGCAACTGTCTGCAGCAACATCTGCCTGTGGATATATACAGATATCTGAAGAAAAGCACACAGGTCATAATGTTAAAATAATATAATATTTCATATTTTATTATTTTATGATAATAAAGTACACAAAGCATTCAGTGTTTAGGAGCATGGATACAAACCTAATAGGATTCAGATGAAAGACGAACAGCTTATGTTTAACATGCAGATTGAAATATACAAACATAAAGGCAGTTATGGTATCAGTAGGTCAGTGTGAGTGTTTACATCAGCTGCACTTGAACTCTTCAGCGTCCCAGAATCTCACTTGTGTAACATGTTTTGAAGCATGTCACTTTCAATATCATTGCAGATCACATGACTTTACTGACCAAGGAGTCATGGTTTGACTGGTTAGCATGGGCCCCTGCTGGTAGATGCCAGAACTACATGTTCTAGTTCAAAAAGCTTTTTTCCTTCTGAATGAAATATTGTCTTTCTCAATGGATTTGAGAGTCATGATCGCCTCATTGGTCTTAGCAAAAAATTTCACCACAATAATACCCCTAAATAGAGCTGAGCTTACACTAAATATAACAGGCGGGATAATGAAGCAAATATGTGATGTTTCTGAATACAGTAAGTATGCTTTTGCTGAACTTTGTTTTGTAACATGCATACATCTCTTTAGTCCCCATGTCATGTTTGAACAGCAAACGAGCAACTAATAAACCCACGGAAAGTCTCTCAGGACATTAAACACGTGCAATACAAATCAGCATTGTTATTGTTGACTAAAACTATTAAAATGTCTTTAGACTTAAATAAAATTGTTTTAAAAAACAAATGTTTAAGTAATAAACAAAAAAAAAAAAGTCAAAGCATTTTTAAACATTAGTTTTTATAACTTTTTTATTCTTACTTTTTTTCCAACACTTAACTGTGATTTTGTATAAAATTAGAAAATGCACAAATATGTACTAAAAGAAACACTTATTTAATTAATAATTATTTTAAAATTCTATTTAATGCATTTCATAATAATATTGTTGTTTGGTTTCCTCTTTATAAAAGCATCAGAAAAATCATTGGCTGTTTATAATGCATTATAAGTGCCACGGTGAGGGACTGGTGTGAGGAGGAGCTTAACTTCAGATATATTCAGAGCATCACTGTGTGTGTGTGTGTGTGTGTGTGTGTGTGTGAGAGAGAGTATGTGACTCTGTACTAAATGTTCTGACTGTGCAGTGTGGTGTAACAATCTCAGAGACAGATTATTTCCACTAACGCCACGTCCATTCAGTGTATATGGGTGCAAACGGACACAACACAGAGGCTGGGGAAAAAGTCAAAAGTGATTGTGTGGCTGATAATCAGGGCCGGTTTTTGTTGCTCAACAATCCACGACAATCTCCAAACACGCCACACAGATTACTGAGTTTATTTGGTATCAAGCCAGTGCGTGTCCGAACAAAGAGGACATACTAAACTCTCACTACGCCTTAATAATCACTAACCTAGATAAAGACATCATTAGCGCTCGCTACCAGCTGGGCTCAAAAGGTGGTCCGGCTGAGCGCCGTTTCAGACAGCATTCAGACTCAACAAACCCAGCAGGCTCACTGGAAGAGGACACAGGAGCAAAGCCAGTCATCCTTAAAAAAGCCCAGCCGTCGGCGCAGCACGGATGAGGGGCAGTCACATGGTCTCGCACCATCTGCCTCACCGGCATTCCCTCCGAACGGACGCGGGACAAGACAGCACCGCTCCCCCGGAGCAGACAACGACCGACTAGTTTACATAATGAGTCCTGCGATTTCTGTGACAATTACAAAGTGAAGCCAATTAAAACATGCGAACAAACTCACTGAGAACTTCTGATTGCAGAACCATTTCAACCCAATGAAACAAATCTTCTTTGGCCTCCCTTTTTTTAATGAGCAACTAACAAAACTCCAAGGAAAGTGTCCATCCTGCAGGTCGATGAGTTCAGAGGAACTCTGGTGAACCATAGTTTCCCAGCAGGCAGCTCGCTTCCTTAAAAATGGGTCACAACTGATCATTTAATGGGGAACGGTTAGGATACGGCTTATCAACTTTCCGAAGAGAAGAAAAAAGGCTTCTCGCGTCTTTTGCTGACATCAAAATCTGTCCAATTAAACTCTGTAATTGTGATTAATCCAGTGTGATTAATCAAGCAGATGTCAACATGACACGCAAAGCTACAACAAAAACAAACCCAAAAACAACTCATATGCAAAGATTACAATTACTAAATATATATAAAAAAAACTATTAATAAATTATTTGAACTTTCATAAATAATAATAAAATAACACTGATTACAGAATCACCTTATAGGATTTTTTAAATTAATACATTTATAATAAGTGTGACACTGGTCCATAAAACCAGTCATAAGTGTCAATTTTACAAAATATCTTCATGAAACATAATCTTAATTTCCTAAAGAATTTTGACATAAAAGAAAAATCTGTCATTTTGACAATGCATTTTTGGCTATTACTTGCAAATATAGGCTACCAAATCGACTTGTAAAAAACAATATATTAAATTAAAAAATATTAAATTAAAATTAAGCTGAAAAAAAAAATGAAAGCTTTAAAAAGGATAAATTCTATGCATGACAGTTAAATAACACTGGCACAAATCCACTGAATAGCAGGTCAAATGGCGATCGTGACAAAGGCTAAATAACATCCCACAAACCAAATGATGGATGATGAATTATACATCTACCTGGATCTGACTTGCTGGAAGAAGCTTTTCACAGCAACACAACTCTATTATAAAACATTCATCCAAATGCTTCTAGTTTGATTATATAACAGAATTTATGCTTTATTTTGAAAACAAAACAAGTTTTCATGGGATGCAGAACATTGCAAACCTGTTCTTTGTGGGTTTAAGGTCAAACACAACAGCTTAGTCCTGTAAAGCCGAACAAATTATAACAGTCTGATTTTCTTTTTCTCTCTCTCCAGTTTTCAAACTTTTATACAATATATATAAACATAAGTTGCAAGTGTTTTTTTTTTCACATGTCAGGCTTTTATGATATTATACACAAATAAAAATTCAGGTTAAAAACTGAGCACAATTATGCAATTTGATGCAGATGCTGATATTTACATGAAAACAAGTAATGAAATTCAGGACACTGTTATACCTGTATAACATTATAAAAACTATACACAGTAAAAAATTACTCTGATTTTAACTGTAAAAAAAGGAAAATGCTATGGTAAAAACCTTAAATGGTAAAACAGTAAATTCCTGTAAAATTTACAGGGGAAAAACGTAAACTGACATTCTCAGAATTCCCTGCATTGCATTTCAAATTGTTTTTCTTTGAAATAACTATGTTTTTTGTTATCAGTTATGTTTATTAGGGTTGTATGTTAAATATAATGTTGTTAGATGAATGTTTATTGCATATTTCAGTTGTCGTCAGTTTACGTCACCATGATGGTGTTTAGTGTCTGTGTGAATGACACTGAGCTCCTTCTTTATATGTTCATATTTAAAAGCTGCTTGTGATGGGCTCAAGGAAGAGATCAGTCACAGGCATCAGCCGTGATCCACGCACGGTTAACTGGATTTTAAATAAATATATAATTTCATTGTAGCACCAAGCCCCACCTTTACCCTCAACCTACTCACTTCTGAACAATATAAAACACACACACAGACAATATGCGCCCATTTCCCGGATCGGGATTAGATTAATCCAGGACTAGACCTTTGCTAATTTTGGACATTTAAGAATTTTTTGACACATGTCTTACAAAATGCATTATCTGTGAGCATTTTAAGACCAGACAATATCTCACCTTTTCCAGTTTAGACAGCTCTTAACATTTATTATAATCTAGTCTAAATCCTGTTCGGGAAACCGGCCCTATAAGCACAGTCACAGGTATTTATTGCAAAAACTGACCATAAGCAGTAAAAAAAAACATTACAAACAAGTCCTTTTGGAGCCATACGATGTCTTCATGCGAAAAGAGAGTAAAATACAACATTTTATTTGTTGAAATTATCCCGCTCTGTTAACACGCTCACATCTCATTCAAAAAGACACTCTCATCCCGTAGAATGACGCAATCGATCACGAGACACACAAGAACCAATAGAAACTTACAACCAAGGCTGACGTAAGGATTCTCCTGGTGGTATTTTTTGAATGTCACTGACTTGCACTGTTGTACAAAAACAGACATCAGTACTATAATAGGTTGGTATATTAACATTATATAAGCTAATGAAATTACGGTTTTTAACTGTAAATAATAACTTAAAACGTAAAGCCTAAAATGTTTTTACTGTATTTTTTACGGTAGAATTCTGTATATTTTTTACTTAATTATTATTATTTTTTTTACCGTGTACTTAATTGATCTAAAAATCAGTGGTCACTCTGTATCCCCAAGAAAATGTCTTAGTAAGATGAGATCGAAATTATGCTGATCCTCAGAAGATGTGAGATATTTTGGAGGCTTGGGAAAATCATTGCTCTGCAAAGGATTCTGATGATCACAGTTGAGACGCACTGATTTTTCTTCACAGTTATTCTGATGTTATACTTTATTTAAAAAATCAGTAAAGATTGTCCAGTAAAGATGTCCACATCTGATGGAGGACGTTTGGACAATTAGACTAAAAGGCCTTTTACCTAATAAAAAGGTCAATAAGATGACAAAAGGAATGGAGTGGATAGTGTGTGACGAGTTTTTTCACCGTTTTTGATAATATACAGAATTTGTGTGTCAAATTGACACAGCATGCTTTATAGGGTTATATAGGGTTTTCATCTAGATACTGCTCTCAAGCCGGTATTTCAATCGCAGATAGATGTGTCCACACACAATGACCTTGTTTTTCCTCTCTGGGTGATGCCAAATGTGTTTTAATCGTTGAGTTTGAAACCAAACAGCATAAACACGGATTTACTCCTGAGTCTGATCGCAGAGGAAAGGTGAGGCAGGAACACATATTACTTTGTCTGAAATGCTAATGCTCCTCATATCATATTCAGCTGCACCAATAAATCAGATTAAATCTTTTGTAAAATAGATATTTGGATGGATCACTCAGTTGATTTATATTAAACCGTTCTGTGCATTACCACACAGCAGATTATCACAGCAGGGAAGCATATGAATCTTTCCACAATATTGCAGATGGATGATCATAAACAATAATATTACATGCTGATCCACATCTCATCCATAGACAATCAAGTGTTTGAGCACTTCTGCAACGAAGAGAATAAACTCTTTTTACATTCGCAATAGTTCGATTTATTTATACAACAGGAGGACTTTGTCATTTATGTAATTTTTTCTGAACCAAATGATGTTTCAAAGCATTATATGATAAAAATGGTATTTTATTTTGGATTGCAATGGGTGACTCCTTTGTCTCGCTTTTATACGCCTAAATACATGATTAATTAACGTTTAAGCTTTCTTTGGCAAAGTTACACAATATTTTTGGTATTCATGGTATTTCCCAAGATTCACAGATGCACAGAAAGAACAGGATTTATTTGTAACATTTTTGTAATATTATAAATGGCTTAAAATAACATTGCAATACTACTCCATTCTGCAATACATCTCTATTTGATTAATTCACCTTCTGAACTCACTGTAAGTGGATTCAGTGTTTATGTCGTGCTATAAGCTCTGTTTTAGTCGTGTTGAACAGAACTCATGTGTATTCACAGTTGACTGGGTGTAGGTTACACGGACAGATGACCAGAGATACGACATCTGTTCTAGTCAACACATTAATGCACATCTGCTCAACAAAATAAAATGCATGCATACATTTTAGCAAAGGAAGAAGGCTCACCGTCCACTTAATGCTGCTCTGTGTGTGTTTATGTGCCCTCGTTTGACCAGCATGTGTGATACCCTTCAGACAGTAGCAGCACCAGACAGCCTTCGCTTCTCACGGCCGCCTTCCCACAACCATGTTTGACAGCTCGTCCTCTGACGGAGCCGCCCTGTGGCAAGAGGGAATCTCGAGCTTTAACAATTTATCATGCCTGAGCTTTGTTGGCAATACAATGCCAACACAAGGGAGTCTGCGTACGGAGGGGGGGATGATGAAGCTGGCATGTCGCAAAACCGTGTTGGAGAAACAAAGGCCGGCTCATGTCAAAACCAGAAGCACCTGAGTACCTGCGTACATCGTTTAGGGCATGAAAGGGATTGCTGATCAATATGAATGTCTATGTTGCACCCACATGTAAAGGGAATATTAACTCTGGAGCTGCAGGAAAATTAAGATCAACCTGCAGGGTTTTGATATAAACAGAAAGAGAGAAATAGAAGCCCATTTGAAACTAAACACTGAGGCGATGATCTCAACTCGTGACTGCTATGCTCACCTTTATATGGTTGCTTTGGTGCATTGGGTGGTTGCTAGGGTGTTGCTTTGTGACTGCATAGCAACATGTAAAAAACACTTTTGGAATACATCAGATTTTGATATTGTTTCTATATTCTAACATAGTTGCTATGTGGTTGCTATGGTGTTTTAGGTGGTTGCTAGGGTGTTGCTGTGCAACTTGTTAAAAAAACATCGGTTTAAATTATATTAAGCCTTAAAATTCTGCATAATTAAGGGCGTGGCCACTTGAGTGACAGGTTCAAAAATCAACCGCCAATATGTTGACGAGGTAGGTGGGCGTGGTTTCAGCAACAGGCACCTCAGTTCCGCCCACATCCCGCCTCATTGCCCATTTTGGATCAATCGGGAGTGACGCGCGGTGACGCGTTGCAAAGATGGCGGCGGTCGGCTCCGCCCACTTTAAGCTTCAAAAACGCTCTTCAGAAACCTACGAGTGACGTCACGGACACTACGTCCATTTTTTTTTTACAGTCTATGGTTTTTATATAAAGTTTCTAATCAGTATCAAACCTTGATGAAATAGCAACTAAGTAGAGTAGATTAACACACTCACACATAGAGTGACCTACAGCTGCAGGGAAGGGCACATTAGATTCCACCAGAACAAAAACAGGAACAGCTCTAAACCTGCAACAGCTTTCAACCAAAACATTGCATTCTGAGCCCAAAACACTTGTACAGCTGAAACTATCGATATGTTGCTAGGATTCTCCTGGTGACATTTTTTGAATCTGCGCAAAACAGCAGCTACAGCACAGATGAGTCTCCACGGACAGATGATTGCGCTCTTTCACAAATCAATCCTTTTGGCTCTGAAGAATTGTAATATTAATCCTTTTTAATAAATATTGTCGGTAGTTGTATCTTATCTTGTGTTTTATTAACAGATGGTACAGTAGGTTTAGGGGCAGGTGTTGAGTTACGTGCTCATATATGTATAAATAAAACTGTTGTGACCGTTTACAGTGAACAATCACACCCCAATACATATTCAATAATGCCAATATCATTACCCAATATTTGAATCCAGTTATCTGTGTGTGGATCACGGCTGATGCCTGTCACTGACATACATTGTAATCTTTTCTGTGAGCCAATTTTTGACGATTCAGTGACACTAACATGTTAAAGGAATTCTGTAAGATCATTGCTGCGGTGTAGAAATAAAGGTGCAGTTCCATTCATTGTTTACTTAGAGAAGATGTATTTTAGCCCTGCTGACATATGACAATCGTTCCTCTGATAATCCCGCTATTCCAGAGTGCTAAACTGCCTACAGGTCTAAAAGCTAATTAAGCAACGTGCCAACATCCTACCGACGGCACTCGCTGTATGCTTGTCTGTAGGTTAATGCACAGGCTCACAGGGCAGGAAAGCATGCCACTAACGGGAACACAAACGGGATTAAACACCAATCAGATAAAGGTCCTGTCTTCTTAGTTTATTTCTAATCTCTTTAACATTAATCACAGTGCATGCTAATGAAGCATTTTGTTTGCATGAATAAAGATGCATGTTTAAGAAATTCAATATTAAAGAGGAATAGCAAATATTTTAAGTTTTTCATGACAGAAAGGGTGATACTCTGCATTTGCATAACAACATGAAAAAAAAACCCATTCCAAATACTTTAGGTTTTGAGTGTGCTTTGGGTGGTCGCTGGGGTGTTGCCATGAAGCTGTGAAGCACCATGTTTAAAAACAAACGTTCCGAACACTTTCGATTTCCAGTGCGTTTTGACATGTTATTACGTTTTGAGTGGTTGCATAGAAACATGTTCAAAAACAAACATTTAAAACCAGTGGCGGCTCCTGACAGTGGGGCAACTGTTCCGATGACGGCAAAGATAACCACTTAATTGCCACTTCACATCCCGCCATCCTTGTTTCAGGTCATACCAGCTCCGGGAACATCCGCGGCAGTATGTTTTCCCCGCTTTTTTTGATATCTGCTTGATAGTTAAATTTGGTCTGGGTGGTCCTAATTCTTTTAAAGCCATTTTTTCGACGACTGAACGGTAAATCCCTCAATGACACGATGGAGTTCAAGTTGCTAGCCATGATGTCGATGTCGTTCTGGCGGTCTCGCTAACTTACCCTTACGTGCTATACATCTTCGAGCACGCATTACGTACAGTGCGTATTACAAAATCACGTTGGGGCGAGCCCTCCCTGTGCCCCTTAAAATGCATTATAGGGTCCAAAATTTGAAAACAAAAAATCTCACAATATAACTCTATGAGACCGGCTTTTCAATCTGACTGAGATCGCCCAAGGGGGCGGGGTTTTAGGTTGCAAAGTGACATTCAGGCTGTTGATTGGTACAGTAATATGCAGACTAAGACCAGCAAAATAAGACTTCTTTTTTCATGTGGCTCAAGGAGGGCGATGCAACATGTTAAAAGCGTGTTTAAAACACAATTGCCACGTTTCTATTACCCTTCAAATTGCACAAATTCCAATTGATTAAAAATACACCTAATGGAAACGCGTCAGTTTTGAAAAACCTCCCATATATTGCTTAAACGTTTTTACGCTCGCAACAGGCCATTCAAAAAATGCAATGGAAACGCTTTTTAAAGGTCACATGGCAAAAAGTCATATGACCATTCTTCAATGTATCATAATCTCCATGAAACACTTAATACGTGTTCGTTCTCGAGTTTAAAGGGCTTTTTCCTGCGATTAATGTGTAGATATTTCTGCACATGTCTGTGGTGCCGTTGAGCTCTGATACGACACTGAAGCTGCTTGCAGCCACTCGGTTGATGCTTGTGTTTATTCCTCGCCGCACACATTTCTTATCTCTATGTGCTGCGTTTGTAAAGATAGATGCATACGCCTCCTTTGTATACATATATCTATCAAATCTCACCAAAATTCGTTGCTATGACCTATCTCAAGACGCAAAAAGCTATGTTTTAACCGCATAACGTTGGTTAATGAAAACGCAAATTGATAAATTTGTGCAAATTTATTGTGTTATAACAGGTGTTCCTGTCTTTGCTAATTATGTTGCTAAAGAAGAGTTTGTTAAAGAATCGCTGCTGTTGTATGTACAATAATGCATACTTAAAGCAATTGCAAAATAAAGGAGAAGATTGCATATTTTAAGTGTTTCAGGTCAGAGTGTGTGTGTGTGTGTGTGTTGGTGCATTATTGCACGTGATAATCTGAGCATGTTATTCCCTGTTTGTGTGCGCTTGACCTGAACAGCTGATGACAAATATTTAATCAGCAACACAACACAATGTGTGGCAACAACAGCTTTAGCCCTACAGCGAGAGACTGGGGCTTAAACACACACACACAGAGGAGTGGAAGTGATTTATTAAAGATAAATTCAGATTAAAGGGAATTAATTTAGTGACAGTAGATGAAATAATGTGACAATACAAATTGTGTATATGAGTGTGAGTGTGTGTGTGTGTGTGTGTGAGAGAGTATAAACAGACTTCTGCCAGCAGCTGCTAATCTAGAACATTACCAACATCCTGTCTGCCAGGACCTTGCGTCACTGTCGCGTTTTGCTGTGTATGTGTGTTGTTGCTAACCCAAGCTGCCCTTTTTATTACAAGTGTAAACAAACAAGTCTTTTAAAGTTGCATCTCAGTGAAAACAAACAATTAAATTCCCCAAACATTCTTGAATAACTGACTGATTGTTCAAAATGCATGTCCTTATCACACACGAGTGCCTTAAAGAGTCTCTAATGAAGCATAGACTGTAGCTGTCAAGACCTCTAGTGGTCGCCAGTTGCAATGCAACTACATTTTTATTTATTTATGTATTTATAAACAGAATCACCACCCAGGGCTCAGACTGAGCTAGCATTTGAATTAATGTAGATTTGAATTTGTTAAATTTAATTTAAAAAACATTCCTTAAATTAGTTTGCTTGCCATGATCTTGCATATTTGTCAGGCATTATGGGTGGTTGGTTTTTTGGGTAATTTCCAGGGTGTTGCTGTGCATCTTCATAGCAACGTATTTTTAAAAGACAACTTAATATTCTTCATTTTGATACGTTAATAATGATGCATGACTAATTATCAATTATGAATGTAATCCCACTACAGTAGGTGTTCGCAGCTCTTGTTTTATTAATAAGCTCTGAGTGAGAGAAATCAGCCTCTGCAGGCTTGTAAACTCAGATATAACTCACACACGCCTCCATTAGCACCCTACAAGGCCTGTCAGCCGTTATTCATGTCTATCATGTTGTGACAAGATTCATTTGTGTGTCTTTGCCTCCTGCTACTTCAATGAAACAAACTGAGAGCAGAAAAGCAGTGTGTGTGTCATCGCTTAGCATTTGTACAGGGTTTTAATTCAAATTTTCATGTTCAAAAAAGAGAATTTCGTTTTTGCTGTGTTTGGTTGGTGAGCAGGTGAACTGAACCAGTTCATTAAAACAAACTGAATTTCCCTGTTTCGGTAATAATGTGAATAGTTTCTTGCACAGCCTGAATATTTTGCTTCATAAGACCTCACTATATCATCAAGAGATTCATTTTAGTAACACTTTATAATAACTACACACTATGAATTATTAGTTTTGCATTTGTAAATAGTCAAATCATCAATTATAAAAGCATTGTTCCAACATTAATATGCATTAGTAAGCAGTTTGTAAATACACCACCTTTTTTCGTTTAAACACGCCCCCACTTTTCTACATCACTGAGTGAGAGCTATTATTCTGGCTGTAGTGTTGTTGCAGGCGCCATGTTCTGGAGACGCTGTGTGTCGTTGTGAAAGTCAAACTAAAAGAGGACACAAATATTTACGGAGGACTGATTCCTGAATCTGACAGAGCAGTCTATGCTGGCTGTGCACTAAAAAAGTAGAAAGTACGTCAATTCCACCTCTGCAAGAACAGTCCTATATACATATCTATATCGACATAATAAAATGTACCAGGGTTCACGTATTGAACTTGTGTCTTAGCGCTACTCAGTCAGACATTTCTCTTTGAAACTGCAATGAAAGGCACTTTACGGTAAAAACGGTGTTGCACAAAAAGTGCACAGATGAACACGTTTATGAGATCAGGTTGAAATGAACAGCATGTTTTCATTTTCGGGTGAACTATCACTTTAATCCACTCCATCTGAATGCCCATTTAAACTTTTTCAATCTGATGTCCTCTGGTTCAAACCACAAGGCACTAAAAAAACGTCTGTCAATCCCAGAAGCCCCCGGGTGATACTCGCTCGTTGTTCCCAACACCTAAAGGTTGAAGGATCGTACATTGTTTACTGTGCACACATAATACCTCTCAACTTGTTCCAAAACAAGTAACTAAATCTTGAAAGAGCTTAAACGCCACAACCTGTCTCGAGTCCAAGCACCCTCCCTTCCCACCCTACACAAGTTCACCCAGCGTTCACACAGGACGGGATACTTCTCCTGATCAAATATTCATTTATTAAACCACTTTGACTCCGTCAGGAATTATGTTTTTTAGGAGTACAACACATTAATATTACACGAGATGTCTTGAGAGGACAACACACGGTCAAACGCATGTCAAAACCACTAATAAAAATAAAGCAAATGTGTGGCGTCTTTACCAAAATGATCTTATACGTTTGCTTTCGGAGTTGACTTAGGCTTCACTATACAATAAAATAGACCTTTTTCAGCAAGGATGCATTCAACTGCTAAAAAGCGAAAGCATAGACATTTATAATGCATTACAAAAGATTTCTATTGGAAATAATGCTGTTTTAACATTTTATTCAAAGATTCCTGAAACGATTTACATAAAAACAAATACAGTAAAATTGTTACTTTTTTGTGATTTACTGTATTTTTTGATCAATTTAATAATTTAATAAAAATCCTGTGGTAGTGTATACATGTGATTATGAACGTCCTATATATTCTCATGATCCTCATAGATGAATTCACACATACATAAAGCATCTATTGTGCCTCAGCACTTTGGGGTCAAAGGTCACATAACAATAATGAGACAATGAGACATGGACATCAATTGATACAAATTCACCACCCATATACATCTAACTACTGTACAGAACAAACATAAAGACTGAAATCAGGTATTGCCATTTGAATCCAATGCACCAAACACATGAGCATGTTTGGTAGTGACAAATATCGGCATACACCAAAGTGTGTGTGTTTGTCATAAACCACCCACTGTTTGAGTGCTTTCACACACACACACACACACACACACACACACACACACACACACACACACACACACACACACACACACACACACACACATCCAGGTCAGTCTGAGCAGGGTCAAACAGAGTTCAGTGAGAGTTCAGCAAATGCAGCCGTAAACTCTGCATCACCTTCCTTCACAGCGTGAGAGAGAGAGAAAGAAGTACAACATTTACACGCTTCCTGACACGAGGCATCTACAAGGGACGGATCATCGCAGAAATTGCAGAAATTATGGAATATTCAGAACGGAAGATCACATTGTTAAATTCCACTACGTTTTGCGTTGTCATGCAATTTTGACGCCACTGAGGTGAATAAATATTCTGAGCCACAGTTTATGGGATTAGCTATTATTCCAATAAATGTGTCCGTGGAAATTTCAGCAAAATAATATTACTTTCTTGGTTGATTCTTGACACTTTCAAATTAAAATTTCCATTGAGTGAAGCTAAAACCTTGTTTAGTTCGATAAAAAAAAAGAATAAATAAATAAAATAGATGAATGAATTGTTTTGTTAGTTGGTTCACTTGGAAACATACTTAACTACTGTTAACTAAAAACAAAATAAAATAAAATACACATTTTTAAAAATCATAAAAACCATACAAAACAATTAACAACACAATTTTCATAAACACAATAATAAAATAAAAATATATACCAAATAAATAAATAATGTAGATACAAAGGAAACATTTTTTATTTTTGTTCAGATTAAATTACTAAAACCTAAAAAAATAAAACCAAATATGTACTGCAAATAATATATACAGTATAAATACAAAAAAAATGACAACAATCACACAACTAAAAATATAAACATTCAAACAAATTCAAGATACAGTAATATGAAAAACTATAATAATTTATCAATGCACAATACCAGGTGTGCTACTAAGCAAGTTTACTATATTAAAAAAAACATACATATGGAGTTTTACGATAAATATATAAATGTATTTTTGTATTTTGTAACTGTAAAGTTCATGCACTATTGTAAAAGTGTTCATAAATGTGCAAGAAGCTGCATTAAATATGTTCTATTTTCAAAATTGCGTGAAAAAGAATAAACGTTATTAGTGTTTGATTGCCTCTTATGTTCATCTGAGCTGGAAACAACAGTTAAGCGTATGCATAGGTGTATTATTTACTGGAATTGTATTTATTTTGTGCCTTTTATTTCACTGTAGGGACAAAAGCAGCATGCACCCGCTGCTAAACATCTCCCTTTGTGTTTCACGGAAAACTGAAAGTCATACAGGATGACATTAAGGATGAACATCAAATGCACTGATAACTCTCATCCTATAGGAGGATTCTGGATTATCCGCAATCACAATTTTACATCTATGGATAGAATTCGTGACATTCATTAACTTCATGCATCAGTAAATCCCGAGGGCATTTCTCCTTGTAAACTGTGCTTTATGAACAGTTACCTTGAATATGCTCTGAGGATAGAGTTAAAGGATGTTGATAAAGATACCTTTCTTGAAGTCAAACATCCACTCACAGTCGAACAGAAAGGGAAAGTGAGGTGAGCGCGCTCAGAACATTGTGTTCTGCTCCAGCTAAATGTGAGTAGCCACTGATCTGTTCGGTCAGGGCACAATCAGCAGAGAATCCCAGAATCCCTTCTGACGGCCTAATCCAACCATGAGAGAGACATTTAGAGAGAGAGAGAGAGGAAGAGACGCGGGGGCAGGTGAGAACGTCACACACTGCAGATGAATATTTGACTGAGTTTCTAGAGCACTCTAGCAACCGCAGAAACGCTCAGAGCACCTTAGTGACCACACAGCCATGGACTGGAAACATTGTGTACAGAAAAGCACCACTTACACTTAGTTATTATTATTATTTTTTTTAATTTAAATGCAAAGAATGAATGAATGCATTATAGTATACTTTAAGCACAGAGAATACATGGATACTTTAAAATAAATTACTAAATAATTATGGATACATTCAATTGAAAAAATAATGCAGAATTATTTGCTACCAACCAGATCAGTATTGAATATTTAAGAATAAATGATTTACCATTTTTAAATTTATACATAATAATAATAATAATAATAATAATAAACAACTACCTGGAAATCACAACATTAAATGCTTATTAAATAAATAAATAAATAAATAAATATCAAACCAATACTGGGAAACTCTAACAAATAAAAACTGCACAAAAAATATAAATAATTAAATATCTAAATACATAAAGTATACTTTTTCAAACGGAATAAACAATAATAAAAATAATAATATGTCTGCGACTAACCAGACTAATACTGATTACATAAATATCAGACACTAGAAAATATAAATAAATAAACAAAATGACATTATCTGCAAAACCACAATAATAACAAAACCTTACTTAAAGCATGAAGCATGAATATAAGGGAGTGATTGTTTTTGTTATAATTGTCTTAAATATAAAATGATAAACTTATAAATCATATCGTTACTTTAAAAACCTGCTTCATGAATAAATAAATAATGCAAATGTATAAAGTGATGCATCATGCATTACAGGTCAGTCATAAGCCTGTCTCATCAGATTATTAATAACATGCTGCATTGAGTCTGACGTCAAGTGGGAGTTTTCTGTAAACGTGTCCATGTTCAAAAGTGTTATAAATATAAAACTGATAACAAATATACTTTTAAAAAAAAAAAATCTCAGATGGGATGTGGCTGGACAAGCCTTGCAATGCGTGAAAAATACTGTAGATGTGCCACACCAGATGCTTCAAGCACAGAGAGCTTCAGTAATTATTTTCAGCTATGTAATGCACACATTTTGTGCGATCAGATCCCCTGCTGCTGCTTGCGCAAACTGGATCCTAATAAAAGTGGCCCAGAGGTGAGATCAGTTCCTGGCAGGGCAGCTTTCAGTAATCTGTCTGTGCTGCGGGGCCGATAAGCCTAGATTTGCACGGCGAGAGGACATCGCTGTTTCCAAACGTGACGCTGACATGTTTAACCAACTCCAGCCATAATCCATATTCACAAACACAAAGGTGCTGCCTCCTCTGGATATCAGATTGATGGCTTAACACGCGCTTGACATGCCTTAGCCTGAATACACACATGCATTTGTGCAACAGTTCACCAGAACACACGCTGTAGGAAGGTTTAAAACATGCACGTTCCAGAACGACGATTTCCTTCTATATGCATACATCACGTGCACACATACATACAAGAACAAATAATTGTGCATAGAACCATGAATACTGCAAGATGCACGTGACTGTCTTTACACTCTATATGTTCTGGTACAGATGCCCATGAGACATTTACTGTGGCATTCTGGGAGTTCTTACTCAGACTGAGAATAAATTAAAGCCGCAGAATGCATTTCATGAGCCACACATTCGCGAATGCTTTTAACATCACTGTGAAACGAATGGAGTCAGAATGGAGTCAAATCTAAAACTACTTGGTAAACAGTAACTGATAGTACATGCATATTAAAGGAATAGTTCACCCAAAAATTATAAAGGAGAATTCAGTTCTATCCACTCAATGCCAGAAGAGTTTGTTTCTTCATCAGGCTTGAAGAAATGTAGCATTGCATCACTTTATCACTAATGGATGCTCTGCAGTGAATGGGTGCCATGAGAACGAGAGCTGATAAAAACATCACAATAATCCACACCGCTCCAGTCCATCAGCTAACATCTCAAGAAGCCAAAAGCTGCATGTTTATGATAAATAAATCCATCATTAAGACATTTTTAACTTTAAACAATTTCTTCTGGCTAAAATATGAGTCCTTAATCTATAATAAAGCTGATGGCACCCATTCACTACAGAGAATCCATTGGTGAACAAGTCATGGAAGATACATTTCTCCAAATCTGATTAAGAAACAAACTCATATACATCGACTGAGTGCATTTTCAGATTTAGGGTATGTGTGATGTCATAAAAAAAGGTAGATGCAATATGATTCAAGCTCACAATGACATACATGCTTTTTTTTTTTAATGCATGCATGATGGATTGTTTGCAAAAAGACAATTTTTGAAATGGTCCATTTGCTGGAAATGGATCTTTGCTGGTCAGAAGGTCTTCAGAAAGTAATGTAGACATTATATAGATATTACAAATGCCATTTTTCACGGTTCGTATGAAATGTTGCTCTATATTTAGAGAATAAAGGGCAGGAAGTCAATCTGGATTAGGAAACACTTATGAACATTACGATATTAAACACACAGGGCTTAGGACAAACACACACACACACACACACACACACACATTTGCAGTGGCCCAATATGTTCAACGGTTCGACGGAAAGATCAACGTAATCAAAACACAAGCGAACGCTGCAGGCTGTTACTGAACCGAGTTTAATCTGCGTACGGTGCAACGTGTTAACCAATAGCAAACGAGCAGGCGACGAGGTGAATGAAGCTTTGTGCTCGTAGTAGGTATTAGACAACATGTTAGCATATCCATTACTGAGCGCTTACAGCTGCAGCGATGGAGAGTGTTTAGACTAATTAGGCTTAATGTATGTCACAGTACTGACACCAAACACACACACACACATACAGGGATTATACACTAATGCTGCCGTTGGGGAATCATTGAGGATAAGCCGCATGTTCTATAGCTCGTTGTTGTTCATGGTATAGATGAGAAATGGGACAAGTGCACAAAGACGTCCGCTGGGGTTACAATGGTATCAACTTTTCAGGATGGCTTGACCCACAAAGGCAGAGATAGTGATAATGAAATATACATCACGCATCTGAATATATAAAATCACACCCGCAGAACCATGTTCCATCAGCTATAAAAAGACTTGTGCTTACTCTTCTTCTCCACAGAGTCATATTCAATTTAGAAGTAGTGTTCAAACAGCATTCAACCACACAGTGAGAGAGAGAGAGCTAGAGAGAGAGAAAACGATAGAGAGAGACAGAACAACTGAATGACAGACAGACAGACAAATAGATAGGTAGATAGAAGCATCACAGTTTGAGGAGCAGAAGTAGTAACGCTTGACTTGGCAAACACCACACTCGGCAAATTATTAATATGAACTGGCAGTGGGCGTGGCTTGTGTTCATGTTTTATTAAAAACTAATGCAATTACACACAGATACACCGATAAACACCATTTTTTCCCTGCAGATTCACATAGCTCACTGAAGTTTGTGTGGAACATTATTTCACAGATCATTAATGACCGATGAGTTCTTATAAGGTGTGTGTGTGTGTGTATTCCAGGCGTTTGACCTCCTTTCACATGGCTGAACACAGCTGTACAAACTCTACAGACGACAGTAACTGAGGAACTGAGAACGATGTCTCTAGGCACCAAACGCACACACACACACACACACACACACACACACTTTTGGCATGTTTTATTCATGCACACACTCACACACAGACATCAGAGCAGAGCAGACAGAGCGGAAACAGCGACTGTGTTTGTTTCTAAATAGAGCGTGTTTATCAGGAGGGTCTTAAGTAAACAAACAGCATGTAAAGAGAGACATTCACCCGTCTCTCTCTCTCTCTCCGACCTGAGCGCCATTCACAAATCTTTAAAATACACTTCAGTTCCTGAATGTAGATTAAGACATAAACTTCAGTAAGTATACATAATAAATAAATGCAGTTTTTATTATATAGTTGAAAAAAATTTAAGATATTTAATGGTTTTTAAACATGTTCTTCTGCTCATCAAGGCTGCATTTATTAGATTAAAAATATAGAAAAAAACTGTAATTTTGTGAAATATTATTTCAATTTAAAATAAGTGTTTTCTGTGTGAATATATTTTAAACTGTAATTTATTCCTGTGATACAAAGCATCATTCCTCCAGTCTTCAGTGTCACATGATCCTTTCAGAAATCATTCTAATATGCTGATGTTTTATTATCAGTGTTGGAAACAGTTTGAGCTGCTTAATAGTTTATTTTTTTAGGATTCTTTGATCAGTAAAATATTAAAAAGAGAAGCATTTATTCAAAATGGAAAATAATGTTCAGACCCACTGTTACAGTAGTTTACCGTTTCACTACTGTTCAGAAGTTCAGTACATGGATCAGTACATTTTTATTCTTTCTTCTTTGAAAGAAATTAATACTTCTATTAACAAAGGATCTATTACATGAAAAAGTCATAGCATAGATTTACATTTTAGAAATGTTTTATATTTGGTAAAAAATTATGTTTTTTATTTACTTGTTATTCATCAAAGGATCCTGAGAAAAAAATCACAGGTTCCAAAAATATATTTGTCTGCACAACTGTTTAGAATGATTTCTGAAAGGATCATGTGACACTGAAGACTGGAGGAATGATGCGCTGTATCACAGGAATAAATTACAGTTTAAAATATATTCACACAGAAAACAGTTCTTTTAAATTGAAATAATATTTCACAAAATTACAGTTTTTTCTGGATTTTTAATCTAATAAATGCAGCCTTGATGAGCAGAAGAAACATCTTTAAAAACCATTAAATTTCTTACTGACCCCAAACTTTTGAACGGTAGTGTACATATATATATATATATATATATATACACACACACACACACACACACTCACTCATGTTGGTGGTTTTTGTGATTTATGGGGACTCTCCATAGGTGTAATGGTTTTTATACTGTACAAACCGTATGTGGTATTGCACTACACTGACCCTACACCTACACCTACCCCTTGCACGAAACTACACACACTTTTAGATTCTCAAAAAAACACCATTTAGTATGTTTGTTAAGCTTTTTGAATTACAGGGACACTGAAAATATCCTCATAAAACACCTTCATATTGTAATACCTATGGCATACTCATGTCATTATGCAAATGTGTCCTCATAATCCACATAAACCTGCACACACACACACACACAAACATTTTAAAATCAATTCAAATTAAAATGCAACATATCAAATATTTTTATACAACTTATATAACAAATAACAAAAGCAGAAAAGAAAACATATATAGTAAAAAAACAAAACATTCAGAGTCTCTAGAGCTACAGTATTAGAGGTACGGTAACGGACACACACACACACACACACACCAAGTAGATGTTCCTCCTAAATGTGCTTGAAAGAAATAAAATATACCCAGCATTACAATGAAGACCTAGAAAATTAATGTGAATAACAGACTTAAGTGCACTTTGTTTTCAATATGAATACAGCAACTTGCTGTTTTATCGTTCCACTCAATCTTGTCACGAACGGTTAAAAGCTGCCCTGTCCCAACATATCACTCAACCCCGAAACCAGCAAACCCAAAAAAAACAAGTCGGATCTATCGGCAGCTCTCAAGACAAGCCAACCAGACGTTACATAACACCTGTCTGGGCCGGAGTTCAGCGCAGGACTCCCTCCTTCGATCAGGACACCCTCACTAATTGCTGAGTGATGCGGAATGGGTGTAACGGGGTCCTATGGAGAACGGGGGGCCCCTCTCTTTAGGCTCTTCACGTTCTGATTGGGAGTCGCTGGGTGGTCGGGATTATAATCTGGGAATCATGTGAAACGAGGCGTTTGCGGCGGCGGCGGCAGACATGATGTACTCGCTGCCGTATATAGGCCACTCTCTGGGAACACTGTGTACCGGCAGCAGATCACGTCACACGCGCTCACAGCATCCCGCGGCACACAGTGATCTCATCTACAACACGCCCACTGAAGCACAAACGCAAACCGCTAGGAAAAACGGCTGCTCCTGTGATGTAAAAAGAAAATTTACAACTACAACTACCTACAGTAGCACTAAAAACAAGCGATCAGGAAACCTCGTCAAGCACACAGCATTACATTATGTAACATTCAGAATGCCTCGTCAACCACATAACAACACCCAAGAAACCTCACCATACAAATTAATATCACGGTTAAAAAAAATTATCAGAAAATCTCATCAAGGACAGAGCAATAGCCTAGCAACACACACAACATAACACAGTAGCAACACCCTAGCAACCACCCCAAACACTAGCAATCTCAGAGCATGGTAAAAACTAATCAGAGAGCCTTACTAAGAACATTGCAGCAGCCTAGCAACCACCTAGCAATTCACTAAAACAATCAGGATACCATGTCAAAATAAAACTATCCAGAAAACTCACCAAGGGCCCTAACAACCATACAGCAACACACTAAAACATTCCTTAGCGCCCACATAGCAACACCTTAGCAACACAATTCATTTAAAAACACATTTTATTTGAACGGTTATGAAGAGCTTCCAAAACTTTAAGCAATTTACCAACCTCATAACACGATAAAAACTAACCAAGTAAAACATCTAACCAAGTACATAGCAACACAATAAAATATTCTGAACACCCTAGCAACCACCAGAAACAATCGTCAACTTCGCAGCATGATAAAAACGAATCGGAAAAACTAATAGGAACCTAGCAACACACTCTAGCACATAGCAAAGCCCTAGAAACTGCATATCAACAGATTACAAACATAGCGACCTATTCAAAACACATTAGTAACACCATAGCAACACCCTGGTAACCATATAGCAACACTTAGACCCATTCAAAACAACTTTAAATCTGAATCTGAAAACAAGTCATATTATTTTATGTGGTTTTGCTGCACAGATAATTTAATCTTGTTTTCTATGTGTCTAGAAAACAATCACAGTATTTGCAGTGAAAGAATGCGAGGAGTTTACTGTAAAACCAAACCAACTCAAAAAGAGAAAAAGGGAAATGCTGCTCGCAAAAAAGGACACACCGTTTCCTCCTGCTGACATTCACCCCAGGAAAATACGATTATATGACCTTTTAATTTCACCTCCAGCAAGTGCACACACACACACACACACACACACACATACAATACAAACACAAGCAGGCAGTGTGCAAACAGAGGAATGTGTTTAATGCTTTATTGTCTATCAACACAAGCGGTGAAGATATTAAGATCTACATGTGAATAATGCACTTTAAAATCCCTCCAGATCACCATTTCAGCTCACACCAAGGCAATTTTATTTATATAGTGCCTTCAACAACAGAGATTGTGCTTAGATTTGTTTATGAGGTGGAAAACAGAGCAGCTATCAAGTGCTAAATAGTGTTCTAGGCTATTGTTTTTAGGTCCGATAATTAATCAGAAATTAATCAGAAATTAGCAGTTACTTGTCATCCAGTTGTGACTATGCTTTCCACAAATTTCTCAATTTGGTGCCTTACCAGGCCATGAAGAAATGCAAAGTTGTATATCATCAGCATAACAGTGAAGCTAACACCATGTCTCCTGATAAAATCTCCCAAGGGTAACATGTAAAGCATGAAAAGTAACGGTCCTAGTACTGAGCCCTGAGGTACTCCACATTGCACTCATATACCTCCTTATTAACAGCGGTCAGATAAGTCTGATTTGAAGCATGCTAAGGCACTTCCACTAATGCCAACAGAGTTTTCTAGTCTATTCAAGAGAATGTGGTGGTCAATCGTGTCGAACACAGCGCTGAGATCCAACAGGATCAGATGATAGAAGCATCACATCAGTACTTCATAACTTTTCATAACTTTTCACATTAGATGTCAAATGACAGTAACACACTATTGTTGAGCACACTAAAGCATCCGCATATCAACATAACATAAATACATAGCGACACACTAAAACATTACAAGTATTAAAACATTATTAAAGTATATTAACACTTCCCGATTTATCTAATTTGACTAACTTCTACTAAGTGGCTGACAAATTTGCATCAAAGTAGTGTTTGATTGGTCGTAAGGCCTTTGACATCACAAATCTGATAATCCCATTGATTCTCTGCATTCAAGGTTTTATCCTCTGTGGTCAGAACAGACCTGTGACCCAGTTTCAGGTCGCGATCCTCCAGTTGAAAACCACTGGATATTAGATTACAAGGACTGAACCGATTTGCACTAAAATAATATGCAGGAATCAAATGTCAGTCCCTGCAACTGAAAGTCTGTAGGCTACTACATTATGCAATAATCCTGCTGCTGTTTAATCTGAGCGCCGTTCTATTTACTGTTTGAAAACATGTAACGCATGGGAGTCCTGTAATCACCCAAGGCCAAAAATAACATGCTATAATGCGCGCCGAGCATAAAGCATGTACATAAGGAGAATTTAGAAGGGAGGGACGTAAAATGAGAAAAGAAAACTGATCTAATGCAGCCTGTCGCTACACTAAAGATACATGAACAAAAGTCACATCGGATCATAGATCAGAATACAAATACAGAGTGTTTATTTACACTAAGTGCAAATAGCCCGCTTTATTGGCAGTGGCTATTTACACTAACTCCGCCCACCAACATGTGATTGGGTTAGTCATTATTACAAAAGAGGTTGTTTGAGATCAGCTCCAATGGTGCAGATAGTGAATGGCGGTCTTATTTTGACGCGATTGACCAGGGTTTGAATCTGCAATTTGACTCAATTTTTCTTCCTTCTTAAATTCAGTAAAAAGAAGGAAATAATCAGGTGAAAATAAGGTATTGAGTAGGGTAGGTGAAGGGAGGGCTTTATCGTCTCAATAAGGGCGTCAGCCATGGCATCTATTTATTTGATTTAAAATGAACATTTATACTCAGTAAGTTGTATTTTTTTAGAATGTACTTTAATACTGAGGTGCAGATAACTGCCCCTTGCAATAACCTTTAGTATAAATAGCAGAAAATAGCACTAAATAATGCTGCTTTTCAATTAGTGTAAATAGAATCCAACACTTTATTAAAATGACAATCTGATTAAGGATATAAAGAAGGGATACACATAAAGAGGTAACCTGAAAGAATACTGAAAATGTTGCACAGGCAACATAAATGTATTAATAAATTAAATATTTTTTAAAAACCTGAATGCATGGGTCTCCCAAACTAGAATTTTTGCTTGCTGTTGTTTTTTTTTGGGCCTATTTTTAACCCGGCGTTGTAAAGATGTTGTTCTTGTGCTGTGCGTCTGTTCTAGATGCTGCTGAAACAGGAACTCTGTCCAGAGCGATCAGGCCACTGAAGGCAGACGAGTGCATGAAACTACAACTACAAGCACAACACTAAAAACAGCCCCACGAGAGAGCAGAGCAATTCAAGGTAAAAGCACATTTCAGACAGGGTTATCATCGTTCACTAAAAAAACCAAAACCATAACAAAACACCATCATTACACTTTTAATCATTACAGTATATAGAAGGACACAAAACACCATCGCATCATGGTCACACACGACACTTAAATAATACAATAAACATTCAATAAGCAACAAAAGACGTAACATAAAGCCTGAATGTACATAAATGCTAACAAAAACTTTTAAAAACATGATCAATGTTTTAAATGTAAATTTCACAAGTCTGATTGCTTACAAAAACATCTGCAAATCTGAAACTGGGCTACTTTAACAAAATATACTTCAGCTTTAAGAATCATTGTGTTTTTAAAGATCCAGATCATGATCCAGATTCATCATGCATATCAGTGAATACCACTTAAACCAGATTAAAGTGGTGAGCTGTAACCATTATAAACGTGTTCGCTCTGAATGATATGGATCTGTGCTATGTAAGAGTCCAGTCGTCCAGCAGATGGATGGTTGGTTTCAGACCCTCCTCCTTTTAAAGCTGCTTATCTGGACTGGCGGTCCAGTGCGGCTCCAGACTCCGGCTCCAGCAGATGGAAAACACCACGATAATTCCTGAAGAGAGGATTAAATGAACGCATCCTTCAGCAGGCCTGTAGTCGAGCACTATGGGATGCTCAGGATGTTCTGTATATGTTAGGAGGTCACATGACCTGGAAGTGACTCTCAACACACACGGCTAGGAGGATATATGATGTCTAATAAAAACATAAAAATCAATGCATAGGTAACAAAACTCTTAATTATCATCCTGCATTTGTGTGTGCAAACAAGTATAGAACTTGCAAGTCAACATCACTATATACTTCAAATTACTGAGTGTTAATGATTTGAACAAACCCCTAACCAAGTATTAATGGTCATTTCCGTGTTGGAATAGAGCTGTGAGGATGGTGATCCCAGCTGGGAATCCCAACATCCCAGAAGTAAACAAAACACTGACACATCTGCCTTGAACAATACTGACATCTAGAGGCAACTGCCAGCATGCACACACACACACACACGCATGTTGGTTTTTGTGATTTATGAGGACTCTCCATAGGCGTAATGGTTTTTATACTGGACAAACTGTATGTGGTATT
>JAUMHP010000060.1:17549559-17561598 GCA_032361065.1 Enteromius trimaculatus
AACACACTGCAAACATACTGTAAGCAACAGCATAGCAACACACTGCAAACATACTGTAAGCAACAGCATAGCAACACCCTGCAAACAAACGTAACAGCATAGTAACACTCTACGAACATACGCAACACCATAGCAACACACTGCAAACATGCGCAACACCATAGCAACACACTTCAAACACTTGCAACACCATAGCAACACACTGCAAACATGCGCAACACCATAGCAACACACTTCAAACACTTGCAACAACATAGCAACACACTAAATACACTTGGAACCATAGAGCAACAGGCTTTGCACGTGGAAGGATAAAAACTGCAATCATATATATATATAATCATATATAAACATATATATTTATCATATGTTTTTGTTCTATATTACTGGTGTTAAGTTCCATAAAACACAAAAAACACAATCAGGTATTATCTATAATTAGACTTTTAAATTAAGATACATGTAGAATATTCTATTCTACTATAAATTAAACCAAATTATTTTCACACATATTCATATTTTAGTTAATGTAGTAAACAAAATAATATGAATAAGTAGTTTCAGTGTTTTCAAAAGTTTCAAAAGTTAATTTCATCCCAGAATTTACATGAAAGATACATCAATAGAGTAAATGATTTGTAAACTATTCTAAAATATAAATGACAAATGATGTAATTGTAATTTATTTTAAATGAAACCAATCATTATGAGTTCATTTAGCTATATTTTTTTACAATTATATATTTTAAAAAGTTGCATTATTGTAATGAAATCAGCATAAATGTACAAAACATTACAAAAATATGTAGCAGAAACCCAGAATACACTATATAGCAACCTCATAGTAACACCCTGACAACAGGCTTTGTATGGGTAAGCACAAAAGCAATGTATCTATGAATATAATTTATTTAGGTTTTATATTTATGTTCCAGACGGTTATATTGCGACCTGAACTGACCCGTTATACTATACACTGACCTGAATACAGTCATATTAGATTAGCAGACCTGCAGAATTCTGTAATAAGATTGGCCGATGCTTCTATAATGACTCTGATACAACTCACATCACGTCATACCTTTTCCAATCTAATGAAGATGCTCAATTACCACCGGAGACCGTCTTAACCTCACTCTGAGCTTCAGATTTAAGACTTCAAAAACGTACTTTAGGTAAACAATGCATTTCTAACATAAAAAACACAGTAAATAACCAAAAAGATTCTGGAGTGAACGTCATTTAAGTATAATAGAGAAAAATGAGTCAGTGTCATTTTCAGTCTTTCCGAGAAACCCAATTTGAGTTTGACCACCAGATCACCAATGGGTGTCTCCTACGGGAGCACGTGACGCAGCACAGATTCTTCAGTAACGGGAATAATCAGGTGTATAAAAGCGGCGGTCAGAAGACAGAGAGACAGACAGACGGGAACTGAGCCGAGGAAACTATTCTTCATCCATACAGGTGTCATATACAGCCGTGAGTACCCCATTCTTAATAAGTACTTTATTTACAAATTCCACATTTCAAATTTAATTGCATTTATTAAAATAAAACTTTATGAACTGGTTTTTAGAACGTACATGGGATATTTTAACTTTTATAAATGCATTTATCTCATATATATTTTTAGAAAAATGCCACATTTCAAATCATTGTGCATTTATTAAAATAAAATGTTTCTGAGCTTCTGTTAATTGGGAAAATACATGGGATATTTGAACAATTTATAAATGCATTTTTAAGTATTATATAATATATAAAAAACTCATGCATAGGTATTTGGTTACTTAACGTTCAAATTTAACCTTTTAAAATTTTTACTTTCATAAATGCATTTGTTATTCATTATATACAATATATTGGTAAAAATGCAAACATTTAAAACATTTGTGGGTATCTGGGTACTTTATTTACTTTGTAAATGTATGTACATTTATTCAAATAAAATGTTAAACAGGAAGCTTAATTTACATTTTTACAAATGCATTTGTTAATCACCACAGAGTTTACATTGTTTACAAAATGCAACATTTTAAAAACTTTTATGAGTGCTTTACTTACAATTCATACTCACAAGTTTATATGCATTTATTAAAATTAAATATATTTATGTTTTTGTGCTGCTGTTAAGTACATTAGATATTTTAACAACTTAAAAATGAATGTTTAATCATTATATAATATACAGCTCTGGAAAAAAATAAGAGACCACTGCAAAAAAATCAGTTTCTTTTGGGTTTTATTCTTAAAACGGTTAATCTCAATACAAATCAATGCAACTTTGAGGAGAGAAGCTACTTGACGCTCACTGAATCCTTGTGCCAGTAAAGCTAGGATTTAGGCCTTTTTTTTCTTGATTTAAACCTTTCTTTTCACGGTTTTTGGCATGTTTAGTGTCTATCTTGAAATTTCTAATTACGTTTGAAAGGCATTTTTTACCGTCCAATTGGTCACACTGCAAGAAGAAAGTGTTGATTACAGCAGTGCTTTTATTCTTTTCCCGTTAAATACAATTGGATTCAGGTGCTCACCAAATAAGTACCTCAATAAACAGAATGAAGTATGTTTGTGTAGAAATTAGACTGGCATGAAATGCTTGTCATACTCAAATAGATACTGATTTAGGAGTAAATTGCAGTGGTCTCTAATTTTTAAAAATGAAACTGAAAAATGCGCCAATGATGCATTTTCCATTAAATTTTTCATGTAATTTTAACCAGATATGCACAAACAGGTAAACTGCTATCAAAAGAAAAGACAAATCTATCAGAATATTCAGTCTAATGCAGATGTGTGTTCTGACCTGGTTTAAATGCCTGCAGAAAGACATGATTTCCCTGAGCAGCTGTCAGACGCTCCTGCTGATGGCTGTCTGTGGCGTCTTCTGCTGCAGGACTCTTGCACTGCCTGCCATCTCTGCGTATCCTGACATCAGGTGAGACAGAAACACTATTCACGTACTGGTATTATCAATTATTTCATTTTTTGATTAAGTTTAATGCATGATTTTCGTAATGCTAAATTATTTTGCATTATTGTTTTCAAAATTAACTTAACAAAAAATTAAATAAAAAAAAAGTTTAATTTTAAAGCATGTCATTTAATTGTGTGTTTTTATCCAAAAAAATTTTGTTCACAATTCATACACACATATTCATATATTGGTTAAAATATATTTACCCATATATTGGTTGGCATTCAGACTTTCTTATAAAAATATTTATTTTTAATTACATTTTTATTTCTGAGTCTATTAAAAACTATTACACTATTACACAAAAATGACTGCAACAAAAGACCAGTTCTAGTTTGAACAATCTTATTTGCACGAAGGACATATTTTGTATTCTGCATCTTAATTTTTTTCCAGACCAGGCACTCTGGACGAAGACGGAGAGGATGACTGGACGAGAGACCCGTCTCTACAGGATCTGGAGGCATATAAACTCCTGTACGAACTCACAAACACCGTTGAGAGGTGCGTGAGACAACACCATGACATTAGCTCTCTTCCATTTACTCTCTCGTAAAAATATTATAGATCCATTTCCAGAGGAAAGACTACAGCTGTAAATGTGATGAGGAGGAAGATCTTTTGTGGAGTCAAACAAATTTGAGTTTACGGGTAAGCACTGAAGACCATCTTACGATAAAATAAAAAGTGTTTTTTTTTCATCTGTATTCCTTTTAGACCATCCAGACACGCTGACGGGCTGTTCACGAGCGGATACAGCAAACTGCTCGGCCAGCTGTCTGCTAAAGAATACCTGGAGTCTTTACTTGCAAAGAGAGTCAGGTAAACATGGCCCTACAGTAGACGCCTTGACCTCTGAGACGTGAAAATTAAAGCAATTTAGTCATAGAGGTTTACGCTTACTGTAAAGTAAAAGTGCTGAATTGAGTAAATGTCTAAATAAATGATGTCCCAAATTTAAAGTTGACATTATAAAAATTAAGGAGATTTTTAGGCGTTGCACCAAAGATGACCACAAGGTGACACCCAAACTTCACTGAACGTATATTCCAGCCCAGTCTTACCGCAATTCATAGATATTTTAAGAGGTGGCTAATTTGTATGAATTCATAAGATTTTTGCTAAATCATACGTATTTCGAGAGTTGCCAACTCATATGAATTTGTACGAATTACCTAAACCTAACCCCGCCCCTAAACCTACATGTCACAAATTTGTACGAATTAGCACAAATTTTCCACCTAGTACGAATCGTATCCTTTTAACAATATGTGTTTTGGCAAGTTTAGGAAAAGTTTTGATTAATAAATATTGTAGTAAATGTTTTGAAATGACACTTGACCACTAGGGGGAGGAGCCTGCTAAAAGGATTTAAAGCACCATTTACATTTCCAATTTCAAAACGGTGTCATAGGAGAAATTACCTAATAAATACCTAATTTATGGCAATTACTAAAATATTTGATTTGGAAATCAAAGCCACAAAAATTGAGGCTCTTGTGCGATTTTGTTTAGGAACTATATCACAGCCAAATTTTCCAATCACAAATGTATACATTTTTGTTTTTGTTTTTTTCAATGAAATAAGCACCTTGAGATTCAGACCTTTTCGATGATACGTGATTTGTTAAGATTAAAAAAGATTGTAGTACATTTTGTATTATGATACTTGACACCGCCCACTAAGGGGAGGAGCCTGCTTAAATGATCCTTACATGTTAACACAATTTGAAAAATTTTCACAAGGCTTACGCTTTAGATGATAACTAATTTATGATTACTAAAATATACACCAGGGAAATCAAAGCCACATATCTAAATAAATTCTGGTCAACATTTTAAGTTAATATAAAAAAAAATTAAGGCTCCAGTGAGATTCAATTTAGACCCAATACCAAAAATAGCCACCAGGTGAAACTCCACTGAACGCATTTTCCAGTCAGATTTATATATTTGTGTAAAAAAATTACTTTTAGCACAAAATAACAACCTAATATGTAATTATGGAGGATTAGAAACTTGTCAACAATAAACCTGATAATGAAGTATTAGTAAATTATGTAATATGACACTTGGCACCGCCCACTAGGGGGAGGAGCCTGCTAAAAGGATCTTAAGTACCATTTCCATGGAAGCATTTTTAAAATGATTTATATATGACAGTTAACAGGTTAAATAAATCTGGATGGCAAACTGAAAGTATCTGGAGGTAATGTGGTATCTGTTGTGACACTGATTTAATTAAGCTTTTAATAACGAGGCAGCAGGAGGTGAGTGAACAGTGGGAGAGTCATTTCTCTGTCTGTCCGCTGTAGTGATGAGCTGGGCATGGAGCAGATGCCTGTGAAACGTCACTCAGACGCTGTCTTCACAGACAACTACAGCCGCTACCGCAAACAGATGGCGGCCAAGAAATACCTCAACTCCGTTCTGGCAGGGAAAAGGAGGTACGGCTTGAAAAGAAGTCGATGATAACTGTTACTATTGCGATAAAACAGCACAATCCGCTGACGGATCCAGAATATCACAGAGTCTACAAGCAAACACCGGGAAAACCTTAGCAATGCGATAATTCTGTTTGTATAGAACATATTTCTCTTTAAAGACAGCATGCCGTCAATAAATTCTCTTTCGCATCTGATTGCACTTGAACAGTCTAACAAACACAATTATGCCAAAATGCCAGTCGTGTGGAGTATTCACGTAAACATAGTTGGTTATATGTTAAAAAACAAACAAAAGGGAATGAAAAACAGATGTTTGTCAACATATTGGATATGTGCAGTCAGTCTTAAAGTGACAGCAGCCTAATTTATCTGCTTCAGTCTGTGTCAGTAATGTTAATCAAACAACAAAAGACAAAGATAAAATCGCTGTCCTTGACGGAATCACTTTTGGATCTTTAATAAGATTCAGTTCAAATTTGATTCATACAGTGAAGACTATTCAGTGTTACACACACACACACACACACACATATATAATCCTCTTTTGAATGCATGTAATTTTTCATTATAGAAAATGTATGATCTATTTTGATCTGGTTTAGGTGATGCACTCCTGTTCAAACGCTGCCTGTGCTCTTCAACATGTAAGTCTGTAAATGTCTTGTGACTACATGGTACTTTTTTAGTGTATGGCTCTTTAAAGAAATATGGCTAAAAAATCAATTAGACATCTCCGACTGATCTGATTGATATAGTTGTCAAGTTAAATCTGATGTAATGCAGCTGTTTTCTGGTGTTGTGCAGGTGATGTGGACCGCACAGCTTCAAGATTTCGCCATCATTATATATTCAAGCTTACACAATCTATTACGAGTCAACAGCACTACACACAACCCAAACGGAGGAGCGTGTTGGTGAATGAATCAGCGTGAATGACACGTCTGTTTGTCGTTGGCTGACTAATGCTGTTATGTCTAGAGAAATCTATTTTGACTGCAGTCATTCTTGATAATTAAAATCAAACCAATAAAAATGATCATGTTTGTAAAAACAGTTTTGTCTGCTGCTGTCATTCCTGCTGGTTAACTTTATTCTTTGCTCAGTTTCACAATATCATCAATATAGAAACATCTCTGGTGGATGTCATTCTTTAAATCCATAAATATGAAAGCTTAATTCTGCCACAGGATTAATAATACAATTATATCATATCTATTACTACTATCTTTTAAATGTTGCAATAAAATAAAGTACAATATTCTTCACACACAATATTCTTTATGCCCGCAATTCTTGGGACAAATAAACTGTGTGAGATACACTCAAAAATAGCTTGTTCATCTAACTTAATAAAATTATGACAGCTATTTCCATTGATTTGAAAGGATTTATTTGAACTTAAAGTAAGTTAATTGTATTGATGACTAAAATTTTATTTAATGAGATCAAACCAATCTCATTTGACTTCTTATAGGAACATTACAGACATCATAACACTTGATCAACATATTCTAAATGCTAAACATATTCTGTACATCTGCAGCACACATATAGTGATGAAGTAAAAATGGCCTTATCACTGGCTTTAGCACATTAGCACGCAGCTCATGTAGCCAAAGTTGATTACCCCCTAGACTCAATACGAAACTATTACTAAAACAAAATAGTGATCATAATCATGCTGAGGCTGTATAGATTCAAAAGTGTTTAATATATGCTGACTCGCGCACATGATTGCACTGGTTCACGTGAAAGCATTGCCAACACTGCCTGAATCTGTCCCTATCGCCTGCATTGAGTATTATGTGCCATTCACAGTACAGAAAACACTGTGAACAAATGACCATCTCAGCCGCTGCTTCAGACTCTAGAGAGCATGTAATTGGTTAGAAGATTTGCTGAGAAGCGGAAGTATGATGTGACATCAAAAAAATCTTTGAGCTGTTTTGGTGGAAGTGCCGCTTATATCTTCTTATTGTGAATTTTGTCACGGTTTTGGAGCACACTGCCTTATTGATAACTTTAAGACTAACATGTTGATACTAACTGTAATAATTGTAAAGACAGGCATTATTACTCAATTGCTCAATCATGAATGCAGTATCACCATCTATCCAGCAAAGGCGACAAATAACCGAATATCTACGGCTGGTATAACTACACACTAGTATTCATTATACAGCTGACACAGTAGGCCCATTTTGCAATATCCTGTTTGCACAAAACTTGGATAAAAATGCTTTGTTATGACACCATACCAGCAACTTTCTCCAGTAAGGAATGACTTAGTGTATGACTGACCCATTTGAGTCTGTGAATCTAATGGTGAGTGGACGGAAAGCAGGACATCCCCTCGGCTGACGCTGACCTTTGACCCTGCAGTGATTAGGCCTTGCTGCAGCTGATAGTGGTCAGCTCTCACTCATTCAGAGCATTCCTGCAGATAAGAGCCCTGATGCTCTTTGAACGGAGTTCAAACACACACAGCTGCTGCAGGTAGGGCTGCTTTAACTCTATACGCTTTCTATTAATGTGCATTTAATGTTTCGAGCGTACTGACAGACAGTCAGGGAACAGAATATTCTGTGCATTATTGATTGGTTGTTGATTAACACAATACTAGTCAATACTAGTGAAATAACTCATCTTCACTGCCTTAAACTGATTTTCTTTTTTCTTGTCATAACACGTCATCCACTGCGGTCAAATAAAACACAAACATAATACTATAATATTGTGTAATAGATTTTTTCAAATAATAAACAGTATATCTTTATTATAACAATAAGTAAATCCTATTATATTTATTATTAATAGTATATATATATTTTGTAAAACATAATTTATGATACTGAATATCAAATATTAAATGACAGATTAATTAACACATGGCAAGACAATTAATTATTAATTATTAAGTTACAAAGTAGGTTCGTTATTTAGTTTTAGTAACTGTGGCTTCCTTTACTAAATAAATGCTTTGCGCAAATTAATTATTATAATATTAGAAATAATATAGAATAATAATTAGAAAGTACTATTAATTATGATTATCATTATCATTATCATTTAATTGTCATAATAATAATTATCATTTTAGTTTCTTAATGTTTGTATTATTTATCTATTTATTTCTGCTAAATAAAAAAATGAAATAAAAAAATATATGAATAAATAAATGAATGAATGGATGAATAAATAAATTAATGAATGAATACATAAACAAATGATTAAATAAATAAATAATAAAAGAATTAATAAATAAATAAATATTTAAATGTGCATTTATTTCTACATTTATTTATGTATTTCATTATTTATTTAAATATTTATTTATATTTTTCAACATTTATTTAATTATTTAATTTTAAGTAATTTGGCCCTCCATATATTTCATGTGAATGTTCAGTTCAAAATGCATGTTTATGTTAAAAATTAAAACAGACAAAAAAGTAGAAAAAATTTAAGATAATGAAAAATACTCAGATGAGTTCATTATTTTGCATAACTGGCATTATTATACATTATGAATGCATAACATAATTCTTATGAATTGCTTTGCTACATAAATCATTTGTCATGTTAAAAAAATTAAGCAAAAAATGTTAAATAAAAATAAAGTATTCCACAAAAGCACAGACAGCATAAAAGTGCAATTAATACTGTTAAATTGGCATAAATGATTAGTCAATATGAGTGATAATAACAACTCTTATGGGCGGTTAATGATTCTCTAAACTATCAGGCTGACAAACAGAGTTGCATCACAGACGGAATCGGATTGATTCATTAGCTCTGCTTTTCAAGTGAAACTGTTCTTTTTCCTCATTGCTCTGTGATTTGACTGTGTTCATGACTTCACCGCAGGCTGATCCAAACCTGTTCACTGTAACCCAACAGGTCGTGTTTGGTTGGTGTTATCACACAGACAGCTAATATTTGGTTTCTTAAGCCGGCAGGAAAAAATTAGACATCATCGTGGCAGAAACCCGTACAAAACATTGTGTAATAGTGATCTGCACTTTTAGAGCGAGCAGACGCCTCACAACCTCTGCTGGAGTTAGTGAATGAAGAGAACCGCTCAGTAAAGGTAAGAGGAGAGCACCTTTCTGATGGGTTTTGCGGTTAAGTAGATATTCTGCTGCTGTTTCACTAACATACTCGAGCTGTGGTTGTGTCCACGGGGAGCTATTCAGTCATGTCTAATCCTGCAACATCTGTACAAGAATATAAATCAACAGACCATTCTGAAATATATCAAATTCATAACACACTGACTAAAGCTGCTTTCAGAGAATGTGTCGTGAAAAGCACTAGACAACAAATATTTTTGGGGGAAAAAAAGCTTTGAGATTTTTTCATTGTACACATTGTATGTTTAAAACATTTTTAATTAAAAGGAGATATATTTAAATAAAAAGAAAATACAAAAAATGTATATATATATATATTAAAAAAATCTTTTATGTTACCATAACAGACAAAATTTGGAAATGTGCTTCATTGTCATGAAAATAATGTTTTAAAAAAATATAATAATTTTTAATGCATTTTTTTTTATTTTGTGGTGAAATAAAACTGTGATTCATTTATTTGCTGATTTTTCATGAGTACAAAAATATTTTTATTCTATTAAAGGAAGGCCACAGAAATTAATTTTATAACTTCTGTGTGTGGTGATATATCATCCAGACCTCACTAATCAAGTTTTCTTATTTGCCACCAAAACATAATATTACATATCTAACGCCAGCGGCCAGAGGAAACCCCTTATCACTCAACATTTCAGTCGAGTACTTCTGTGTTAATCTGAGGACATCAGTCATGAACAGATCTCCGCTCTCTCAACACTATCAGCTCTGTTTCCAGTCTCTCTGTTTATACAGTCTTCCTCTGATTCGACAATGCAGGTCCAGATAAGTCTCAAGAACTTCTCAGCAACTTCCTAAAGCCAACAGAGCGGCTATTAACAGACCCAGCTTGTTTTGATAGGTGTATTAGTTCACGCTTTCATTGTCTTCCACAGAATGAGCGCCACTGATGCTGTCAGTCGACAGATTGTTCAGCAGAAATAACGTTTTCAGAGGCAGCTGTGTTGCATGTCGCATCTCGCCGTGAGAAGTGTCTGATCTGGAGATACGTGCCTTACAGACGGAGGCCGTTGTTGGGTGGAGGATTTTAATGGCTGTGTATTCAGAGGTTATAAATAGTGAAGGGCGCTCAGGATAGTGGTTTACATGCATATCTTCATGGCTTTAAAAGTTTATTAGCAGCATTGCATCTGTTACTCATAGAGACTGTGATTTGATCAAACCTCTCTCTCTCTCTCTCTCTCTCTCTCTCTCTCTCTCTCTCTCTCTCTCTCTATATATATAGTTTGATCTATGTGAAATTCAAAATGCATAGTAAATAATTGAAACCAGATTTAACCAGAATCAAATCACTTTAATGAGCTTAAACCATCATCAACATAATCAGTCTCAATTAATGGATTAAGTGATGTGTGTGGCACACTGTGACATCACTTAACTAATTAATACATAATATTTATAAGCGCTGTCAAACGATTTATCACAATTAATCATATCCAAAATACACATATTTGTTTACATAATATATGTGTGCGTACTGTGTAAAAATACACAAAAATGCATATATATACTTAAGATATTTCACGAGTTCATTTGGTAGTTATTTGTTAAAATCCAGCAAATTGCTTCTGAAAGCATGTCGAAAATCTTGGAGCTGCTTTGGGACTGCAAAATAGAAAAATAGCAAAGATATGCCAAAAGTAGGGGTGTACGGGCATGACTTTGAAGGCTGAGGTTATATCAACCTTTGCCATCCATGCTCCTTGGCCGGCTTTTTTGATCATAGCGATTGCTTGATCGATATCATGATAGCTGAGGGAGAATTCTTCGATTGGAATGAGGCTATTGATACTGGGAATAGACGAATTATGGCGGAAGACAGGTCGATAATGAGGCATTTTTGCCTGAAAATTTTCGAGTACCTATCCCAATTAGACTTGAAAAACGTCAAAGGAGGGGCTAGAAAATCAGGAGATTGGGCTCAGCCTTGGCAGACTGAAGGTTGAGACAGATGTGAGATTGGGAAGTAAGACAGCTGACAGCTGGATGGAAACCGTGCTGCTTTAAGCCGGTTAAGAGATAATCAGAAAAGTTAGGATCAGGGTGATGAAACAATTTTCGCTGCCGAAGGGAAAAATATTAACAGGACTCGACAGATACTGCTTAGTTTTCCTCGATTTAGATACGGGACAGATGTATCTAGTGTGGGCTCCTCCACAGAAATTGGAGGAATCTGCAGTGGGGTGGCGATAGGGCTGATGGAGAAGAGAGGGGATTCTAGGAATATAACTGGTGGATGTTGGTTGGGAGGGTTCGGGGCAGGTGGGAATGGAGGGATTATTGGCACCCCCATATTGAACAAAAAACACATTTAACATTTTTGCAGATTTATTAAATAAGAAAAACTGAAATATCACATGGTCAAAAGTATTCAGACCCTTTGCTTTAGTAGAAGCACCCTTTTGATCGAATACAGCCATGAGTCTTTTTAGGAAAGATGCAACAAGTTTTTCACACCTGG
>JAUMHP010000060.1:17562134-17578478 GCA_032361065.1 Enteromius trimaculatus
ACTCCTTGGTTATTTTAGCTGTGTGCTTAGGGTCATTGTCTTGTTGGAAGGTAAACCTTCGGCCCAGTCTGAGGTCCAGCCAAAGGGTCTGAATCCTTAGAACCATGTACTATTTTATTTCTTCTTTTTTAATAAATCTACATATGTCAACAATTCTGTGTTTTTCTGTCAATATGGGGTGCTGTGTGTACATTAATGAGGGGAAAAAAATAAACTTAAATGATTTTAGCACATGGCTGCAATATAATAAGAATAAAAAATATTGCAATTGTTTTATGGTATACATTTTTAATAAATTAATTAAATTAAATTAATTAAATATTTCTGTACAATACATTAATATCACTAGAGGGCAGCATCACTATAACGAGTTCAGATTCACCTGTCAATCATTATAAGCAACTTTCTTGTTGTATAATGAGTTTTACCGAGATAATTGCAATCAAAGATCTCCTGAGGATAAACCAATCCCATCCGGACTCACATTACAACAGTAACTCAGAAAATACCGAAATAATGAAGAAAACTCATACCTCTGATTATAAATGCATCGCAAGCATGACTCCAAAGCGACAGATTCCTGGGTTCACTAACGATTTTCTAATCATTCATTTAATAGAGAAAAACCAGCATATTCATGACATCATTTCTATTGATGACAGATGGACTGGGGTTTCTAGTCTCTAATGATTGCGCCTCATATGGTTTTGCAGTTGTTATTCCCTAAACTACACACATTCTTTTTTTTTTTAAACGAATAGCAATTTTTTATGATATATTGATATATTTTTATCATACACCTTTTCACCCATGATTTGAGAGAAAATCCCAAATCTATTACTATTATAGGCAATTTTTATTTTTGTTTATTTATACAGTAGGTAATAATATTAACAGCTATGTTTGAATAATAAATCTTGAAATAAATATATATTTTAAAATGGTTTGATAATATTGATTCATTATTAGTAGTGATATTTCTAATCAATTATGTAATAATAATTAAAACAGAATAAAAAAAATACTATTTGTATTAATTTGTAAAAAAAAGGATACAAAATAGAATAATAATAATAATATTATGGTACTCTAATAAATTGTTATATTGAACAATAAAAATAAAAATGATAATAATAATAATTAATTTTATTTAATGGTGCCTTTCTAAACGGCCAAGGTCACCTTACTGTAAACAAACTAGTAGCAGTAAGAATAAATAAACAGAATTTAAGAGCACAAGCACAACTACATACATCATAAATATGATAAAGACTGTAAAAGCAATAATAAGAACATTATATTTTTGTAAACATTATGTTCTGCAGGGTGTGTCTGCAGCTTGTTGTAATTTACTTTTTTTCCAAGGAGGATTTTGCCAAGTTGTATTTCTGCTTGTCAGCTCTTATCTGCAGATATTTCTGTTGGGAAATCACTGGACGCTTTCCATCATACATAACTTTCCCATAACTTATACGATATGTGCCGCTGGCCAAACAGCGCTGTCCTTTTCACCTGCTAATATCAGCGATGCAGGCCGTATCAGGTCAGAGGAGTGAGCTCTGGAAGACTATCTCTGATGATGATGATGCTGTTTGCTGGTACAGCAGTCTGTGTGTGTGTGAGCTGAGAAATCCTGTTTCATACTGAGACCTTATGCAACTTCTGACCTGTGGAGAAAAGGCACACTTCTCATTTCTGCATGTCTTGTGATCAGTTTAATGTACTTCAGCATTTTCAAGATGCATGTGTTTCATTCCCGAGGCCTGGTCTATACAGTAACTGGGTTAAAATGCTTCAACAGTGCAGTGCAACTGCTCATAAGTGCTTCGTTTTCATTTCACAATACAAAATACAAAACTAGAAACTTTAATAATCTCATTATATTATTATGACAAATATTCAATATGAATATAAAAACTGAACGTAAAAGAAAAATTATTGTTTGTTGTATCATTGAAACTATATCAATATAAAATATTTTTTTAATAACATTTAATAAATATTAAATGAATAATGACAAAATGTTAAATATTATATTATATAAATTAATAAAATAATAATAATTCATATTTATAATATATAAATATACTATTAATTTAAATGTATTGGTAATAATATATATATATATATAATATTTCTTAATTCAATAATACATTTTAAGAATAAATTAAGATTATGTCTGTGTACACACACACTCACACATATATATATATATATATATATATATATATATATATATAAACTTTATTCCCTTTAATTTCTTCTGACCATTGTGATTGATGTCTTCACTGAAGTCCAGTGGTTTGTGTTGTTTTTCAGACGTGTCAGTTGTGTTTTTGGTGTGTTTGGGTGTTGTGGTGCAGAAACTCAGATAAGTATTATCAGTAAAAAAAATTCTGCTGCCCCTGTATTGCATATGCATGAGTGGGCGTGGTCATATGTTGAGGGCGGAGTCATACAGGGCTCTATTGGGGTCTCCTGCTGTTTAAAGCAGAACTGCATTAGCGCTGTGTGTCAGTGAGGGTGAGGGTCAGTGAGTATTTCACTTCACTTTTTTCAATTATTTGCAGTGATTGTGAAACTAGTTTCATTTGGTTCTGTGGATTCTGTGAAATGCTATGAAAGTTTGCTTTGACATATATGTTTTCATTTTCTAGTTTTTTTTATTTTTTTTATTTTATAACATTTGATTCTTGTACTTACAGTTCATTTTAACCGTAGCAGTAAAGTAGCACAGTAGCCAAGTGGATTAAAACCTTGTTCTAAAACCTAAAACTAAAATGTGTTCTTGTCCTCAAGTCTTTAAATGTTGACAACTGGATCATATACAGCAGTGAACATCTGAAGTGGATTGTAAAAGTTCAAAGTTGGGTGTTGTTTTAGGCCAACTTTGATGAAAGAACATATTTGATGAATATATATATGAAATTGTGATTTTTTTAAAGAAAGTTTAGATTTAAATATAATAATAATAACCCCCTTAACAATATTTTATAATAACTGAGATGAGATTTAAACTTAGAAAAACTTTATTTAATTATTGCTTTATATGCCGTATTTACTCATTTGTCTCTTTATTTTTTATTTTATTTTGGCAATTATAAAACATAAGCATGTTTTAATATTAGGCTATTTTATAAGGCTTTTTATAATACATTTAAATATTATTTATTTATTTGTTTAGATTTAAACATAAAAATAAGTGTTTGTATTCTTGCATATTATTATTATTATTATTATTATCATCATTTATTAATTTTTCTGTCTGTTTTTTTTTGTTAGTAAAAACATGCATATTTTAAGGCTATATATTAGAAAACACTAAAATGTATTATGAAAACGTTATTTATTTCCTTGTTAACCTTACATAATATGGTATTACTGATTCAAGTGAACCCCTTCTCGCTTTTCTGGTTTCTTCACTTCTTTGTATGCCTGTATTTATGCTCATATTTATGCATTTTGTTGACCATTATTTTATGTGTCTGAACAAGTCCGTGTTGCTTCCAGGTGTATAAACATTAAAACCGCGGCTCAACAGAGAGGATCTCACAGACATGGACCCTCAGGTGCCCAAAGACAAGTGAGTTGAAGATCAGAGAATATCTGTGTCTCAGGCAGATAACAAGAACACTGTCTTTCTGCAGCATCTATATCTTTCTAGAGTCCCACCACATGTGCAGAGGCACGTCTGAACCGATTCACACTCCTACAAACTAAAAACAAAAGCAGATATCACATATTTACTGGGTATTCTATCTTTAATCTAACTCAGAATGTGGAAAAGTGCATTGCTACAACAGCACTCAAACACTGCTCTTTTTGACAGATATAATGGTGTGTGGTTGATTTTCTTCATGTTGGGGTTGGGAACGCTGCTGCCGTGGAATTTCTTCATGACAGCCACTGTGGTAAGCATTTTTACAACTTGCGTCATATATTTCATGTGAAGCCGAACTTCTCGTGTTGGTTGAAAAGGCAGGCCGGAAACGCTGACAGAGTGGTGCAAAACTGCAATCTTCAAAAAACTGCACCTCTCACTGCTTTTTTTGGCCTGTTTGTCTCGCAGTATTTCACAGGGCGTCTCGCAGATCCTTTAAGTGAAGGCAATTTCTCAGGCAATGCCACTGAAGAAGGCCCCCGGAGCGTCTTACAGGCCAAGTTTAATAATGTGATGACGCTGTGTGCCATGGTTCCTCTGCTGGCCTTCACCTGCCTCAACTCAGTGCTTCATCAGAGGTCAGACTCATTAACACACAGCAGTGCAGAGGTTAAGCTAAAGGTCACTGCACACAATTTTCGTCTTTTTTTTTTTTTTTTTTTAATGTACGTTAACATTCAATCATGTTTTCACATTGCCTCCAAAACTTTTTTCCGCTTATTAAAAAAATGTTAGATTTTTTGCATTTTGGCATTACGGAAAAGTGCATAAAAAAACATGTGCAAGGGCCTTCAATGTGGCCTACATAGAGTGATTTCATCCTAAAAAAAAAAAATGAGTATGCATATAAAAAGTGAAGCCTGTTGTACGACGTTTTTTACTTATTTGAATAAAAGTATTTATTTACTTGCATACATGTAAACATTTTATTTGAATTATTTTTATTCACATATTTTTATTGAATTATTTTAACATATTTTAACATTATTAAAAAAAATAATAATAAATTGAATAAATATTTATTTAAATGTATATTTTTATTGATTTAGCTAGATAAACAAAACTATTTATTTAATTGAACCAATAAACATATTTAATTAAATACTTTATTCATTTAAATAGATATTTGTATTTACTTCATTAAACATTTTTATTCATTTTCTTGAAAAGTACATTTATTCATTAAATATATTTATTTATTTATTTAAATGGATTAAAAAATATTTTATTTTTGTGCACATCTTTTTTATTTGTATTTATTTATTATTAATAATATTACATTACTACTGTTTTTAATTTATTTATTCACTGATTTATTTCTGCACATTGACATTAATGGCAATTAAACAAAACTGACCTGTCTTTAAAATAAAATAATGAAATAAAAAAATAAAATGACAATGCTTGGTTGTCTTTAAGGAATTTTGGGTAAATTATGAGGCAATTGTGTTTTCAATCATTTTTGAGACTGTGATGAAATCTGCAGAATCCCTCAGAAGATCCGGATTGCAGGGAGTCTGACGGCTATCCTGGTGGTGTTTCTGCTCACCGCCATCCTGGTCAAAGTAGATTTGGAGCCGCTGCCTTTCTTCGTCATCACCATGGTCAAAATCGTCTGCATTAACTGTGAGACTCTTACAACTAAAGCATTAGAGCTTACAGAAGCAGAGCGTGTGGTGAATGTGATGTATTTGTGCTGATCCCAGCGTTCGGAGCCGTTCTTCAGGGAAGTCTGTTCGGGATGGCCGGACTCCTGCCAGCGTCCTACACGACACCCATCATGAGCGGACAGGGACTCGCAGGAACCTTCGCTGCTTTCTCCATGATCTGTGCCATCGCCAGTGAGTCTCATACTACAACACACTTCCTCCCAGAGCCGTCACACTAAAGCACCTACAACTGAAATCTATAGTGCTTTTCCTCAAATCACACTTTTTCAATTAAAGAATAAATATAATAAGCACCTAAAATACAAGCTTTGCTTTTCTAGGGTAACCATTTATATATTCAGAAATGTAAGTAACTTAAAACAATAAAAAACCCTTTATATACTGAGTTAAAATATGAATTAATTATATATTTATATTTTAACATTTACTCTAAATCCTTGAGTGAAGAAATATTACTTAATAACAATAATTATATTATTATATATTATATTAATTGCAAGTTGAATTATATATTTTTAAATGATTAGGTGATTTTATTATAAATAATTTATTATAAATAATATATACTAATAATGGCATTAATTATGATTCATATTATTATTATGTATAATATATAATATGATTTAAAATGTGTACAATTTAAATTAATATAAATTAATAACATTTTAATAAATAATATAATTATTATATGAAAAAAATATATATATAATTTTGTATAATAATTATAATAACGTTATTAATTATAACATTTACATTATTACAAATATTAAATATTATTAAATATAATATTACATAAATATAATTAAATAGAATAATATAATATTAAATAACAATATTACAAATAATTTCAAAAGTTCTTCCAATTATTTAAAAAATATAAAATGTATTTATTTAATAATACTAAGACTGCCTCATTGTAATTTTAGTTGTAATAAATAAATACATTTACACTCAACTACAAAAAGCAAACCAAAGTGAAAGTCATGTTCATATTAAGCTGATTTTCTCTCTCAGGTGGTTCTGCTATGCATGACAGTGCGTTTGGATACTTCATCACAGCCTGTGTCGTTATTTCTCTCGCCATTGCATCGTATGCTGTGCTTCCTAGACTGGTAAGATCTGAGCGACTGGATAAAACTGAAGCCGTTGATTGAAAGCTTTAAACATTTCCAGTCTAATTGCTGTTTCCTTCTGTAGGCGTTTTTTCAGTACTATCAGGAGGGGCAGCAGAGCACACCAGCTGAGGATGAGGAGAACAAGATGGATCTGCTGAAGAAAGGTGACGTCATGAAAATTCAAATCAAAGCCAGACAGAATATCAATCAAAAACCCCTTTTAAACTTGAGCTGTTTGTAGATGAGCAGCACAAGAGCACTGGAGATGACAACAAACAAACACCGTCCATGCTGACCATCTTTAAGAAGGTAAACGCACATTCAAATCAACACCGAGAACACCTTAGCAACTGCACTGCAACAGCAATTATAAACTCCTTGACAACTAGATAGCAACAGCAACCAGGGAACATTGGCAACTGTACAGCAACAACATTTACAAACACCTTATCAACTGAATAGCCATAACACTTAAAAATGACATAGCAACAACACAAACACCTTGGCAACTGGACAGAAACAACACTCAGAACACTTAACATGCATAACAACACCGTTCTGAGGACAGTGAGTTTTGTTGTGTTTCTCTGCTCAGATCTGGGTCATGGCGTTCTCTGTGTGCTTCGCCTTCACCGTCACCATCGGCACGTTTCCCGCCATCACTGTGGACGTGAAATCTACTGCCGCTGCCGGCGGAGCGTGGGGTGAGAGATCAGCTCACAGGATACAATCAGGCTGATTATTATGGGAGCTTATTTTTGAAATGAAATAAAAGCAGCAATTGTAATTTTACACCACAAATCTTCGTTGTATAATATGTAACGTAACGCAATATATTATACATTTTTATGTTTATATCTAAAAAAGTCAAAACCGTAAGATAAAATGGTTATTATTATTATTCATTTCATTTTTGTTTTGGTATTGTGAAGTCTAAACTCAAGTTAACACCTCGCAGTTCTGATTTGAGATTCGGAGTTTATATTTCCAAACTCAGAGAAAACAAATCTGCTCGTTGTTGCAGCTGCCACTTTTCCTCCCTCACAATTCTGACTTTTTACATTTCATGTTCATAAAACTGGATTGTGAGACAAAAACTTGTACCTCAGAAATAGAACATTTTTCTTTGCAATTCTGAGTGTATCTCATATTTTGCATAAGTTATAAACTCAAGTTAAAAACATGCAATCTAGACTTTTTTTCATGCAATCAGGAGTTTATATTTCACAAATCAGACTTTTTTTCTTTGTACAGAATTGCGTATGTTTTGCGTTATTTAGAGACAAAAGTCAGAATTGGGAGGAAAGAATTATTTATTTAAATATTTATTTCATTCCATGGCAGAAATATGCTTTTATAAATTCTGTAACACAACAGAAAAACAGTGTTTTGTGTGGTGAAATATTTACACAAGCATGAAAACAAACGACATTTAGACCACAACTCATCTGCTGCGGTTTCTGCTTTTACAAACTATGAAGTTCATCTTAATATTAAAACACTTTGAGTTTGCTGCTTGTAATAAAGCTACTGTACATAATGGCTTCACTCTGTCTCTCCAGAGCTGTATTTCATCCCAGTGTCTTGTTTCCTGTTGTTTAACGTGTTTGATTGGCTTGGCCGGAGTCTGACCGCAGTCTGTATGTGGGTAAGAAATATTACACAACTTCATTTTCAACATCAGTTCTATTACTTTCAGTCCTCTGTTTATGAAACATTTTGATTGGCACAGTTTTAGTATAAATGAGTGCTTACTCATCCTACAATATTTTTGGTATAAAAGATACCATAAAAGTCTCTGTAGATATTCATATTGCTGCAGATAGATCTCCCTCTAGGGAGGATCGTACAATTATTATTGTGTGTTTGTTTTGTGTTCATACACGGATCTTTCAGAGCAATAAATCACACAAACATGAGTATACTCACAAAATAGTCTCAGAATCGGCAGGTGAGAGGATTTACATGCAGTGATAAATAAAGATGACTGGGTGGATATTAGTTACTGTGAGGAATGTAATTCGGTGCAGCTGTTTAACAGCAGGATAGTTCATGCTATGTTGTTTTGTTGTGTTATTTTCAGCCTGGTAAAGACAGTAAGCTGCTGCCGGGTCTGTTAGTGGCCCGTGTGGTTTTCGTCCCTCTCTTCATGCTCTGTAACGTCCAGCCTCGCTTCAATCTGCCCGTCTACTTCTCACACGACGGCTGGTTCATCGCCTTCATGATCCTCTTTGCCTTCTCTAACGGATATCTGGCCAGTCTGTGCATGTGCTTCGGGCCCAAGTGAGTCAAATACTGATCTATCTTATTCAGATGCATCAATGTTATTAACTACGTCATTAACTAAATGTAAAACCTTGAAAAAAAAACAACTAAAACCATGTTTCTTTCTTGAAAAAAAAAAAATAAATAAATGTAAAAACCAGCTAGTTGCAGAAACACTTCTTATTTTTTATTTTTTTAATCTAAAGCTCAAGTACTAAAATAACTAAAATTGAAATAAATATTTAAAATGGCAAAAAACACAACAAATTTTCAAAACTTTAAACCAGAACATGTAGAAATATGATACTAAAATAACATGATTTGATTGGATGATTAGATCAGTGGTTCTTTTTTCTCCATTTATTTATAATTTGCAGAAATAAAACAAGGAGTAGCCATAATTTAATATTAATAAAGTTGAGATCAGAAGTTAACAGAATCTGCAAAATTATTTTACAACACAGTATTAAGAATGAAGGGTGTGTAAACTTTGAATTAAATTATTAAAGAATTATTTTTCACTAAATAAACAATAACATGCATTTTGTATGACCCTCTCTTATATTGGTAAAATAACTAAGTTGAATGTTCTTAAAGGAATAGTTCCCCCAAAAATGAAACTTCTGCCATCATTTACTCACCCTCGAGTCTGTATGCATTTCTTTGTTCTGCCGAATGCCAAGGAAGATATTTTGAAAAGAGTTAGTAACCAGACTGTTTTAGTCACCATTGACTTCCATAGTAGGAAAAAAAAATACTATGGAAGTCAATGGTGACTCAAAACAGTTTGGTTTCAGAATCATTCGCCTGCTATATATTTAACATTTTATTACTAGTACATGGTGTTTGCATATTTCTTTCTTGCTGATAACTGATTTATGAAGTGATAAAAAGAGATATCTAAAAACTCTACTAACCAAATCACACAAGAAATTTGAACCTGCGTTAAATCAAAAAGGTCAGATTCGTTTTCTGGAAATATGCGCAAAAGTGCTCATTTAATTAGATAATGCATCATTTGCACCTTGCCAAATAAACAATCGTCGTCATGTACTGTGATTAATCAACTGGAGAAGTATTAGTGATAGTATATTAGTTAAAAATCAGTAATATTCAATTCAATTTCAATTAATTTAAGAAACGACTTGATATTGATATTAAGGCACTTTAATTGATCTTGAGGTCCCTGGTTGAGAAGCACTCTCATTTAAAAATACCTTTTCACAGCGTTTGTACCTTTATTTCTGAGAGTGTAGGAAAAATGCCCAAAACAAAACTGGAAAATCTAATAGTTAATGGGCTTTTAATGTAAACCACTTGAATTCTGTGATGGTTTCTTTCGGGCTTCTACTGTTTCTTTAGCAGCCTCTTGTTTTTGTGGACAGGAAGGTGGATGCGAGCGAGGCGGAGACGGCTGGAGCGATCATGGCCTTCTTCCTGTCTCTCGGTCTGGCTCTCGGAGCGTCTCTGTCGTTTCTGTTTCGAGCGCTCGTGTGACGTCTCGGTGAACAGAGATGAGACTTCCAGTCACATGAAGAACAAACTCAAAACATCACACGCTGATCTTGAGCCGCACAGAGTCACTGATGCTGGATGCTTCAAGCCTTTAATATGATGTTGCATTGCTCTTAATATAGAGGTCTTAAAGCCTACACTACTGTTTAAAGGTTTGGGTCAATAAGATTTCTTTATCTTCTATTCACCAAGGATGCATTCATTTGATCAAAAGTGACATTAAACTTATTTATAATGATACAATAGATTTACATGTCCAATAAACAAACACTGTTCTTTTAAACTTTCTATTCATCAGAGAATCCGGAAACACAATATATCACGGTTTCCTGTTTTCAACAATAATAATAATAATCAGAAATGTTTCCCGAGCAGCAAATAAAAATGATTTCATTTCACATGAAGGATCATGTGACACTAAAGACTGGTTTGAAAATTCAGCTTTGATCACAGATATATTTTAACAGATATTCACACAGAAATCAGTTTTAAAGCTTTAAAAAACATAAAAGAAAAATCTTGCTGACCCCAAAAGTTTGAATGGTAGTGTATAAATCATACGATTATCATAATTGTTTAAGAAATACCTTTGTAAAATATTTCCAATTATTAGTTCATCCAAAACCATCATTTACTCTCAGTGACTATTTCTGGATGAGAACTAATTCTTTTTAGCTTTCTTTAAAGATGTATTTTCATGAGAGCCCAGAACAGCGTGTTATTTGTATAATATTCAAACCTCTTTAGTTTTATAGGCATTTATAATATTGTATTATAGTATTTTAATAACCAGATGGACAACAAAAATGCTTTATATGAAGTTAACGCGCACTATCATGTTATATTGAACTTATATAAAAAAGTTTTCAGCTCAACAAACCAACCCACTCTACCTCGTAACAACACTTCTCTACACTACAAGACGCCAAAGTGATAAATATGATATGCTTTATTATTATTAAAAACTGTTCATTTCTGCATTGCATCTTGTGCTTGTAACAAACTCCTTTAAAGGAAGAAAACCCATAACGATAAACAAGTAAAGACTTTCTGAACTTCATCAGATCAATGTCCACATCATATACAAGTTTTCACCTCAAATAAATGTGTTATTTGTACTGAAGGCTGAGCCACTTTATAGCTTCACGTGACGCTCTTGCTTACTATGTGTTTTTCCTGCAGATTTCCTGTCACTGCACAAATTAAACGATATAAAAAAGAAGCTAATACAGAATTGCACAATGATATAATTCCCCAAACATCTGAGAGTTTGTGATTACAATTTGTTTTTCCTAACACAGATTCCTCATATTATAACTGTAACTCATTTTTAAGCTTCTAATACTTATTTTTATGGTACAGTATATTTAAAAAAAAAAAAGGTCTTTAATTGTTTTAAATGCATTGTACTGGTACTTCGGAAACATGATTTGTCTCCAGAATGACTGATACGAACGTGCATTAAAACCCATTTAGGTAATGATTCTGGGGATCTGATTAAATACTTGCAATGGTTTGTGTAATGAGATAGTCTGTACATGCTGTCTGAGGTTGAAACCAAATGTTGCAACGAAACCTGACGCTCACGTGGTCTGGCTGAAAACCAGATGACAGATTCAGGGGAAGTTACAGTCAAAACTGCACATCTGTCAAGAACAAATGTGTCATTGTCAAAATTACTTATGGAAAAGGAAAATACTAATCAAAAGTAGGCCTTCAAACAAATCAGATATCAAATAATGTAGGCTACTAATCGGTCTGAAACCCGACTGTTGAAAAAAGCGACACACTAGACACTAAACATTTATACTACGTACTTAACCTCAACATGTAGTTTATGAATTAGGCTACTCTGCTGAAAAAAAAAAACAATAGAACCCTGCTCAAAACACAACAGAAAATGTAATGGATTGAATGGTTCTAATGGGAATTGTATTGGCTTTAATGGAAAGTGTAATGGTGTCTACTGGTATGTGATGGATTCTATTGGTGGGACGTTTTTTGTAATGGTTTGTAATTGGTTTGTTTTACTGGAAAAGGTTAATGGTTCATATTGGTATTTTAATGGAAACCATTAGAATTTCTGTGATGGTTTCTACTGGGCTTCTTTAGTTTTTTTTTTGCAATTGTTTATTTTGTAACTAATAATCGGAGCCACACCCCCTTCACATCATAATTAAACATTCCACAGTTCATTTTTTGGTGAAGTGCATTTATACTATGGTGTCGCTGAATGCTTAAATCTTTTATTGTGTGCAATTGCTGTTAGTAAAGAAAATGAACTTAAAGTTTTACTGTTTTAGCCGAACACAGAGATGCACACTCTTAGGGTGCTTTCACACCTGCCTCATTTAGTTTGTTTGAATCGCACTAGAGTTCGTTTTCCTACTTGGTGCGGTTCGTTTGGGCAGGTGTGAATGTAACAATCGCACCTGAGTGCGCACCAAAAGCGGACCAAAAAAGTGTACCTCCTTGAAGAGGTGGTCTCGGTATGCTTTCAAACGAACACTGGAGCGGTTCGTTTGTGGTGAGAACATGATCCAAACTCGAACAGACCCAACTGCAAAAAGTACTGCGCCTTTTTGGACTAATCCAGCTGCCGTAGTCAGTAGAGAGAGGGCATTACATTAACTCACCTGATGGATCGTTGGTAATATTTCTGGAAGATGACCATGTCACAGTTTCGCAAAATGACTTCAAGCCTCCTCCTGAAGTGACTTGCGATGCGCCTTCGCCGTTTCCAGTGCATTAAAACATTGTTTTTCAGCCGCATCCGCGCTTCTTTTTCAAAATGTATAGTTTGTCTAAAGTGATGTATGCAAACTATATAGTATATGATGACATTGGAATTTTCCCGCACGTTAATTCTGACCAATTAAAAAGCAGTTTACGAAATACGTTTAATGGCACGTCTGGCCAACGAGTGATGTAGATGTTGTCACATGACTGCATTTTGGTTCGTTTCAACTGGTTCGGAGCAGATCAATCAGTGTGATGTGAAAATGACCCAAAACGGCAGAAAAATGCTACAATGTATCATTTGTTGCCCTTGGTCCGGAACCAAATGAACCGAACCACAGATGTGAAAGCACCCTTATAAAATGTTGGCAAGTAGCAACATCGGACACGTTAAATTAGTGATGTTTCACAAAAAGAGTTTCGAGGAGCGCGCATGAAATCGCATTGTCCAATCATCGTCGCGCCAAGTACCCTAGCGACTGCATAGCAATACCCTAGCAACCAACCTGGGTACCCAAGCAACCGCATAGCAACACCTTAGCAACCAAACCGGTTACCCTAGCAACTGCATAGCAACACCCTAGCAGCCAACCTGGTTACCCTAGCAACATCATAGCAACCACCCTGGATACCCTAACAACCGCATAGCAACCGCCTTAGCAATCAGACTGAGTACCCTAGCAACCGCATAGCAACTAACCTGAAATGGCATAGCAACACCTTAGCAACCACTTCAAGAACCCTAGCAGCCACCCTGGATACCCTAGTAATGGCATAGCACCCTTTTGAACCTTTTCACTCTCATACTCATTTCACTTTTAACCAACAAATAATGACCTACAGTATGACCTTCATAGTCACACACTAGCAATCGCATAGCAACTCCATAGCAACCGAGGGCCAAGTTTTGCCACCTCAAGCACAACTCACATTTTCTTCAGGAAATGTACATATCTAGTTATTATTATTATTATTATTATTATTATTTCAGTATTATTTGTATGCTTAACAGCCTAAAAATATCCAGGTTGCAAACCTGTCAACATAGCACCATGGTTCAGAAGACAGTGAACTATATAAAATCGCACCTTTGTAAGATATCGCTCAGTCAGCACTTGAACTGCTCTCTCTCTCTGTGTGTGTATTTCATTTGGCAATTAAGTGACATGGAAACAACGAGAGGTCACGTAGGTAGGGATGGGGACCCAGATAGCACACATACATCTAGGAGACATCTATTTGACGACTGCATTTACATCTGCAAGACGTATTATTTAGGTTGTTTGCTCATCTGCAAGACGTCTATAGGATGTCTCCTTTTAGATGTCAAATAGACGTCTATAAGATGTCTATAAGACGTTTATGTTTTAGAATGTATGTAAAACTGACATCTGTAAGACGTCTGCCAGACGTTTGTAGTCAGCAGATGCTTTCCAGATCAAAAGATCTTTAACAGACATCTTGCAGACATACGTGTGCTATCTGGGGACAGACACACGTTTCGAGTTTTTGACAATGAGAACGAAGCATCGTTACCTCACTTGACACGTCACGCTTGGCTCAAATACAAAACACGTTGACTGCGCTTTCAGCATGCATATAGCCTATTTGTGTCTATGCAATGATTTTAAGTGTTTTGCCATTAATAAGTTATACTGTTGTATAATGTATATAATCTTTATGTACTATAGTATTAAAATGTGAATAACTGAATGAAAATTAAACAATCTTGCAGGCTCAACCAAAAAAGATACTTAAAAATCAGGGTTCGAATTACAAAGTGGCTTTCGGGGGAGCCCTATTTTCCGATCCTCTCTGACTGACTTTAACGCTTTTGGTGCATGTTCGGGCATTTAAAACAATAGGTTTACAGTAAACCTACTGTTTACTTAGCAAACCGTTTACTTCAAAACGCAAGCGTCAGTCAGCTCTGTCCACGGTTCTGAATCAACCGCGCTTAGGCCTATGCAAATCATGATGAAAGCAGAATAACTCACATAACAATCATAAAAAAATACATCAGTATTAAATAGGATTAGGGCCACTCCTCACAAACGCACAGATCAAGTAAGTAATCCCATGATTCTTACCTTAAATAAGAAGTGACCACAGAGCTGCTGACCTCTCCATTCATCCATTCCTCTGACAGATAGATGTATTCCCGTTGTTCTTTCGGCGAGCAACAGGCTTTTTGCCTCCATGCATACTGTACATCCTAACTTCTGATTTTTGGAGTAGAGCCATGTATTCCTGATTCTCCACTCACTCCATTGCTTTACTGTCCAGTTGAAAGGTGTCACATGATCGCCTGGTCCGCTGCAGGTCGCAGCGGTGGTTTCGGGTGCCAAAGTCTCGCTATCGTCGGTGCTGGTGCTGTCACTATCAACAACTTTTAGCGGCGGCGGCGGTAACACACTAGTTGTAGCTGGTGCGCTGTCATCACTCCTCTTGGTTTGTTTTGTAAATCCAAATTGACTGAGGTTTGGCTGCTTTCTTTTTGACATTCTTATTAGTATCCACAAAATGCTCAAAAAAAAACGAATAAAGTATGTTTTGAACTGGAAGTTAAGCTAACATTCAAATCCCAACTCAGTGAGAAGTTCAAGTGGTGACGTAAACGTAGTAATTTCAGTGCAGCGCCGCCACGCATGGATGGTCACAGCAGGAGAGTAATAATGAGCGAATAAACACACAACATTGACACATTTTTTATATCATCATTTATTTCAGGAACCTTCATGTACAGAAAATCAAAAGCCGAGCCGAGCCGAGCTTAGCTCCCCCGTAATTCGAACCCTGCTTAAAATTATTTTGTAAGGAAGACACAAAACACACACATGCCGTCTTGCTAACGACACACAGGCTTATTAAATAGACAACTAAACCTTACAATAATGGCATCCCAATGAACAAAAAACCTAAATGATACAGTTGCAAGAACTTTTATTGAGCACAAGATGGCAGAGAAGAGCTCTGTGTCAAAAGCTTTGAAGCATCAACGCAGTTCGTTCAATATGGAAATGAATTAATGCCATGAAGATTTGCATGTGAAGAGTACGTGTTGTGCAAGTGTACATAAGATTGCAAGCGTACATTAAATTTGACAAGGCGCAAATCGGGATTCAAGCGTGAGAAAAACGAGATTTGCAGTCTATTCATTTTTTTGCAAGTGTAATTCATGTATTGTGAAACTGCAGCTTCATGCTAATGCAAAAATAAATATGACCTGTATTCTGTATTTTTCCGCGCTTTGACTTTTGGCACTATTTTTTCGCCAAAATACGGCCAAATGCATTGCAAGCCTGTAAACAGCGTTTTGCAAGCGAAACGACCTGTGTCAAGAACTGCAAAACGGATTAATAGCGTAAAACTAATCTGT
>JAUMHP010000060.1:17622428-17633410 GCA_032361065.1 Enteromius trimaculatus
GTTTTTTTTTTTTTTTTTATGAATTTATTTTTAAAAAAAGTTTTGTACAATAAGGTTGATCTACAATTTCATTTAATATACATTTTATACACACCAAGACAAACCTGTTTGCTTATTACTAACATATTTTAGCCAGCAAAGTTATTTATGCCTGCATTTTAAATAAAATAAAAATAAAATAAAAATGAAATTTAAAGTTAGTGTACAATTAGACTGTTTAGGCTTAAATATTCATCTTAAAATATATAATTTCCTGATTTTTTTCAAAATATAAATTCCTATATAGATCAACTCATTAACATGATTACTTGTTTATGAACACATTTTGGCACCCAAAGTCATTTATTAATGCATTTTCAAGCATTGCTCACTAGTTTAAGTTTTAGTTTTAAAACTGTACTGGTTGAGGACATTATCTCTAACGTTACTAGTTCCTTGTTGGAAACCAGCAGGTTTAAAGGGCCGGATCCTCTTTTTCTTAGCGAGAAACGATTCCAGAAGAGCACTGGCACAGTTCGAAAGAGTCTCCTGTCAAAGGCATTATTACTGTGGTTTCTCTGCTGCAGGTCTGGATGACTGACACACTCATTAGACTAACAGAGTAAGAAGGAACCATGAGGGACGCCGGAATCGTCCTCTCGTGCGTCTCAAACACAGTGATAAGAACAGCGGTTCAAAGGTAACCAGGTCAGAATGAACACATAACAAATTATTTGAGTTGAGCATTTCCAGACCTGAGCACTGAGTAACACACTGAACTGAGTCCAAGCTCTGTTTCCACACGTCAACACATCACCTGTCAATCAAATCAAATCAATAAGACAGCAGTGTTTGTGTGGCAAAAAACTCTGCTGATGCCATGAACAGACTCCGCTGGTTTAGAGCTAAAATGAATTAAATTCTACACAGCTTGTGATTTATACTGTACGTACAGTGATAGCGCAGAAGTCTCTGGGGACTGCTTTTATATTCTATATCTGGGCTACTTCAATGATGCTTCATCGTTTTAGGGGGGTTTTGGTTCTTTTTTGGGCAGTAAAGAATTAAAGATGCAATTAAAATAATATAAATATATTTTTTCAAAATTTTTTATTTTTAAAAAAAAAAAAAAAAAAAAAAAAAAAAAAAAAAATTTACATCTACAGCTAAAATGACCTCAGCAGCTCCAGAGATCATGTCCAAAACTCTACGTGAGAGATACACAATCACAAGGGCAGGACGACTCACAATACTCAGGGGTCTCTTTGAATCCACTTTTGGGGTCACAACGGGTCAGAAAGACACGCTAAAGCTCTTTTACCTGCGTACAGGCTCATAGTTACTCCGTTCTCTCCTCCTACTGTAGTCAAATAACAAACGTCACAAAAACAGACATGAAGGGCAGGCGGTTATTGACACTCGTGTGTTAGAGGCCCTTTGGAAAGCCAAAAATTACTCACATGAGTCAAACATCAAACACACATAGCAGAGGAATATTAATATGTGGTGAGCAGCGAGAGAAAACACTCAGGAGAGCAATCACACACAGACCTTTAAAGCAACATGTTGTGTGTTAGATAAAGGTCAAAGGTGAGGAACCCCCACAATTACAAACCATTACACACACACACACACACACACACTAGTTTATCATAAGATGTGAGCAGTTAGTTCTTCAGTGAGCAGAGTAAAGTGGAGGAACAATAACTGAACATACTACTCCCGCTCTTCCAGACTGCTGAATCTTCTCTTCTGTCTTCGGAAGGAAAGAAATAAACAAGAGAGGAAGGAAAAAGTAAGCTTGCATTCATTTAGAGCTTCAGCTGTGGAAACAGAGCAGCGTTAGGTGAGAAGTTGAGACGCATGATATTTTGACAACATCAGTATCTCCCTATATACTTTAAACAAAAGCTTAAACACAAAATAAAAAGTAAACATAATATAAAATAAAAAATACAAAAAATATATAAAAATAAAAACAAATTAAAACAATTTAAATAATATAAAGATGAAAAAATATAAAAATACAAACTAAAAGGGAAAGTAAAGTAAATTCAAAATAAAATATTTAATAAAGAAAAAGGTAAAATTGTAAAAATACAAATATACAAAAATAATATAAACAAAATGTAAATAAAATAAAAATAATAAAGTGCAATTAGGCTGGCATATACATATTTTCAGTTTTTTTTATTATGTAAAGAAAATTCGTACAAAATATGTTTTTTGCGAACACATTTTTAGAAATTTATTTGTGCACTTTAAAATACATGTTTTTTTTTTTATAAATAAATATATTATACATAGTTATTTAAAAATAAATTATACCTAATTTTATGGAGAAGTAGTATTAGCCTTTTGAAACAATTAAAAAAATATATATATATATATAAAGATAAAAAAAAATACAAACTAAAAGGAAAAAAACTATTTATTTTACATTTAGTTTTTTCCCTTTTAGTTAGTATTTTTTATCTTTATATATTAATTAAAAAAAATATATACTGTATTTTAAAAGGCTAATACTATTTCTTCATATAATTAGGTATAATTCATTTTTCAAATATTATATATAAAGTTAACCAACATTAGGTGCAGTATAGTCAAATCCAAAAAGATAACAAATCCCCTGAGAAAAATATAGACGTCCTAATCCTAGTTGTGTACATACTGCACATACTGCATATACTCCACATTTCTGTGATATTTCATTAAGTCTAGGATACTCATTTAAATGCCAACAGCTGCTTAAACTGGCTCAATTACACCACATTACAGCTGTGCTTTCACTTCAGCATTGGCGTGTAAATCAGTTCGTTATAAACCATACAGTCACATGATCATAAACTGCAGCCTCGTGTTTAATGTACAGTCCACGTGGGAAACACAGAATCAGCGATTTGAAGGGTCTTTCCTCTTGAGTGTGACGCTGTAATTACAGACGGACACTGTGCAGTCAGCATCACGCAGCGGTCCAGAGACACTGTAATCTATAAACCACATCAATATAGGCATTTTTAAATTGCCTTTGGTCATAGAATGCGGAAATGAGAGATTGAGTGAGAGGATGGACGAAAGTACACAGTGAAAGACTGGGGAAGCAACATTTCCCTATACGAACCTAGTAGGAAGCTCATCAAAGCTCCATTTCCTGTTTCCAGGAAAAAGCATCAAACATCGACTTATAACAAAAAATCTATTTATACAACAGCCTTTAAAGCTTTCAGAAACATACTCCTCCATAACGCCCCAAAAACATCAAGGGAGTAAGGGCAGGTTAGGTTACTGATTAGTGATCACCAGATTACAAGCTGAGTCTTTAAAATGATGTATGTGACACTTATGTAACAAAGTAAAAAAAAAACAAAAAAAACAATTCCAGCAGCTCTGTCTATTTCCAGCAACCTTAGGAAAATAATTCATGATCAATTCAAATGAAAATTATATGTGGCAACATTTCTGGCTCCATTCTGCACCAGCGAGGGAAGGGGGGGGGGAAAGCACTAAACAAAGAAAAGCAAGAGGAGGAAGAGCAGAGTGAAAATAGAAACACAGTGGTGATGTGCAGCAGAAACACAGCAGATATGCTCAGCGATAATGAAACACACTGTTTCATGAAGCAGATGGCTTGTGTGAGCGGTTTTTAATTCTCTTACTTCCCTGCCAAAAAAATGTCAGCGGCTCATGAAGGTTTTTGGGTGTGTTTAGGTGCACCTGGATAGTCAAGCTGAGACTGGGCAAAAACAAGTGGGATGTACAGATGGATGAAGACTATCTCTATAAACCAGAACTTGATTTATCAAAGACACTCTTGAAAGAATATCATTTTGAGGATTGTGATTCATTCATTCGGCACATATACGCCAATTAAATTGTACGTAAATTCTGAAAGCAATGCTCAAACTTAACGAAACTTGGAACATATGAACATCAGAACAATTTGAGAAAATGCACCATTTTTCATCCAATTCCGTCTATATGGGGTGCTATAACTAGGAAATCCTTATGGATCTGCCACTTTGATTAAAGTAGTTCAGTTCTCGGACAACAATGTTTATGTTTAACCAAACTTTGGTCATTTTCCTAACTTTTGCCATTTATTTAGACCCCCCAGATTGCAAAATGTGGCTATAACTTGAGTTGTTGTTGTTTTATTTGGCATAAATAGAGAAATGGGCATGGGTCTGGAAACCTAGGAGCTTACTTTTTTGCAAGAGTAATTTCTCAAAAAACAGACCCAAATGTCATCTTACGAGACACAAAAAAATAACCAAAGGTGAAGGTTTTTCTGTTAGCAGACAGTGTTGGTGAATCTCAGTGATTCTACTCAATCATCTGGTTTGCTGCCATTATTGGCCACTTCTGGTAACCATAGGTGGTACTCTATGAGAGGATTTCATTGATGGGATACAATCATACCCACTGATGCCGGTCATTAAAGTTCACAGTGTGGATTTTCAAATAACACCAGGATGAAATGCTCTGTTTCTCACCTCACTTTTCTTTTGTTCGGCATTTTTCAAGTAAAAATTTGACATCTAAATAACAGTCATAAATCAGGCAGCAGGTTTGACAGCGACATGTCCTTACCTGTCAGCATCAGTCACCAGGGCCAGACGACCATAATCCCATGCCACTTTCCGCAAGATGGAGAAGACAAATAGAAGAACCTGAGAGACGGAGATACAGTCAGTCAGAAGTCAAGCTAATACACAAATTCAACAGAATACAGAATATGTTATGATCATACCATTTGACTGTATGGGGGTGCTCAATGTCTGATTTCACATACACAGAACTAACGCTTTTCTCACAATAAGTTAATATACAGCCTATTAAAATAATGCTGTAAATAATCTGAAAAGAAAGAAGCTTTAAATAAATATTTTAACCTGGGTGAGTAAATTCAATCACCCCTATAGATTTAAATTCAATTTAATTTTCCGTGATCCGTGACCGACAGAGAGGTGCGTCTTGGTGGCAGGGATTTAAAGCTTTAGTGAGACTCAAATTGAGGCAGAGTGAAAGACTGGATTTTTTTTCGATTTGGTAGGGTACTGTCACACTGGAGTCGGCACAGGAGGTCTCCGATGAGGGGTGGGCACTGGAGTCACTGGATTCGGGAATGGCTCTCCTGGCCGTGACTTGCGGAACGGAATCCGCGGTGCACTGGAACAGCTCTCCTGGCCGTGACTCGGGAACGGGACTCAAGAATGGCACTCCTTTCTGTGTTTGCGCAATGGAATCCACGTGACACTGGAACGGCTCTCCTGGGCGTGAATGCAGAACGTAATACGCAGGGATCAGGGGTGGCTCTCTGGGCCATGACTTGGGAACGGGACTCTGGAACGGCACTCCTGGCCGTCACTGCGGAACGGAATCCACAGGGATCAGGGACGGCTCTTTTAGGGGCGTGAATCGGGAACAAGCCTCGGGAGGCGCTTACGTGGGGTTGCCACTGGACGCCAATCAGTTGGAGAAGGGTCTGGCGACCGCTCTTGCAGCATGGGCATCAGATAGCACTCTTGCGGCGGGTCTGTCAGCACGTTAGTGGACGATGAGTTGGCTCCGGCTCGTGCCCGGACGCTTCCCAGACACCGGTAGATAGTCTGGGAGATCCACGGGGCGATGATAACAAGCCAGAGCCGGAACAGATGGATGATGACCGCATCGTCCAATCCGTGACAGAACTCCTCAGAGTAATCGAAGAAGGGGATGTCCTTCTGGACCAGGACGCAGAGGGGGGTGGCGAACTCCATCGCCGTTTTTGGGTCAGTCCTTCTGTCACACTCACGTGCCGTAAGGAGAACACAGGAGTTGCGGAGTGTGCAAACGAGTGTCTTTTAACTCTCAAACTCAGGAACATAGGATACAATGCAGACTTGAAGACATATAGACATAAGGACTGGCAAGAGAGACTCACTATTTGGTAAGATTTGAAAATTCCGATTCGACTGTGAAAGGGACACCCCTACTTCTTAGGTGAAAGAATATAATTTAGGGGATTTTTTTTAATTAATTAATTCAGCAAGCAAATTAAATGTTTGGCCATGGCCTACTTCTATTAATGAATGTATCTTCTGAACACAACAAACTAACTTACATCTTATACATAAGAACATCAGGACAATTTAAGGGAATGCACCAATTTCCATCCAATTACGTACATATGATCTACTGTTTTGATCAACAAAGTCAGCACTTGGTCAACAATAATTCTGTTCTAGCCAACTGTGGTCATCTGTTTAGATCCTGATGACAACAGTCACCAGATTGAGTAAAAGAAAAATGCTGTTAATAAATCGGAGGATAAATCAAGGCTTAATTGTTCTGCTGATGTGGTCTGGGGCTTTTAATCAGGTTTATATTGACCTGAGCAGAGATGAAGAACTCGTTTGCTGTTTACACTGCTGTGTAACTCGCAACTGAAGACATCAGAGAGAAACACAGGTCAAGAGGGCAGCCAAGGTGCTGAGTTAGGCAAGCTGACGGAGTTAGTAGTTTAAACTACTGATGTTACGTAGCGTTGACAGCAACTCGAAATGCAAGGTCACTTGATTTTTCCATATGAAGAGATCATGTAAATATAACTCTGACCAGACACCCAGAAATGTGGGTCAATCCACTGGTGCCAAGGTCAACATTCTGAAAGTCTGTTCTATTAGTATAGCACAGCACTGCTGTGTATTTAGATTCAACTGATTTTAAACAAGGCATGATTAATAGATGGATTTAACTGATTGCACGTAGACAGGAAAAGGCTGAGCTTGCCATCTCTTCGCCAGATCACCATGACATGTCAATTCGCACAATTAGATGTATAATTCAGCCTACTTTTAATAATAATTTTTTTTCTATGCTCAGGTAAATTTAAAGCAAATAAATCAAACTATTCTTACCTTTTACAAATACAACTCAAAGATGTAAAGGTGCATATTTTTCCATACAGGACCCTTACCAGGAAGCACATAAAGTCCAGCGCGAGGACAGTGGGAACTCCTCCGAAGGGCAGGCCCTGCAGCACGGTACTGCGGATCCGGGCTGAATAGCAGTAGTCTTTGGTAGCATTGCTATAACAGTTGGCATGACTCGTACAGGTCGGGTTCCCGAAACTCCACATCATCATGACCAGATGTTTCACCTCAATCACTGCAACATCCTGGAGAAGAATCTGAGGAGAACATGAAACAGATCATTTATACTCATTCTAACTACACAAAAATATAACATCCCTATAATAACAGTACCTATTGGTTATATATATATATATACATATTACATATTTCTAATTCACATATCACTGATGTGTGTCAGAGCCAACTTTTTGACAGTGACTTTTATTTTGACAGTCGCTTAGTAATTTTCCTGAAAACTATAAAGATGGATTTATCTTGTTTTGAAAAATAGCTCTTCAATTGTTACGCATGCTAGTTTATTTTTTGCATACACCTCATCATATTTATTACATATTTTACATATGTGCCATCAGTCAAGCTTTCCCATCTCTTTGGAGTGTTACGAGCTGTTAGTGCATAGATAAGATCCCTAAAGTTGCAAAGACTTAAGTTTTAAAACCAAAGGTATTCTTTATAAAAGTTATGACTTGTCCACACCCCCCTAAAACGGCTCGTTTAATCACGCCCCAACTTTTCTATGTCACAGAGTGGGTTTATTATAACAGCCCCCAAATGCATAAGCAAAGAAAGAAAGCTGAGCTATTATTGTGTCTGTAGTGTTGCTGCGGGCGCCATGTTCTGGAGATGCTGTGTGTCGTTGTGAAAGTCAAACTACTTGTGCTTCCAAAAGAGGACACAACTAGAAATCAGTGTTAAGTTAGCATTGCAACCTTGCTTTTTCCAAATCGACCCGTTTTAGGAGGCGTAATGTACAGTATGTAATGTACAGTACAGTACCTCATAAACACATTGCATTACACCAAATACACAAAATATTGTGCTTTTTAGCAACGTCATATGATGTCTTTAATTTAGTATTATTAAAGCTGTACCAAATGCACAGTCTCTGGCTTTTCTCCAACATTTCCCTCTACATTTAGAGCATTCAAATGGACAATCATCACCCTTTAATCAACACTGAGACAACAGGCAGATATGAAAGCAGTCTTCTCGCCCTCGTACTGAGTGTGGTTATATAATGCAGATCTTTCTGACGCAATGGAGCACTAGACACTCGTTTGATGAGTGTCCAGCTCCTCTCCTCCGTCTGAATCAGCCCACTCGTCCAGCGCTCTCACACGCTCCGGCAGCAGCCATCATTCCCTCTGCGGCCATGCGCCGCCAACACCTCGGCAGGAACCATGGGAAATCTAAACAGCCCACACAGATCCACGGTACTAAAAACAGGACAGATCCTTTCAGCTACATCTAAAAAATGATTTGAGGCAAGCTCAGGGGAGTCGGGTGTTTGTGACAGATGTCTGTGTGGGAGTTTTCTGACTGAAGGGAAACGGATGTCTAACTGCTAATGATCTGAGGTTGTAGGTTCGAACATGTGTAGATACATTCAGTGCAATGCTGCAGAGACAGGTGAATGTTCTATTATCAGACCGTTTAACCAGTTGCTGCAATCACTAGTTCAACCGTGATTGGACGTCTTTGCACAGCTATTATAATTGGCCGGCAGTAAATAAGAGGAAAGGCAACGATTTGCAGTAAATGATGACTTCGATGTGGGTCAAAATGTGATGTTTTTTATAATGCCTAATAATAAAAACAATAATAAACTTATTATTATTAGATTAATTATAAATTATACTATTATTAAAAATGCCTTTGGGTAAGTAATACTACTACTACTACTGTAAAATACATCATATAAAGTTATAAAACAACTATAAAACAATATTAATTATCATAATTTACATAAATTATACATTTAAATACAACACACATAACACTCGAAAAGAAATGAGATGGGGGGGGCACATTCTTTTATGAATTATCATGAATTAAAATGTGATTCTGAAATAGGCGCAAACGTTTCTATAAACTATTTAACCTGATAATTATAAATCTGCATTGCCTCCCAGAAGGCATAAGACTTAAGACTGATAATATAAACTTTTACAGGCTTGCATCAGTATTGCCTGCTCATTTTATACTAGATGATGAATCAATTAATACATTTCATTGCTTTCAATCTTCAGCAGATGAAAAAAACCTTACTTTTAGAAAACCAAAAGAGTGCATTGTTTACATAAAGAGCACCCTACATACATTTTTAAAAGTTCCCAAATTTGGGGGGTTTGTTATAACATCAATTAAAAAAAGAAAAAAGTAAAAAAAAAAAAAGAAAAATATTAAAATCTTGAAAACGTTTTATTTTATTTTGGGTGATCTATTTCTGCTGCAAAGTGGTAAAAGTGGGATTATATCGAGCATACAGAGCCATAGGGTCATACATTCGATGGAAAGTGTATTTAAACCGTGTTCCTTTGGTCTAAAGAGGAAACACAGATAATGCACGAGCACTAATCCTGAAACCCTGGCTCTTCTGTACGTGAAACAGATTGAGCTTCATCACAGAGTCGGTGCCAGTAACGGCTGAGGATGACTGGATCAGCGCCGAAGAGACATGATCCAGCCCCTGGCACTGTCTGAACACAGCACACGAGCGGCTAATGGGCTCGATTCGCCAGCTGAGAATCACTGAGACTCGGGCTTCGCACAGACACACAGAGAGAGAGACACAGAGAGAGAGAGAGAGGGAGGATAAGAAGGTGAGGTCGGGCTGCAGCGGCACTGCGGTACATTGTTCTGCTACACTGGCCTCAGGAGCCGTTCCAAACACCCAGTGTGCTGCCTACATAGACAGCAGCACGACACACTCCACTGCAGTCCTCTTAGTTCTGTATCATGTACATAGTCATGAAAAAATATATACTATATTATACTTTAATGCTAGTGCTGTCAAGCCATTCATTGCATCCAAAATAAAAGTTTGTTTACATAATATATGTGTGTGTGCTGTTTATTTATTATGTATATATAAATAAACACATTCAGTATAATCTTTTAAATATTGACATGTGTAATATAATATACAAAAAATGTTAGTAGGAGCAATATAACTAGGCCTAGTACATAATGCCAAGTTTATAGTATACACTTAGTACACTGCTAAAGCAGAAGGAAATGCAGAAAAGAGAGTATTTTTACATAAACAGACAACTTTTGTTCTGATGTAGGAGTTAAGTGCTTGTGGAAAAAGTTAGTCTTAAGCTTAGTGTTGGTATTGACAATTGAAATATTTGGCTTTGTGACCCATTTTTTAATCTGACAGACAGAAAGCCTGTGTGAATGTCCCCTTAGTAGTAAGCTGTCTAAGTAGCCAATGCCGCTTGCGGAGCAGCACTAGTACTGAACAGCATCACTCATGCATTCAGAACAAACACACAGCTTGTAGAAATGCAGTCACGCCAGTCCTATAACGACCGGGAAACTCATGGCTCATTATCTTCAGAGCAAGACATGGTTATTAATATTCTCCATTCTTCAATGGAAAACCAATGGAGTGAAAATAACGCTGTTCTCAATCATTTCCATTCATTCAAAAGCATCACAAATGATAAATATCACAATTGATATTCAGCTCAAAGTAAAAATGGTAATAAAGATTAAAAAAGGGATATTTACGAGTTGATATTGAATAAACTCCTCAAGACACACGCTCTGAGGTTCGTAAATGTGTCTCTTTAACTTCACGTCATTACATAAGACTTGAGAGAGTTCAGCTGACCGGTTCTTCAAGCAATCTCAGGTCGAGTCAGACAGGAGTCTAAATGATGACCGGTGAGTGACTCAGCTGCAAATTCAATAACATCTCCAAATGATTCAGAGAGTCATTCCACTGATTCATACTGGTCTTTCAGTTCTATGCTGATTCGTTGTTACCTAAATTAATCTAACCAATTAATTCAGGTAACAAGAAGCTGAATTAAAAAAAAAAAAATATATATATATATACATACATACATGAATTAT
>JAUMHP010000060.1:17695331-17708660 GCA_032361065.1 Enteromius trimaculatus
TCTTTTTTAATAAATCTGCAAAAATGTCAACAATTCTGTGTTTTTCTGTCAATATGGGGTGCTGTGTGTACATTAATCAGGAAAAAAAAAAACTTAGCAAATGGCTGCAATATAACGGAGTGAAAAATTGAAGATTATTTATGTTATTTATGTATTTATTTTAATTATTTCCAGAATAAAATGGCCAATTTCTTTCTTTTTCATTGAGGTTTTTGTATGTAACCTAAATACACAGAATTAAATAATATTGTCACTTTTTGTGCACATTTTCTGACAAAACTACAGCTTGACTGCAAACGACTGACAATACAATTGTTTACAAGGGTTTTTTTTTCTGTATTTTCTTTAGACAATTCATCTCAAGCTCTTCAGTGACCCTGTTCAGCTCTCTATCTCTCAGCTTCAGTCAATAATATATAAAAAAAAACCCTCAGAATCATTGATGCCTACATCAGAGAAGCTGCCGAGAGAGAAACTTCAAAATCAAAGCACATGTGGAAACATCTCCTCGTCATTTTGAGCTCTCATGTGGCACAGAAAATTGCTCTTTTGAAGAAATCTAAACATGCGGCCTATTCTGCAAACCCACCAAATAATGAGCTTTATTTGTCTCTTGCTCAGAAGCAGCAAATGCAAGTCTTATGTGAAGGCGTCTAACAAAAAACACAGAGGGTCTCCATCACAAAATGACACGAAAACAAGGCACAGACTCTAAACTTTCCCCTACAATCAGTCTAAAAGACTCCAGCCAGTGCATATAGACATGTTTAGTGGGTTTTAAGGAACATCTGTGGTTAAAATGGACATCAGATTCAAAATATGGAAAAATACAGCAACGTGTACCAATGCTTTCTAACACTGAACAGGTTTATCTTCATAGCATACTCTCTTCGAGGCGCAGATATTGTTTCCTGTGTTAAATTCTCATAGAAAGTCCAGAATCCCAGTGACCGTAATGAGATACCAATTGACAGTCAAAACAAACCAAACTTCTCCTAAACAACTCCAACAAACGAATACAGACAGACAGCAAGAGAAACAAAGATAAACACTCGCACACTTGTAGACGAGGTGAGAAATGACGTGGGAAGTGTGAGAAAAAAAAAAAAGAGTCACTGTGATAAAAGCCTGTCTGTCAAAATACATCACGAACACAGGCGCTAGACCAATGACGGTCTCTGTGTTTCACGACAATACAAACAGAGCAGGCCGCACGCTGACAAAAACACAGTCAAGACAACAAAATTTAAGTACACAGACATAAGGTACTTAAAATAATGTGTATCAAGATTGTGCTTAAGTGTACTTTATTGTGTATCTATACTGTAAACCGTATCTGCACCTTAGTTTGATGTAACCCATTAGTACACAGCTTAAATACATGTAATATCTTTCTAATTACATTAAAGTACAGAATTTTATACCGGCATGAGGCACTTAAAGAGTGTATAAAGATTGTACTTAAGTGTAAGTAGCTGTGTAACAGATTCTGTGTAGCTAGTGTTGTTACAGTACCAAACATGTCTGTATTCTGTACCGATATATAAGTGACTCTCAGAGCAGTTCTGAAGATGTTTATGTATTTATGTCTTCATTGAGACGGCAGATGCTGAAATCACGAGCGTCATGCGCTTCAGTGTACAAACCCAATTCCAAAAAAGTCAGGACACTGTACAAATCCGAATGCACTGATGTGGAAGTGCCACATTTCTATATTTTATCCAGTATAGAATATATAGATGACATGTCAAATGTTAAACTGAGAAAATGTATAATTTTAAGGGAAAAATAAGTTGATTTTAAATTTCATGGCAGCGTCTGGGGACTGAGGAAACAAGTTGCTCAAGTTTAGGAATAGGAATGTTGTCCCATTTTTGCCTAATACAGGCTTCTAGCTGCTTAACTCTCTTAGGTCTTCATTGTCACATCTTCCTCTCTATGACGCGCCAAATGTTTTCTATGGGTGAAAGATCTGGACTGCAGGCTGGCCATTTCAGTACCTGGATCCTCGTTCTACGCATCCATGATGGTGTAATTTATGCAGTATGTGGTCTGGCATTGTCTTGTTGGAAAATGCAAGGTCTTCCCTGAAAGAGACAATGTTGTTCTAGAACTTGGATATACCTTTCAGCATTGATGGTGCCTTTCCAGATGTGTAAGCTACCCATGCCACATGCACTCATGCAACCCCATACCATTAGATATGCAGGCTTCTGAACTGAGCGCTGATAACAACTTACACTAACAGTTTTCCAAAAAGAAGTTCAAATTTAGATTTGTCTGACCACAGAACAGTTTTCCACTTTGCCACAGTCAATTTTAAATGAGCATTGGCTCAGAGAAAACGCCTGCGCTTCTGGATCATTTTTTAATATGGCTTCTTTTTTGACCTATAGACTTTTTGTCGGCAAATGGCACGGTGGATTGTGTTCACCGACAATGTTTTCTGGAAGTATTCCTGAGCCCATATTGTGATTTCCATTATAGTAGCATTCCTGTTTGTGATGCAGTGCCGTCTAAGGGCCAGTAAATCACGGGCATCCATTATATCCATTGACCCTTACGCACAGAGATTGTTCCAGATTCTCTGAATCTTTGGATAACATTATGCACTGTACACGGTGATAACTTTAAACTCTTTACAATTTTTCACTGAGAAACTCCTTTCTGATATTGCTCCACCATATTTTGGTGCAGCATTGGGGAAACTGGTGATCCTCTGCCCATCTTGGCCTTTAAAAGACACTGTCACACTGAAAGGCTCTTTTTATACCCAATCATGTTGCCAATTGACCTAACAAGTGGAAAATTGGTTCTCCAGCTGTTCCTTATATGTACATTTGACTTTTTCCAGCCTCTTATTGCTACCTGTCCCAACTTTTTTGGAATGTGTAGCTGTCTTAAAATCCAAAATGAGCCAATATTTGCCCTGAAATTTCAAAATGTCTCACTTCCAGCATTTGATATGTTATCTATATTCCTTTTGTAAATAAAATGTAAGTTTATGATATTTGTAAATTATTGCATTCCTTTTTTTATTCACAATTTGTACAATGTTTTTTGGAATTGGGTTTGTATGTAGCAAACAAAGCTGCGCATATATGCCATTCATTCATAATTACAGACAGAGACGCACAGAACATACAGGACTTAATATTTACAGATACTAGTCCATATAGCAAACTCTAGGCCATGTTACAGTTAGCTGCTTGTTACATCTACATAATTACAAACTCTAATTACAGGCTGTTTTATACGTAACTTAGTTACATGATGAATAAATTTTATTTCATGTAAGTACAACGGCTACTACTAAGAACCTAATTAGGTAATTTCTCTGTATTATGACACCTTAAAATAAAGTGTTACCAGAAATTATTATTATTATTATTATTATTATTACTTTGTAGACTAAACAGGTGATGTTGCTAGATGTTTCTCAGAGCAAACTACATTAGCTCTCCCTCAGGATTTCAAAAGCGGTCTTTATTGTAGAAAAGCTCCAGTCAGACCGCAGCGAAGTCTACAATTGTTGACATCTTGCTGCACCTCCGCTTTCACCCCCTTAACAAAAACATCAATAAAGGAATCAATTAACTGGTAATTTAATTCATCCTCCAGGAATCGGCCGTCTCCAGAGGGATCCCCACTACTAGTCAATTACAACCTCATAGGTTGGTAAAGATTCTGTATGTGGTGCGATATTTACAAAGGCCGGCATTATTCTCCGAGAGGAGTGGACTGGAAAGACAGAAACGCAGGAGGAGAAGGAGGCCCCGGTTTCTTAAAGGGCAGCTCCTCTTTTGATTGTTATGGGAGAGCTTGGAGAACATTAGCCCCTCGCCAGCAGAACAAAGGTTACGACTCACAGAACACCCTTTAGACTCTTCCTCTCTTTTCAAACTCATGTTTTTCTCTGCACTGCTTACGGATCCAGAAGCCCTCGCTACAGCAGAGGACGTAAAGCCTGCAGCCGCTGACCTATAGAGGAGAAGTTTAACTGACCCTCCAGATCTCAACAAGCAGTGTTCCCAGAGGAAAGGATTATCGCTCATTTATATCTGGCCAGTCTTCATGGAGATCTCAGACGTTTCTCAAAAAATCCTTTCACAAGGTACTGACAGACTCCATATTAGACTTTATGAGTGTGTGGAGTTCTGAATTTCAGTTCAGTTCTTGAATTTAAATATGAGAAAGCAGAATTAAAACTAAATTAAATTCAATACATTAATACACTTTAGATGATAGAAAGATAAATAGAACGATAGATAAAATGAAAGAATGATAGAACGATAGATGAATAGATGGATTGTTGGATGGATGGATGGATGGATGGATGGATGGACGGATAAATAAACATGACAATGGATAGATGGATAAATGGACAGAAGGATGGATGGAAGGATGGACAGAATGATGCATGTACGGATGGATTGTTAGATGGATGGATGAACAAAACCATGGATGGATGGGAGGATGGATGGATGGATGGATGGATGGAAGGATGGACAGAATGATGGATGTACGGATGGATGGATGAACGAAACCATGGATGGATGTACGAATGGATGAATGGACAGAACGATGGATGGGTGGATGGATGGTTGGATGGACAGAACGATGGATGGATGGATGGATGAACAAAACCATGGATGGATGTACGAATGGATGAATGGACAGAACGATGGATGGGTGGATGGATGGATGGACAGAATGATGGATGGATGGATGGATGAACAAAACCATGGATGGATGGATGGACGGATGAATGGACAGAACGATGGATGGGCGGATGGATGGATGTATGGATGGATGGAGGGATGAATGGACAGAACGATGGATGGATGGATGGAGTTATTCCTATGTATGTATGTTTTCAGTATGTCTGTACTTTTCTTTCTGGAAGCTCGATTTCTTGTGTGTAAACGCTCTTTCTGACCACTAATATGTGTATATATAGGATCTTTTTGTGTATATATAGGACCTTTTAGGGGTAAACAAGGCACAAAGGCATACCTTTTCAAAAAGCATCACCCCAGTCACAGCTTTCTTACCTTTTTGTCCTGAGAGCGTTTATTACAATCTAATCTTCTCTAAAGGGGGTTTCCATATTATCCACAACTCCTAACTTTACTCCGCGAAGTCAAAGAGGGCCGAGGCGCTTGTTTAAATTCTAGCCGGGACAAAGCCCATTGAGCACCTGACAAGCCTGAGCAGGGAAGGCCTCACAGGGCGAGAGAGAACAGATGCCAGCGATCGAGGAGACACAGACCGATAAAAAGAGCACGTAGGCCAGCTTTACTGTAATCTAGGCCTTTAAAAGCCATATCCATTCAGCCTCCGGAGTGCCTCGCTCACACAGACACAGAAAGGCTTTCACTTTCCCCCACCGTCCGTATCTGATAACCCTCGCCCCTCAGAGACACCCTCTCAGAGCTCTGAATGGATACGGCTGCTTGCGTTAAGGCACTGAGTACATTGGACATTTTCTATGCCCACCTTAATTGTGAGCATCCAAACAAAGGGTGGGAAAGTTTCTTTAAGTTAAGGTACACAAAAGTAACCCAAGTCAGACTCGCAAGCTTCACGCTAGCTTTCCGGAGGTCAAAGAAGGTCTTTAAAAGAATAGTTAATGTTATTTTAAACTTACATGTCTCGATTCAAGAAATCACAGGGTTCATTTTGACCCATTAGTGTTGCCAGATCTTGCTAGAAAAACTAGTCCATAATAAAATCAAATATAAACACACGTTTGAAATAACCCATATATATACCAAAAAAAGCACCAATTCACAAAAACTCAGACACTTAATAAGCGTTACTTATAATAAGTGGACATGGCAACCCCAGGTAGCCTTTTAGACATGGACAAAACAGATCTTTCAATGGTGGTTTAGTTAAAAATAAAAAAAATATTGTTCGCTGAAATATTACTTAATATGCTACAAAAATTGGGAACATCAAACACATATAAAGCAAAACAATATGACAAGGTGTAAATATGAAATTCATCTGAATGCTTTCATCTTAAAACTTTTTAACGCCATGCCAGACTCAAGGGTATTTTCTTGGTGATCCCTGATTAAATTAATCGAAATAAATTTTAAATATAAAATAAAGACTATTTAAGTACTTTTTGCAAAAAAATATTGCATAATATGTCTTTATTTCTGGTTCATTTTCATGTTTGATTTAATGTGTTCCAACTCACCTAACTTTTGGAGCTTGACAATGTGGTCAATATGAACCCTTTAATGACAATACTTTGGGAAAAAATTACATGAAGGTGAGTAAATAATGGCATTCTTATTAATTATTCCTTTTTATCCTACACTGGGGGAAAAAATTACATTTTGAAGCTGACTTTTTATTTTATTGCTAGTGATGTTTACCAGCATTTTCTACGTGCACACACAGAATCTTCACCTCCCAGCTTGTCCTCACCATTAGTGCATTCCACCTAGAAAAGTCTCTCTTTTTGCAGACTGACCCCTTTGTGTGGTTTACATTGACACACAGGTGCTATACTTGACCTGGGACACTAATCCTCTGACCTCTGACTCTTCAGATAAAGGCTGAACGATATACTAAGCCGAGCTGTCACTCAAAGTCCTGGACCAGAAGTGCAACGGCTTGGTTTGAGTCCATAGACGCGAGTGTCCAGATTTGGGAACAGACGGGGGACATAAAGAGATTTAACACACAGCTGTGAACACGACGTATTTCCCAAAATTCACTTCGGCGTGTGCTTGGACATCATAAAAGGTGAATGTTTGCCCTAAAAAATAAAGATTTCCTACCTGTCTAAGTGAGGAATAGGAGTTTTGTCCTTGGTGTCCAGCGTTCATGTCTTAATGAGCTGGATTTGTCCCATCTTGTCTCGAAGGAGGGTGTGTTTGCAGAGTCTTTCAAGTGAGTTTATGCAGCGTTAAGCGTCCAATAAACCCCTTTTGAGTGGTAGCCGTTCTTGGGACTCATCAGCATCATTAAACACAGCAAACGTTTGGTGCTTTTCAAAGCAGATTACATCAGGTCAGCTTCATTTGACCTCTAATTATCCTTGACATATGTTTGACCCCCGGGGGTCAGACTCCAGCGGCTCTGCTTATTAAGGGACGTCAGCGGAGAGTTGAGCCAAGGTCAGAACCTTAACATTCAAAACCAAATCAAGACGGTTTTCTCCATAAATACTGACCCTGGTGATTGTAGGACGGGTAAAGGATCACAGAGTGGCCAAAAATGAGAAAAGAACTACTTCTGAACAACTTTTGAAATTCATTTAATACTTTTTCTTGTCTAAAAGTGTGTAAAAACCTCATTTGATTTGTTTCCTCGTTGGTTCTCTTGAAGCTAAAAGCCTGTTTTATGTTATAAGCACAAATCCGTGACTTACTTTGGTATGACGTCCGGAGATTCTCAGACTGCAGGTGTCTAATATGTGTAGATTTAGTTTTATCTTCAGCAGACGCATCTAAAAACACAAGGTCATTTGTTGTGTTTTCCCATGGAAATCTGGCTACGGAGATACTGACAGCGGTCTGAAGCACAGATGTCCGAGGAAAACTTCGTAATAAAGCTTTGGAAGGGAAATGTGAAGAGTTTTAAAAGACAGATAGAGCGATGGACAGACAGATCTGGAAAAGAAGAAAAGAACGGATGTGATGCATATGTGAACGAAAGAGCGAGAATGTGAATGCCAGACAGAATGAGAGAATGTTTGATAGAGTGATACAGGGGGAACGATAGAAGGAGAATGCGGGAATGGTGGATAGAAGGAATGACAGAGTGAGAATAAAAGTACAAGACTGAGAACAACAGGTTGATACACAAATGAGAAAATGACAGAGAGAGGGATAGATAAATACAGGGAGGATTAGGGATGAGAATGACAGGATGAGAGGATGAGAGAGCGAAAAAATGATAAAGCAAGAACAAGAGAAATTTATAATAATAGAATGAGAACAAAAGAACAATGAAAGTAAAAAGAAGAATAATGGATAGTTCGAGAATGAGAGAATGATGCAACAAGAATGAAAGAATAAAAGAGGGAAAGTGAGAGCGATAAAACAAGAATGAAATATTAGAGTCAAGAATAAGAGAACTAGAATGAAGAAACGAGAAAACGAGAATGAAGGAATGATGGGGAAAAAATGAGAGAACGATAAAACAAGAATGAAGGAACGAGAGAACAAGAATGACAGAATGAGAATGAAGAAAAAAATAGAACCAAAATGAGAGAATGATAGATAGAACGAGAATAAGAAAACGATAATCCAAGAATGAAGGAACGATAAAACCAAAATGAGAGAATGATCAAATGAGAATGGCATTAAACTGAGAGAAGAGTAAACTGAGGATGTTAAACAAATTGAGAATGAGAAAATGATCAAACTAGGATAAAAGAATGACAACAAGAACAAGGGAATGATAAAACGAGAATGAAGGAAGGATATAACGAGAATGAGAGCAATATAGAACTAGAACATGAGAACGATAGATAGAACAGAAAAATAAAACTATTCATAGAGAGAAAACGATAAAATAATAATTTGAACAAAAACAAAATAATAACAGATATAAGAAGAAAGAACAGATGGAATGAGATAGATCGATGATAGATGATTGATTTAAATTACAATACCGTTAAAATACAATTACAACTAAAAAGTTACTATAAATAAAATTACGACTATGAATACTAATAAAAACTGTAGTAAAATGGACCAAACAATACTTCCAATAGTTAAAAATATAGCTCATTGGAAATACATGTCTCTGAATATATTCCTGCAAAACTGCAGAAACGCACCTCTACATACGAACCGCTGCAGTTTCCAGTTAAAATGACACTAGAGGCACACAGAAGTATGATTTACAGGTACATTTCTGATTAATAAAGGCCAATTTCTCACACAATTAGCTGCAGAGTGTTATGTCTTTACAGCTTTAAAACATTTTTAACATCCTGCACGATTTGAAAAGTGATACCTTTGAACGTTATCGTGACATATACAGCGAGTTTAGTTCAGAAGGTTTACTCTGAAGCTCATGTGAAGCCGCGCTGCACGGTTCGAGTCCTGGGTTTGGTGTAGGGGATATTTCCCCTAACATGACAGAGCATCAGTCTTTAGTGATGCTTACTGGATATTTGAATTCTGAACGGCGAGCAGCATTATAAAAACATTGCAATACGTACCTATACCACCCAATACAAACATGCCACGGTCACGTATTAAACCTGTGTTTTAGTGCCGCTCTCTGGACATTTCACTTCGAAACTGCTGCAAAACGTGCCATAAGGTACATAATTACAGACTTGAAGAAATGTATCTAGAGACACGTATTTCCACTGAGCCTGGGTTGATTTTCTTTGTTCTGCTGACAACGAAAGACAATATTTTGAAGAATGTTTGTAACCGGGCTGTTTTGGGTCATAGTACTAATTTTCTTACTATGGAAATCAATGGTGACAAAGAAATTCATACTGGTTTGAAACTACTAAATAATGACAGAATTTTCATTTTTGGGTGAAAAAAAAAGTAAGAAAGAGAGTTCGGCTGAATGTGGATCCAAAAATGGTGGCTCTATAGCATCACTGTAAACGAGTGTGAGTCCACTGCTGTGCTTGCATATGATCACACACAGGTCCGCAGGATTTCAGGGTCAGAAAAATGGGCAAGGAGGCGTTTCATCCGTCAGTTAGTGACCTTGGATGTGTTCCGCCCCGAAGCGGTTTCTGCACAGACAGAGCGCTGTGACACATGTGGTTTGCACAGAAATATGGCCACCCTGAGGCGCAGAAACGCCCTTCATTGGTCGGCCTCTGCTCAGTCACTCCTGGACTCTAGCATTTGTCAAGGAGATCTAAAGATTTGGACACGGACAATGTGCCGTGAAGCGAGGCGGGTGTGTCCATGGAGAAACCAGAGAGTCCCGAGCAGAGGAAGTGACAGAAGAGGTCAAAAGGTCAGCGGACGGGACAATGCAGGATGATGTCTGCTGCGGACCTAGCTTCTGCTTTTACCCAAACAGAGCTGTGCCATCATCACACGCGACAGCACATTAACACCTCCTCATTCACGACAGACCTTCTCTCTGTTCCACGTCCAGCACCTTTCATATGTTTAAAAACCTCGTCGGAGATGTTTAGCTTACATGTAAGCATTCGCTCACACTGCACAGCTATGTTTTTGTATTTCTGAAGTGTGTGTGAAGGTTTGTACGGTCATTGCATCGTCTGGCAGGTGCTAAAGGTCTACTTAATACAGTAACAGCATGCTTCTCAACAAAACACAGAGTTTGAGGAATCGTTGGTGATGGGACTGGACTGCAACAGTGATTGTAGAGAGCCTGAGACACATAAATCAAACAAAATGAATTATTGTTTAATTAGATTAGAAGATAATATTTTTAGATATATTTAGATATGTTTTATATACAGTATGTATATATATATATATATATATATATATATATATATGTATATATAAATATTAAATATGCATTTAAAAACATATTTACTAATTTTATCAAACAATCAAACAAGGTGATGATTTGTTAAATATTAGACAGATTTTTTTTAAGTGTTTAAAAAATAAATGCATAAATAAAAATCTAATTTGGCAGAATTATAACTTAATGAAATTTAGGGTATTTTAATCAAAGTATTTTAATAATTTTGGTCACCACTGTATGTATGCATGTATATAAAAACCAAACGATAATAATATTTAATAATATTTTTTTAGATATATATTTTATGTACAAATATAAAATATATATATATCAATATATTTACACGTTTTAATAAAAAAATGTAAATTAAATTTAAATAAATGTAAAAAAAAATAATACGATAATTAAACACAAAGTGGTGATTTGTTACAATTAGTTTTTTATATAATTTAAAAATGAATAAATCAAAATTGAATTTGGAAAAAATAATTAATTGAATAAAATGTACATTTAGGAAAGTAGAGTTAAAAGGAAATGTAATTCAAAGACATCAAGAGAATAAATATATATAATTTTTTTATTCAATTGAATTTTTCTGTATTTTTTAGAGGTTTGAACATATCTCACGAAACAGGAGCAATAAATATTGTTGGCTAGAAGCACACTGACCCACAGCAGATTTCACATACGGACTCAGACCCTATAAGGCTCCTAACGATGCAGCTCATCCATTAAGTGAGCGCACAAACCCATTCACCTACTAACTGCATTAAACCCAGCCTGTCCTGGCGCGACCTTCCCTCGGGCCTGCGGCGGGGGAGGCCTCCTCGTGGAGACGCATCTATTGTGGAGCGAGCGCGGTCCCCATTAGCACGGCAGTCACCACAATGTGTCTTTAGGAGGGTCAGCCCCGAGTCCTGCTTGAAATATCACAATAACGGCGTGCCCATGCTTTTCCCACGACCCTCCCATACACAGCGCTCCATTATGAGCGGCCTTTACCGCGGTACAACTCCTCCAGCGGCCAATGAAAGGGTTTACAAATCAGGGGCTCTTTCGCTGGTGAAAGCAGGAGCCTGTGGACCTCCGGGTCAACAAATTACCGCTAGAACAATGTCCTGCGTGTACATATAGGACGAATTAGCTTAAAAAAAGATTCAAGGTCTTATTACCTGCTTGGGAGCGGTGGGAAAACAAACATGGATGTATACGCATGTCCAAGTACAAAACTAACATCTGAGATCATCATCGCTGTTCCCCCTTCAGTTTATCATTTATATAAAGTGCTTATCATTTGACTGCAGGTCTTTTAGTACCGTTTATAATGTATTCTTAAGATGCATTATATTGCAGAAAGACTAACTATGATTCAACTAATTAAGTTTCAAAACACATGATAACAGCAGCTATTTAATCTTAAAAAAATGTTATACATCTTAAATGTCTGAAGCCCAAATCTGGGCCAAGTTTGGCACATGATGACCTTTATATCTGGCATCAATCAATTAATCTAATATATGATGATAATCACTAACTAAATATGAGCAAAAACTGACCTTTTTTTTAAAAAAAAATGTAAAGTAGCATTGGGGGGTGGTTTGTACATTTTTAATGTATTTTTCGGATTGAATGGTTGCATGGTTTGTTATTATCAGACAATATTTGACTGAGATACAGCTATTTTGACACATACAATGTATTTTTGGCTATTTCTATACATAGCGACTTGAGACTGGTTTTGTGCTCTAGGCTCACAAATAACATTTAAAAAATATATATAAGAGCTGTTTTTCCGCTATAAAGAACATGAATAATTCCACAGGAACCATCAATGCCAAAAAGAAGCTTTATTTTAAGTGCAGCTCTCACCGGTTAGCTTCTTATGCAGCAGTGATTCTTGACCATGAAGATCACCAGCGGTCAGGCTGATGCAGCGAGGGCGAGCGGTAATTGTATTTGTGTGCTTGTTGGCCCTGGGTGGCACGGTCCCCCCCGACTGTTGCCCCTTAACCAGGGTAACAGATTGGCATGCATAGCTAACAAACCTGATTGTCTGTGCTTCTTTGTATAGGCCGCGAGCCCTGCGAGGAACCCCGATTACAGAGCTTGGCATGCCACCCGATCCATTTTTTGGAGCGGGCCCCTTGTACATCAGCGACAAGCATAATGCGAAATGAATTCGCTGCACTCACCGGGTAAATTCATTTTAAACACTTTACCCCCGGCAAACAATGGCCACCGGCTATGCCTGTTATCTGGCGATTTATCAGGCAAGAAACCAGCGGAGGCCGGCGGTGACGGTGTGAAAGTGGAAGCAGGGCTCTTGGCACGGCCGGAGAGAGCCGAGCGCACAGATGCAGCACTCTATTCACCACGCTTATTGTTCTGATAAAACAAAAGCCCAATCAAGAGTATCAGCATCTGTCTTCAATCTTTATGTATTTACGGATGAAATGATTTTCCCATTAGCGGGGCTCACGGAAGCTCTTTGCATATTCACGCTTCTTTATTTGAGAAACGCACTGTATGCAAATGGTCTTTTTAATGAATGTGAAAATGGAATTATGCATATGAAACGTGTATTTATCATCAATTAAGTATCAAGGAACAATAGGCTAAGTGGCTATATTCAACATGGCATGGCCTCAAGTGTCTGCTGTTATTTAAAAATGCTAAAAAAAATAAATAAATGATAAAATAACACATTTTGAACAGATGAAAAGAGTACAAATACACTGAACTTAAATACAGAAATACAAATATATACTTTAAAACGGTAACATAAAAATCATAGCTCAAATAATAAAATAAAAAACAATTTACAGCAAAAAACCAAAAGCAAAATATATATGTATATATATAAATTCTATAAAA
>JAUMHP010000060.1:17804936-17827006 GCA_032361065.1 Enteromius trimaculatus
TCGCTTTGCTGCAGGATCTCAACACCATTAACATCAATTCCATGTGACAGTACTAAATCTAGAGTATGATTTCGACAATGAGTAGGTCCTGATATGTGTTGTCTAACATTAGAGTTCAAAATGCCTATTAATGCAGATCCTTTTTTGTTATTAACATGGATATTAAAATCACCAACAATTAAGACTTTATCTGCAGCCAGTACTAACTCGGTTAGAAAACAAGCAAACTCTTTAATAAAGTCTTTCATAAAATTTTAACAAAGCATAAGTAGTAACTGTAGTAGCACTTTAATTATTAAATTATTATATATTATTTACTAATTATTTTAATAGTTCCTTTTATTTGTAAGCTGTATTTTGTTAGGATAATAATATTTTAAATATATTTTTTAAATATTGTTTAAAAAATTATATTTAAATTTAATTTGTTGCATTTAAATCATATTATAAAATTCCAATAATTTTTTTGACTGGTTGACATTGATTGTATTTTAAATCCTGAATGATTTGCTTTGATGAATTGCACAATAAACAGATTTATTTTTTTTAACCCACAATATTACCAAAGTAACTATAGGGGAACTTTAATTATTTAATAGTTACATTTTATCTATAATGACAATAATTTTGTGTAAATTATATATATATATAGTAGTTGAAATAATATTTAATATTTTTTTATTTTGAATTAATATTATAAAGCATTCAATTATTTAAAATGCACTATTAATGAATGACCAAACTTTAGGCACACTTTAATTCATGAATTAATTATTTAAATATCTTAAATATTTTGTTTTTATTTGTAAAATATATATATATATATATATATATATTTTATTTTTACACATTATAAAAATACAGTATTTTATTTTAAATAATATTTCAATTTTGAAAAACTACATCATCAGAATTACATCATATTCCATTTAGATTATATTATCTAAATATTTTTATATTTATATATTTTAAATATTTTTATTGGTTGATTAATATGACCTGTTTTTTCAATTCCAGTGCATAAAAAAATGTTTGGAATAATTTGCATTGATGATTTGTATATTAAACATTTATTAAGAGAGTGAAATGAGTTCTCTTTTGATGTCCGAACAGTTTCGCGGTTCCCCAGCCCTCGTCTGACACCGCGCTTGAGTCGGAAGCGAGCTCTGTCCATCTCTCCGCTCTCGGACGCAAGCATCGACCTGCAGACTATGATCAGAACCTCACCCAACTCTCTGGTGGCGTACATCAACAACTCTCGCTCCAGCTCGGCCGCCAGCAGCTCTTATGGACACCTGTCCGTCGGAGGCCTCAGGTACACAGGGTTGCCAGGTCCCAGAAAAAAATATCCAGGCCAAAGCTTACTCAAAAAAAAAACACCCACCCAAAAAATAAATCTTTGACCCCAACTAGAGCTTTATTCTATTAATGCACACAACAAACATTTACAAATTTTTCATTTTATGATTTCAACTTTAGCGCGACTTTTTGCATTACTCTAGTAAATTTAAAAAGTATCTATAGAGTGTTTTTCTTTGGAAAACTTTACTTCACTACGTTCCAAACCATAGTGTCAAACTTTTTACTGCACTACAAAAATAACTAGCTTTTGTCATAAACTCATAAACTCTTTTGCATAAAGCTGATTTTTAATTAAGGTGATGTCCATTTTAATTTTCCCTAAATTTTTTTCCATTGTATTTATTTTGCATTTGATGATTTAATACAGATGTATTATCACAAATTGTGTCTAATAAAATTATTATTAAAACCTTAAGAATTTAATTAATATTGCAGGTTATATGTGCAAAATGTGTGATGAAATGTTCACTTTTTCATAAAAGCATGAAACTTGTTTTAGAAATGGCAACATGGCAACCATTTTACTTTCCACCATAACCAAAATGATGTATTTTGTGTCATGTCTCGTGAAGCAGACGTGATTAAGGTGATGCTCAAGGATTGGGATGATACCAGTGTTAGTGTGTTGTTTTTCTTGCTGCAGTCCGTCGTTCCCGTTCCCTCACTCCATCAACCCGGTGGCGTATCAGCAGCTGTTGAGCCAGCAGCGAGGTCTGAGTGCATTCGGACACACACCTCCACTGCTCCAGCCGTCACCCAGCTTCTCCAGCAGACACCCACTGAGCCTCTCCACCCTACAGACGCCCGCCGCCGGAGACCCCGACACCAAGGTACTGCTGCACTCACTTAGTTTCATTTTATATTATTATTCATTTATAGTTTTATTTAATTTTATATAAAAATGTATATTTCTTAGAATTTATTTTGCATTCATTTAATTTACATTTTTTCATTTTATGTTGGTGCTGTACAAATACATAATAAAAATGTATAATAATAATAAAAATGAAAAATAAAATAATATAGCTACATGTAAATATATATAGTGAGTATTTATATATGCATAATTAATAAACAGTACACACACATATATGATGTAAACATGTATAATTTTATACATAATATATATATACATAATAATTAGTAATAGTATTAATAACAATTAATATATTTTATATTATTATTATTTATTTATGGTTAATGTATGTATAAAAGGTGTTATACTGATAATATTATTCTTAATAAAATAATACAATGTTAATTATTGTTAAATAACAATTGTGCAAATTATTATTAATAGATTTGTTTAGCACCTTTATACATTAATTGTTTTATGTATTTCTATTATATATTTCTATATTTGCGTTTTTGTTTATACTAGTTTATATATAAAAGGTGCTATACAAAAGCTGCAGAAGTAGTAATACTTATTATTATACAATCATTTCAGTAGTAATAGTATTTCATCATAATATTACATTTATTGTACTGATAATAAAAATGAGTAGTAGCAGTAGTATAAGGCACTTTTATAAATAAAACAATATATATTTTTAAAGTGCTATGCAATTATTATTACTATTAGAAATTATTATTTTACAATAAATTATGTTTTATTAAAATTATATATTACTTATTATTATTGTTATTATTATTATTATTATTTGTATAGCACATTTTATACATAAAAATAATTTATTAAAGTTGCTGATCAAATAATACATAAAGATATAAATTCATAACATTAAACTAAAATTTAACTATGAATCAGCATATTTTATTATAATGTTTTATATATATATATATATATATATTGTAAATTGATCCTAATTATTATTAGTAATGAGGGCCCATGTCTGGAAAGCAGACCCTCACAGAGTCTCGAAACACTGCTAACAGACGGACTGCTCTCTCTCTTTAGAACACAAACGGAGACTCTGCCGTCAGCAGCACCGTAAACCCCCTGAACAGCAAGAGGTCAAAGGTCAAGACAGAACTGGACGGGCCTCGACCTGTGTCGCCTTGCTCTCCGGTAAGAAAATACTCTGGCTCCGTCTCAAAAACCTGACTTCTCTACATCCTGAATCAACAGGAACCTCAGTCCACAGACAAATATTGAGTAAATTAAATGTTAATATTAATCTAGAATACATTTTGTTATATGAATATATCAATATGATTACATTAATTATTTTATAATGTAAAGTATAATAATAATATAAAGTATAATATTTACTGAAGCTTTTATATTATAATTTAATATTAGTATAAGATAAATGTATGTATGTATTATATTAATGCAGAATGTTAATAAATAAATGAATGTTATTAAAATATATTTGTATTAATCCATTAATATTATTATAATAATATGAATTATATTTATTATGGGGTGCAGAGTATTGTAGTATTTAAAAGTAGTAAAATAAATTATAATGATTTCCATTTTTCCAGATTTAATGTATTAAATATTATATACAGTACATAATGTACTTATAATTATACGTTAATATTAATAATATAAAATTCTTTATTAGATTATCATATAATCTTACAATATATTTATATTTACACAAAAATCTTAAATCATAAATTTTTGTGTGTGTGGTGTTTTTTAAAAGGATTAAATATATTTAATAGTAATGTTTCTGTGTCTGGTGTATTTAAAAATAAATACATATACATAAATATATGTTACTTTAATACTCGTTTCCATTTTAAATAATTTATTATAAAAGATTTTGTAGCATTTTTATAATTGGCAATATTTTTAAAATATTTAAAATCAGTATCTCTTGAATGCAAATTCAAGGTTGCAGCCGTGCATTCTGGGATAGCTTTCTCCGTGAAACACACTACTGAATCTGACTTGTAACCATCTTAAAATGCTGTCCAGGTAGGCAGCTTATTAGATTATACAGAAACATAAAAAAACCACAAGCTGCGAAAGGCCCATGCGTCCTGTTATTCTGAAAAAAAAAACTGTGGATTTTTCTCTCGGAAACGCTCGGTACTGATCAATGACGGGCCAGGAGGCCCCCGGGAGCCGCCGGCGTCCCCTGACCCCCTTCTTCACACGCAAGAAAAACTCCGGCTGATAAGAGCTTTACACGCGCTGGCTCGCTTTCTCTCGCGGCCGTGTAAACTGTGCCAGAGCACTTCATTTTAATGAAATATTGGCTGGCCGTTATTGTCACCTGAGAGTTTTTTCCCCCTCTCTTTCTCTCTCTCTCTCTCTCTCTCTCTCTCTCTCTCTCTCTCTCGTGCACGGCTCATCTTTTGACAAATCTGCGGCTGCTCTTGGCGGTGAGGCAGGTTGGTGCTTGATGCATGGGGAATAAGGTGGCTGGCGTCGTCTTGGGGCCAACAGAATTGATGAAGATAGCTCACGGGGCAGAGATAAACATGCTGCAGTCAGCATGCGGCGTGTGTGTGTTGCATCGCTACCCACAGCAGTGCAGCGCTCCGATCGCTCTTAACACCGCACACACCTCCCTGCGAGCGCACAATTAATGCTTCGTCTTCCTACTACCATTCTGGGCGAGTAAATAATACGTCAGCATTCAGGGAGTGCCGATATTGAGCACAACGGCACGCTTCACACACAACTTGTCTGTCCAGTGGCTGCTAACATCATGATATTTGGTTGAAAATAGGTTGGATATATAACATCACGTAGAAAAGTGATGACTGATGACTGATATTGTCGATTTAAAAGTGCCACTATTTTGCGTGCGTATATATATATATATATTGGTCCACAATAACAGGATGACATGCATTCAAGGTCAAAAAACACTATAATCCTATTATCTACACTATAATCCTAAAATTGGTCGATTGGTGTCATTTTTCATCTGTAATGTCTGAAAAAGCAGTGTTTTTGAGCGTAGTGCTGTTTTGTGTATAGCGTTAGCACAGAAACTGCTATTTTACTTCTTCAAAAGTGACCCCTAATGTTGATGTCAACACGAAACGGATTGGGATTCATTTTAAAAAACGACTTGTTTCAATAAATCAGAGTCAAATCTTTTTTTTGAGAGACAATAACTAAATACACGGTGCACTTTCAGATTTAAAACTTTGCAGCACGTTTTTACTCACTTACAACTGGAAGGCAATTTTCAAAAAGCCATCTATAAGTCATGGTAAGATTCAACGTTTTTTTTTATGTTAAATTTTCATGTCTTTTTTGTTTGCAAACAGAATTCAAAGTCTGTCCATTATTTGGGTTTTATGGAAATGGAAAATAAATCTCTCAATTCTGACTTTGAATTTTGATTGGAAATGAAAATCATGTTGACAAAAAAAAGAAGTCAGAATTTTTAGATATAAAGTTGAATTTAAAAAATATTAAATAAAAAAGAAAATTGTAACTTTGTAATTCGTAACTCAATGTGAAAATTAAATTCAACATTTGTCTAGTTTTGCAAGTTGGCGTTAAACCAAAGTTGATTTTCATTTCCAACCAAAGTTCAGTGTCTGCTCAGTGTTGTAGGCAAGCAAATATTGCGTTTTGACATCAGCGTGATTTTCATTTTCACTCAAATTAAACATCCAACTGTCCAATGTTGGACTAAACGTCAATCCAACACTGATGATTTGACCTTAACCTAAATTTAATTTCCAACCAAAATGTAACATCTGTCCAGTTTTGGATAAAAATTCAAGCCTTTGGGATTTTTGGGATTGGACTTGGATTGGATTTGATGTCAACCTTTTGGTTTCCAACCAAATTTCAATGTTTATCCAATGTTGGAGATTGACGTCAAATGTCATTTCTAACCAAAATTCAACGTGTTCAATGTTGGAAGTTAATATAAAGCCAGAGTTGCAGGTTGACATCAATCCAATATTGGGTTTAACATCAGCCCAGCATTTATAACCAAAATGTAATCTCTGTCCTGTATTGGAGATTTAAATTAAAACCAATGTTTTGATTTTTAACTTTTAACTTTTTTTGCAAATTGCAAAAGAAATGTGATGTGGTCTGTGACAAGTTATTCAAACTTTATTGAATGCTGTAGTTCTGAAACACTGGATCATGAAATATGCGCACAAGTGTTATCACAAACATATGATTCACCAATAATTCTCTACTAAACATGATTTTAAATTCCAAAAACAAGAAAGCAAAAATCACATAGGTGGTCTAGGTGTCATTATATATTAGTTCAAATTAAATGTTATACATACAGTAGACACTGAATATTAAATATATTTATTTTTAAAAACTGTGTAAAGAGCAAGACAATTAATGTTGTACTGGAAAGCCCTTACATAGAGATGGTGTTTATGCAAATTCATTAACTTATTTAGAATACTCCAAATTCATTAACAATAGCCGGAAATTTTTAATCAAACGATCTCTTGTGTAATAATCCAGTTACAAATAATTTCCGCAATTAATACCAAGTGAGAGCCATTTTCTCTTGCTAACGAAGCATGCGCTAAAGAGCGTTTAAGCCTAACGCTGCGCTTCCCCCTCAGGAGCATCTGGGCGGCGCAGTGGACCTGAAGGAAGACTTGGATGACTGCAAGCAGGAGGCTGAGGTGGTGTACGAGACCAACTGCCACTGGGAGGCCTGCAGCAAAGAGTACGACACACAGGAACAGCTGGTGCATGTAAGTGTGTGTGTGTGGGGTTATGGGATAGTCTGACAGACGGCTGACACAGGTGAGTATTTCAGAGCTGCGCTCAGTTGGAACGGGATCAACTTATCACTGAATACCAGCAGAATCAGTGTTTATTAGGTATTAGGCATGAACCGCCCACTCAGGCAGGAAGAGCCCGCCTCGACTGCATTTATAATGAGGAACCGGCCAATCAGATTGGACATGACATTATGACAAAGCGTTTACTGCCGTCCACAGGTGTCCCGTCTTTTACCTAAATTTACCGACTCCGTTTTGACCGAGGCAGCTGAGTGGCACAAGGTGTCACTGACCTCTGACCTCTTGACCTGCGACTCAAAGGTCACAACATAAATCTGTCTCAGCAGATGATCTGACTTGTCCATGTGGAACTGAGCAGCTTTAGAGGACCATAACTTAATAATCCAAGAAAATAAATACATTATATAATGATTTATAAAAGGAATAACGACACAGATTAGAATCAGTAAAAGTTGGTCAACACTGAAACAATTTACACACACAGATACATACTTACATATATACATATATGATATATATACACACACATATACATATAATATAATAAAATTATTTATATATATATATTTTTTTTCAAATACTGGACGTTGACATCCAGTAGGTTCATTTAATTTTAATTTTCAACTACATTTGGATATTTATTGAATGTTAGAAGTTGATAGAAAAGTCATAATCGTATTGAAAATATTATATATAGTTTATAACATTAATATATAATAGTTGTTAGAATAAAAAAAATGTGTGTGTGTGTGTGTGTGTGTATATTTATTTATTTATTTATTTATTTTTAATACTGGTGGTTGATGTCCACCTGATTTTAATTTCCAGCCAAAATTGTATGTTTGTGTAAATCCATTGGGGGGTTTTTTGTGTTTTTTTTATATTATATATAGTTTATAAAATAAATAGATATATAATAGTTATAACTGAAATTCTTAATCTTAATTATAATTATTTCATGTTTAGCTTTTTTTTAATATTATTTTTGCATACAAATATTCCACAAAGAGCATCACTATGGCCACATCTGAAGACTTTCCATCATGTTGTACAACACTAAACAACACCAGATCACTGCTAAAACACTCTCTCACACACACAAGCGCTGTGTTCCTCTTTAAGACTGTTATCCGTGTGCGTCACTCGTGTAAACAGATGCTGGTGAGTGTCTGAAGGGACAGTGAGAGTGAATCAGTGTGTTTCAGTGGCTCTTTCTCTCCGTCTCTTTCTGCTTCACTGATCGGCTGGAATGCCACAGAAACGCCACAGGACAAGTGCATGCTGGGATAGATCAAGCATGTCTCAGGAAACCATCACACAGAAAGCAGTCAGTCGTGAACACACACCGGACAAACACCTTTGACCCAATTCAAACTTCATTAACAAGCTTAGAAGAAATCATATATATGTATATACATAAAAACGTATAAATTTATAAATTATAAGTAATCACTAAACAGATTCGATTCTATAAAAGCTGGTCAACACTGAAACAATATATAGTATACATTTTATATATATATACAGCTTTCATTTCCAATTTCCAAAATTCTATACTATATATTAACAAGTTTATTATTCATTTAATTTATTATTTAATTAAACTGTAAGTAATCACTTACCATTTATATTATATATATTTATAAATAATAATATATAATAATTACATTTTTAGTCCAGTAGGTTAATGTAATTTCCATTTCCAGTTTCATTTTCAAAATAATATATATGAAGACAAGTATATTATTCATTTTATTTATTATTTAATTAAAAAAATAATGAAATACAGTTTGAAGAATAGGTTCAGGCTGCTTCTCTGAGTAATTCATTTAGACTTGGATGTTCACCAAAACCAAACCAGTTGATTCAAAGACACTGAGGCTTCAATAATGACGGAGAAGAGTGCAGAAAAACGATCCTGGAGCCGCTTTGTGTACATTACCAAGAATTCCTTGAAAGCGTTTGTGTAAAGTACACAGAGAGTGTGTTAGTAATTGCAAATTTGTTTCTCTCAGATCTGAGGTTTCTCGTCCGTCACCAGAGACGGTTTTAAAAACACTCTCCCTCACAATCACACACCATCAGATTTTCTTATCCCCGTCTGACAGACGTGCAGAACGCAGACGCTCGTGATGGATAGCGCTGGCCAATAGGCAAATGGGCTCCTCAGAAGCTCAAATTGCTTTATTTTCTCAAGTCTTGTGTCCAAAAGACTCCAATTGTGCTGTTTTTCTGCACGACGTGTGAAAACGGCACGGCCAATTAGACCTTAAACACAACGCTGACATTACAAAGGGAGGCGAGACGTCCGCGACACAGAGTGAAAGTGAGCTGTTGTGTTTGTGTGTTCGCAGCACATCAATAACGAACACATCCACGGGGAGAAGAAGGAGTTCGTGTGCCGCTGGGAGGAGTGTTCGCGCGAGCAGAAGCCCTTTAAAGCGCAGTACATGCTGGTGGTTCATATGCGCAGACACACCGGGGAGAAACCGCACAAGTGCACTGTGAGTCAAACACACACACACACCTACAGTTAACTAGCTGTCTACCCTAGACCTGGTACAGATTAACTCTAGCCGTAAAATAAAACTTTCATTTTATACTTAAAAAGCATAAAAAGTCCCCAAACTTCAGCTGAGAAAACATTTCACATACTTAAAAAAATTTATAAAATAACAATTAGCAATGCAAATGACCCAGATTTACAATTAAATATATTTAAATTCATTTTAGAATTTTAAAAATGTATAAATTATATTTTGATTCTTTTTTTAAATAAATGTAAAATATATATATATATATATATATATATATATACATACCGTAATCAACATTTGAAGTAGATAAAAAAGTTTATCAAAGTTGACAAGAACTAATTTTGTTTTTTGACAACTTTGATGTGTTAGTGTGTGTGTGTGTGTAAATAAATAAGCAATAATATATTAATAACAACAATAATGGAACTTTTTATGTACAGTATGTATGTAAAATAAATAAATAAATGCATAATGTCTCAAAACTACAGGCGAATAAAAATAAAAAATAAAATAAATAACTACATACTTAAAAATGTCCCAATACTGCAGCCCAAAAAAATGTAATAATAATGAACTTGTGTTTGTGTTCCCAAACTACTGCCAAGTAAACCCACACTAAACACAACTACATCCAAACATGCTAAAGTGTTTTATATCAAGCATAAATCAGTGTGAATTCTAAACAGTACATCATGGCTTTACTTTACAAAAACAAAAAAAAAAACATTTTATTGCAATCAAGTGGCTTTGGATTAAAGCATCTGTCAGATGAGCTTCATGAATGTGTGTGTGTTTCAGTTCGAGGGCTGCTCTAAGGCATACTCGCGTCTGGAGAATCTGAAAACACACCTGCGCTCACACACTGGAGAGAAACCCTATGTGTGTGAGCACGAGGGCTGCAACAAGGCCTTCTCCAACGCCTCGGACCGAGCCAAACACCAAAACCGCACACACTCCAACGAGGTAAACACACACTCACCTTCATCCACTCAACTCTACAGTCATAGAATTCATCTACGTACTTTCATGTCATTCATGCATGACTCAAATATCAATATATAAATTAAATTATATAAATATATATATATACATATATGTGCCTGTGTGTGTATATGCACACATTAATAAAACTATATTATAATATATAAATATATTAAAATATGTATATATAATTGGACCTTTAAGATGTTTTCAGATGCACATTATTTTCTTTTAGACTTTCGATCTATTGCAACCAATCGAAACACAAATGCTACCATAATGGACAAATATTTTAGTAATAAGTAATACTTTTGCATTGATATTGTCTATTTATTTATTTTACTTTTTTTCATAATTTACTGTATTGCACCCAATATTTTATATTGCACCCAGCATACCATGTACAGTGATAATCAATAAAGCAGCATTACCATAAATGCGATCATGTAATTTATTAAAGTTATACATGTATATAAATATATAACTAAAAATTTAATAACTAATGTTTTTCTAATAAAATAAATTACTTCAGATTTCTTCATAGTTTACTGTATTATAGCCATCAAAATACTGTATTTCTGCATTACAGTAATGAGAATGACATTTTCACGGTAATAATAAAAATAGTAAGTAAAATGCAAAATGCAAACCATCCTAATGGTCCTATGGGCTTCATTTTCTTTAAAAATTATTTATTTTTTAATATTGGGGTGACCTAAACTTCATCTTGACAAATTAGGTAACAAATTGTGGCTTTATTGTATGTGTACCATGTAAAGTGACCTTGATCAGTGGAAAGCCACTATATAAATAAAACCGCTCTTTTACATACAGTGTAAGTAGATGGTGACCATGAGCGTTACCTCGAAAAACAACTGCAGTTTCAGTTTGTTTGTCAGAAAACGCTATCAATCAACTAGCAACATAAGGGTAAGCAGCTTATGACAAAATATTCCTATAAGACGTGGGTCGACTCCATTAGATCAGTGAACGTCATCCAAGCAGGAGTGTTTGCGGTGTGTGCCGCCCCACTATTCGTTCTTCAGAGGAGGGATCAGATAATCTACTTCACTGTGGCATTAAGGATCTGCTAACTGCCTAATGCTATGTAAATGTGCCATTTTCGGCATACGCTAACAAATTTAGCCCAGAATTAGATTTGTTTATGCATTCCCTCATCATGTGTAGTGATTGCTCCTGGACGCCCAACGCTGTCCCATTAACCAGCAACGTGTGCGCTTGAATAATGAGCTGTGAAGCTAATGAGTACGGCAACCCACAATACATTAGTGAGAATCAAGCACGTCCCCAACGGAGAAACAGACCACCTGCAGACCGCGCATAGAAAATGAAACCTGGCGCCATTTCCGTTCTCGGCTGATCCATCACAAGCTTAAGGAGGGAGAAAGATCATTTCGTCTCAACTTTATTAGTAAACAGCCATGCATCACCACCGCTTAGCATTCGCACAATCAGTATGTCAGCGCACATGTCGTAATTTATTCCTCTAATTGTGTATTCATCCACCGCTCCATTTGAAGATAATCTGACTTAACAGGAAGAGATAAAACTCTAATTCAAAGTCGTACATTTGACTGTTAGAGGGTCGTGTGAAACCGAGTGATATTTATCTCCGCAGAAACCCTACGTGTGTAAGATCCCGGGCTGCACGAAGCGCTACACCGATCCGAGCTCGCTCCGGAAACACGTCAAAACTGTCCACGGCCCCGAAGCTCACGTGACCAAGAAACAGCGAGGTGACCTGCCGTCCCGACCTCATCCGCCCAAGGAGAATGGAGAGAATGAAGCGGGAACCAAGCTTTCGGTCCGAGCGGCGGAGGAGAAACTCGAAGCCAACAGCACGACTAGAGGAGTCGAGGACTATCTGCAGGTCAAGTCCATAAAAACAGAGAACTCTATGGTAAGATCTAGTGTGAATGAGGCCCAAAACTAACTTTACACAAAAAAAGATTGCATTTGATCTTTATGGATGCATAGCAAAATGTATGTAATTTGAATAACAAATCGTTTTTCTGCATGCCTGTAATCTGTACTCCCAAATATATTATTCATTGCTGATTAAATATACATTAAAATGTTTTGTCCATCAGAGGTTATGCTAGACATACAGTACTAACAAAGCATGCAGCAGTGCTCTGTCTATCTTTAACCCCTCTCTCTTCATGTGCTTCCTGCTATCTCTTTCCTGTTTCTCTCCCATACACTTTCCGTAAGGACAGACTTTACTGAGGTGAGAGCGGGTCTTAATATCAGTCAGTATCCAGTTATTTTTATTGGGCAGTTGACAAATGACAGGATTTTGACCTCTTTTCCAACATTGTAAATTTGAAAGTAACTTCCAAATGTATCTTCTTTTTTTCAAACTAAAATGTTTGAAGGTTCCTCCTGTCCTGATTTGCAATATTTTAGTGATTGGCCATTTAGAACTTGACTTTGTTTTAATTACTCAAGACTCAAGACGTTAATTTACAGTTTCCTAGCATATTTAAACTGGATTTCTATACAAATTTACATCACAAAATGTTTGTTTTTTTTTACTTCGAAAGTTTCTGTGTATGTCAGCTGCCTATTTACAGTATGCATGGTAAACGTCTTGTACATTATTCTTTTTTTGTAATGCTTAATCTTTTCTTTTTTTTGTGGGGTTATATCATAAAAAAAAAAATCTCACACACAAAGCTGTAAAATCAAATTTGGGAAACCGTATGATAGTACACATCTTCTGTCAAAGATATCTGGGTGTTCATCAATTCATCACTGCATCTGAAAATTTGGACCCTTTCACTGTGTAATTGCCTGAGATCTATTGGCGCACAGAGGGCTTTTAATTTCCCATGGGCTTCCACCCCAACAATCCAGCTCGTTCCCCCCACAGTCCTGAGATCTAACGCTCTCGCCCGGCACTCAAGTATAAAAGCCATTAGTGGATTAATATTATATCAGTGGGACTGTTTTTGTGTCCTGAACAAATAGTGCAAGTGATCAAGCTGTGATCAAGAGTGCCTCCCCTGTTCAAGTGGTAGACAGAATACATTTGCTTCATTCAAGGGATGCACTGTCAAATGACGTGACTACAAAGACGTGCGTACCTTATTTGCGTTGAGAGCATTCCCCTTTGTGTATTCATGCCAGGCCGCATGCATAATGCACAAAGAGGTTGCCATAGGAAATAACGATTTGTCAGGCACTTAACCTAGCTTTCCGAGAAGATTGTGAGGGGGATGAAAAAGATGTGGGATGTGTCTAGAGGAAGGGTGTTTTCCCAAACTGCGCCTCATTATTTGCAATTTACACTTGGGAAAGTGATTGTAAGGGTTGTACGTTTGCATGCTGCTGTGTTTGCATTCTGTCCATTTTAGGTCATTCTCTCCACTCAGCTTCTTGTGTAATCAAACTTTCCATCTGTCCCCTTCAGATGTATCAGTCCAGCCCTGGTGGTCAGTCATCATGTAGCAGCGAGCCGTCACCACTTGGCAGTGCCTCCCACCATGACGGTGGAGTAGAGCCGACGGGACTCAGCGGGGGCAGCATGGGAGATCTGAGCGCCCTGGACGACTCCCCCCTCGTGGATTCCACCGTTTCCACGGGGATGTTGGGCCTCCATCTTCGGAAGAACGCTAGCCCTGCTTACAGACTCACGCACCTGAAGCAGGAAAGGCTGCAGTCAGTGAGGGACTCGTGCTCCTGGGCAAACCCAACTCCTTCTGCCCCCAGCACCAAGCTACCGCCCATCAATACCAGTGAGTAAACAAGCGCATAAGATTTAATCACATTTCCAGCACTGTTGCATCCTCCAAATCCAGTTTTTGTTTCTCTAAAATCAGCTATTCTTTGTTGCAGGTTCTATATTGGAAGGTTCTGATGGTCTGTGTGATCCAGGGCTTTCCATCTCCAGCCCACACTTGGGTGACCTTTGTCCTGGAGAGACTACAGTTCTGAGTCAGCTGGTGGAGCGTCGTGACAGCCTAGCCAGCACCATAAGCTCGGCTTACACACTCAGCCGTCGTTCATCTGGAATTTCGCCTTGCTATTCCAGCCGCCGGTCCAGCCAATCTTCACAACCTGGTGGCCGTCTCAACAACATTAGCTCAGCCGACTCCTACGACCCCATTTCCACCGATTTGTCAAGAAGGTCTAGTGAGACCAGCCAATGTGGAGGACTCCCCAGTCTACTCAGTCTGACTCCTGCCCAACACTACAGACTCAAAGCCAAGTATGCTGCTGCCACAGGAGGCGCTCCGCCCACCCCTCTTCCTAATATGGACTGCATGAGCCTGAGGACTCGTATGGCCCTGTTAGGGGATTCCCATGAAATGGCTACGTTCTCTATCCATCCCCCTTCAGTTCCCAGAAGATGTAGTGACACCAGCTATGCTCACCGTAGCGTCTTTCCCCATGAAGTGACAGGAAACATCACTCGAAGGGCAAGCGACCCAGTTAGAAGAGTAGGCACAGAGCAGCATTCCCTCCAGCAGCATTTCAACAGCATGTCCAATGTGAACCCATATCAGTCATTACACCCTCCAGCATCTAGTCGACACTTTTCTCAAATCAACAGCCAGTCCGAGGGTAATGTAAACCGCCACCCATATCTACCCCGACCTCCTAGCATTTCTGAGAATGTAGCGATGGAAACCATGGCCAGTGACATGGACAATCAAAACAATGGTCTTGATGATGCAGTGATGTTGCCTGATGATGTTGTTCAGTACCTTACATCTCAAAATGGAGATTCTGTCCAACATGCTGGGACCGTGTACCGCCACCACCCTGGACAGAGCATCCTCAGCTTTGGCTCCCCACAGCAGTCACATTACCAGAGACGCCTAGCTTTGGTGGAGGGCAACATCAACGCCATAACTCGACAAACTGCAGCTCCAAACTCCCAGCAGACATTTCCAGGTTCTCCCAGTGACACTAAGAGCCAGATGCCGGTGCAATGGAATGAGGTCAGTTCAGGGACAGTGGATTCATCTCTCAGCCAAACCAAGCAGGGATCAGGGCGGGGAAACTTCACTGCACTCCAACAAAAACAAAACCTCAGCCCCTTTCAGAACGTCAACTCCAACCAACAAGTTGGGCTGATGAGTCACAACCTTGCTCACGCTGCCCAGCAGAGTCACGTGCAACGGAACAGCGAGTTGAATTCCCAGAGGATCAACCAGAGGCAACCACTTCACCCGGCTAACACAGAACAGGGTAACTTTTTGCATGGTTACCATCAGGGTTCTGCTTCGAATGACATCAGTGTAGGTTTGCAAAATAAAACGCTGACGCCACAGCCTGGCAGTGTGCAGAATAACAGGGTACGAGCTCAGCCAGTGGCTAGCCAAAGCAATGCCACTTTTCCAAATAATCAGGGGAATTATGCCCAGATGAACCTCAACCAGCAAGGCTATGGCATTCCGGCCCAGAATTCCACGCTGAACGGAAACCACGGAGTGCTACAGCCAAGGCCGCCCACAGAACCCAAACCCTACAGCCGGCAGCTCTCAGGGCCAACGACAACTGCAGCACAGCAACTTGGTTACCCACAATCCAACTTTAGCCCCAAATATGACACCTCCGAGGCCAGTCCAAAAAAATTGGCTCATGTGGGTGTTAACGTTACAAATACCAACGGCATGTTCTACACTGGGCAGATCCACATGTTCAGTTCCAGCAGTCTGGGAATGGCGGATGCAGAGAGCACAGCCATGGCCACCGTGGGCTCCCCTGAAACAAATCAGGTCTCCAGCACAGTGGATTCAAATGGAGCAGAGCACCCGCAGATCGACTTTGACGTCATGCTGGATGATGGCGATCATTCCAGCCTCATGTCCGGAACTTTAAGCCCCACCCTCCTCCGCAGCCTTTCTCAGAATTCCTCCCGCCTCACTACACCCAGGAACTCAGTGACGTTGCCCCCGGTACCTGCGGGAATCGGCAACATGGCCATTGGAGACATGAGCTCCATGCTGACTGCGCTTGCAGAGGAGAGCAAGTTTCTCAATATGATGTCATAGGAAAAACAGGAAGTACAAGCACAAGATTTAAAGAGACAGCTTTTAAGGTGTATGACTTTGAACAAGGACATAATATTGTGTAAACATTTTTACATGCTTTTTACAAGTGTATTATGCATAGTATTAGTTGAAACTTTGGTAGCATCTTTTTGTTTTGTTCAAGAAGCCATACTTTGCCTTAGACCAGTGTATGTACAGGAAATATGAACAGAGAGAGAATTTGATAAGCGACAGTCCTGTATTTTTATACTTCTGAACTGATGACATGAACACAGGAACAAGTGCCTCGCTGTGCACATGCTTATGCAGGAATTACATTACTCTAGCAGATGGGACTGTATCTTTTCTGTCCTCCTCGAAGGATATGAAGGGGTTTTGTATATTCTGTAAATTAAATGTAATATTATGCTTCCCATCCTTGTTTGTACTAGACAGGAGAGAGATTCCAAATGAATATGCAGATGAAATATTATGAAATGTAAAACTTGACTCTTGAAAGTGTGGCTCAGAATCAAAAATCCCTCATTGTGTTTTGATTTACTGAAGACCCGTATGAAATCACAGGAACATAACATCACTCTAAAGAGACTGAACTCTGAGCAAACTGCACAACTGATTATCACGGACTGTTGAACTCAATATACAGAAACATGTTTGAACTGTCCTGTTGTACACAGATTCCTTTTACAAGGCTGGATCATGTAGATATCTTTTGTACATTTTTAATGAAATACAATATTGTTGTTTTTCTACTAAAATGTTGTTTGTGTCCTCATTCTATACGCAGGGCGTTTGTAAAGAATATTCGAACTAAGAGTTTACTGCCTTTGGTTTTATGCAAAGTACTTTAGATTGCAATCAGTGTACACATCTGTTTTTGCCAGCCTGATCTTACGGCAATTCGTAAGTATTTTACGAGGTGGCTAATTCGTAAAAATTCATACAACCTCACTCGTATGAATTCATATGATTTTTGCTGAATTGTATATATTCATATGAATTTGTACGAATGACCTGCACCTAACCTGCCACTAAACCTACCAGTCACTGGGGTTTAGACAAATCATACAAAATCGTACGAGTGAGATTGTACGAACTTGTATGGATTCATTATGGATGAATTTGCCACCTTGTAAAATACGTACAAACTGCTCGCAGAGCTGTTGGTTTTTTGCTTTCCCTGGGAATCGAACCCATAACCTTGCCATTGTTAGCACCATGCTTTACTGAGCTACAGGAATTGAGTCTTTGGATCTTTCTTGTTCTTGTAATGGTGGTGTTAAAGTGTTAATAGATGTGGAACTGGTAATGTATTTCTCTTGCTTGTAATCCACATGTCTTGACGACAAGTCAGGCAACAGTCCAAGGCAGTCACATGACTTTAGAAATTGTTTTTCTTTTCATTTTGTTTGAACGGGCTACTGAACACACATCTTGTGCATACTAAGCAGGTTCTGGAGTAAACCACCATGTTTTCTCAAATAAGCAGTGGCAGACTGACCCAAAGGAGTGGCTGCCTAAACCACATAAAACACACACTTGAAGAAGGAAACGGTCCAGGGACGAGGTCTTCGGAGTAAAAGCCTCAGGAACAAATGGTTTTATTCTGACAGTGAATTCAGCCGAGGCCTCTTTTGATCTCCTGTTTCTGATAGCTGGAATTTCGTATTCTCTCTGAGAAATGAAAGAGCAGGGAAAATAGCCTTAGGAGGAATAGCCTGAGGATGAAAAAGAGAGAAAAAATCAGGAAAAAGTGTTGAAGTTTGAGAGCGGACAAAAGGGAAATTGCCAGAGCACGTGCAGTGGGTTGAAAGGCATTGTAAAGGCATGACCCTAGTGACCTTCTGAGAACTGCATCTGCCCTAATGATTTAAGACAATTAAAGTGTGCATGCTATCTAGAGCCATTTGTTTATAAAGATGATGTTAATTTGCATGGTTTTTGATTATCACAGGCATTTCTGAGATGCTAGTAATACAGATTTTGACTGATTCCTCACTTTTACAGTGGAGGTGTATGGGGCAAATATACCAGAGGATGTTAGAGTATAGTGGAAAGTGGTTTTCTGTATGGGAGAACTTTTGGTTGTATGTTTCTAACGTAATTCCTGTAGATGGATTGTCATACGTTACATCACTTATATCTTATCCTTAAATCTACCTTAAAGTTTCCAGGTTTATTGGTTTTCACATGACAAGTGTCATTATTCCTGGATAAAAGCGAAATGTAGGCTAATGTATTTTATGTTTGTTTGTTTTTTTTAACTTGCGTTTATTTATCCAAATCCAACGCCATATTGCAAGTGCAATGCATTAGCATACACATACTTTTTCATTTCAAAAACACTTTAGCCAAAATTATTGTCAGTACAACTTAAGTATGGCAGCACCATATTTAAATTTTGGCAGAATGAAAACAAGGCTGTGAGGGAAAGAATACCCTACATGCACTTGTGTTCAATCCCTTACAATAATTAAACATGGTTTTATTTTTAAGAGTGTAGTTATCAACAAATATACCAAGGTTAAACTATGGTTAGTGTAGAAAAACCATGTTTAATTTGTGGTTACCATAAATATTAACCATGTGTTTTCATGAGGTATGGATTGTGTTTAACAACATTATTAATCTGATGTACAGTAATGTCTTTCCGAATAAAAAAAAATCTTTCACTAAAAAAACTTACGTTACATAAAACAGTTTTAAAAGCTGCTTAAGCTGTAAAGAGTCTCGTAGCGTTAAATTCAATATGGCGTCTGACCTGATTAAATATGAAAAGGTGACGTGAACGTAAATATTGACCGTTTCTCTTCAAAGTATCCCAAACAGTGTCACTTGAAACTTTATATGGGACAGGAAAAGAGCATCCATTAACTTTCCCTCAGAGTCCAACGAGCGCCGCGGAGAAAGACAGACAGATATAATAGGAGAAGGCGAGCGCGGGCTTGTGGGATTTGGTAATGGTGTGTGTTGAGAGCGGGGCTCAGGAGATCGCTGAGCTAACGATGCTGTAATGTAGTGCTGCTGTCCGCGTGAGCAGCGGCGTGACGGATTGGGAGAGCAGCGAGAGCAGACCGGAGAACTCCACACACACACCGGCCGATCAATCAATTAAAGACACGGGCAGAAAGAGACGCTAATTAACACGCTGCAGACCGAGACTCTCGCGCGCATTCGCAGTGCGCTGGCCCAAAGATTAAAACCGACAAAATCGGAAATTACGTCAGCACAGGGTAAGGTAGTTCCAATACAGATCTGCGCCTAATGTATGTGTCTGCCCTTTTCTCAAATATTTTTCTGTCTTGCCTGTTTTCTATGTTGTTGTTGTTATATAATCTACAAAGAAATAACATATTACCTGTTTGTAATTTATAAGTCCACTCACACAGATAATACCAATGCTCTGAGAAATCCATACAGTCTTTGTTCTCCTGTACATTATGTCAGTGCACTCATTGAGTCATTTACCTCGAATCACCAAATTTTCCCTTCTAATTCTGAAGCATATCTTAACACAAATATTTATATTTTAAATACTTTGCATTTTAAAATCAACTTCTGTCCCAATCGCATAACAGCTTTGACGTCATTGAGTTTCAGTTACAGATGCCATGCCGTAGGAATGAGTGAGAAGTGCTGTAAACTGAATCCCACCTGTCGCAAAAAGTCTTTTCTAATAATGCGCCCCTTTTATTTTGTGGTAAACTTTAAAAAATAGTTCAGTCCAAAAGTATTGCTTAGTGTAAAACATGTTGAATATTAGCAGACAGGCTGTGGGTTTATTAATTATATTAGTTTATTCAGTGTAGTGAAGTCTCTTTTCATTGACATACAGTTAAATAAAAATAATGGCCCCTGGTTTCCTTATCGTTAGCATTTCCTTTATGCTTTTTGGCTAAAGGTTGCAACGGCTTGCCTTTTAGTGGCTTTGACTGGGACTTCCCACACACGCTTAACTAATTAAACTCCAAACTTTTCCCTGTTGTGAAAATATCCAAATAATGTGTCAATAGTAACCCCTTGAAATAATCAATAAAAAATGAAAGAAATTTGCCAAAGCTATCAAAACTGTCAGGCGTATATATCTCTGTTGTTATTATTATGTACAAAACCCCTTATACAACACTACTACCATCAGCATATTGTTATTTACTGTAATATAGCCTAAAATCTTTATATCAGTGCTACCAGTGTTACAATGTAAAGATTGTCACTTATTTGTAACATGCTAAATTTTAATTTCAGTATTCACTGTAACTTAGTCATTGCAACATTTAAGTGCAACAGAAACTGAATGTATATGTGTATATATATATATATATGTATATATTCCACCGGTCATTATTGTTGCATGCCATCTATGACCACACTCAGCAAAACGGAATAATTATGACTTCATATATAAATAATAGACACCTTAATGATAATAAATTTTTGTCATATTTTCATGTTTTCATACTTTTGTTTCAGGGCTTTGATGCAGTCATTATCAAGGTGCAAACAGAAATTCAACTGCTCTGGTCATGTGATGATTTGCACTAACCATGAGACACGTTTTTAATTCTCTTTATTGTTTCCATATGTGCATGCAAGAGACTCCTTATTCCAGAAGATTTTTGGAGCATTATAAATGAGATCTTTCTTTCCGGTCGGTCATGATTGTGAGCTCCTGACCTGCAGGAACCACTCACACACAAACTGGCTTCTGTCAGTGTCCAGAAACTCAGAAAACATCAAAGACAGATCAATTCTCCTTTCATCTGACGACATGTCCAGGTTACTGCTGATGTCGTTATGAGCTACAAAACTCTAGAGATTAAACTCTCTCTTTCTTCGACATATTAGAAATTATTACGAAACGTTATATTAAGCATAAAATATAACAATATTTCATTTAATTTGGATATGTCGTTACCACATCTATCTTAAATATGGTGAAAATGCACCTCCTTTATTCTTTATCTCTTTTAACTCATATTTTAAATGCATTATTTATCATTATAAAATTACGTTACGTTGTAATTTAATGATTCAGTCATTCCCTGATCCGCAGGATTCATCAGAACTGTTGGTATTTGTTGGATCAGTGTGAACTTAAAACAAAGTAATTTACATCAGTAAAGATAAGGCAAGGCAAATTTATTTATACAGCACATTTAACACAGTGGTAATTCAAAGTGCTTTACATAAAAGGAAATAAATACTCATAAAAATAATAATCACAACAATAAAAAATAAAATTATTTCGAATTAGTTTAAAATAAATGTAAACATAGTTAATAAAATAAAAAAATACACAAAATACAGCGATAATAATATAAATATATAAGAATATAAATATGTAAATATTTTTTAATATATACCTTATGTGTGTGTATTTATACTGTATATACATAATACACTGTCCACACACATATATTATGTAAACAAAGACTATTATAAATGTGATTAATCGTAATTAATCATTTGAAAGCACTATAAAAATAAC
>JAUMHP010000060.1:17863851-17881126 GCA_032361065.1 Enteromius trimaculatus
ACTCTCTCTCTGCTGACCTCACTCACGTTTAAAGGAATAGCTCACATAAAAATCAACCAAAAACTGCTATTTGGGAACATTTCAGAGCTTCATTCATATTAAACCATGATTTCAGAAGACTTAATACAGAGCGTGAGTCATGTGGAGTACTTTTGCTGAACCTTAAAATATACTAGAAAAGTTTGTGTTTTTGTGTTGTCTTTTTTGTTGAGTATCATATTTAATGCGTCTAGTTTTATGAAGAATATGGAAGAAAAAACAGCTCAATTGCTTTTTTTTCATATTAAAAAATCATATATTTATGTGATAGATTTCACATCTGAAAAAAGTATAGCAGATACTTTATAAGAAAACATTATAAGAAATGTGTGAAACAAATTTGCTAATGCTTTTAGGCCACATTTTTAAATTACACACTTATTTATTAAATTTTTTTATTTATTAATTTTTTTATTGTTTTTAAGAGACATAACCATTTTAAAATAATGTTACACATTTTGTATTCGGGTGACCCTGGTACGTATGAAGTAATATTAAAGTTATCTTTCAAACACTTCTGGACTAAATCTTTTCAATAAAAATGAAAATGTTCTTTTTTAATCACTGAAGGTTTATGCAAGTAAATTTATTTTGCTGGAAAACATCTCAAATGAATATTTGTGTTGATTTTATGTTGTTGCGTTAGAAATAAATAAAGCTAATATTTCTTTCATTGAAAAGCTTTCATTGATTTCAATAGAGTTAATACTGATAATTCTCAGATATGTGCCTTCAATGTACAGGGAAAATAAATAAATAAATAAATGCACATATATATATATATATTTATTTATTTATTTTTTTTGGTTTATGTGTAATTTGAAATTTCAAAAGAATTTCTCGAGTAGTTTATTTAAAAAACATTTTCACATTTACTGCTTTATGAGAAGTAGTTAAACATATATGCATTAATAATATTATAAGGGCTGAAAAAATATAAAAGACGATAACTTGTGAAAAAGACGAGAACAGATGAAGTCAGTCCACATTCCACCGTCCCAAACGAAACCACACACACTGAAACTGGGGCAGCGAGGAAACAATGGCCTAACAATGAGAACAATCTTAGCGGCGAGCTTTCACACACACACACACAGAAGAAAGTTTATGTGCCAGTAACCTCACACAGCACCTGATAGAGCTTTTATACTTTCACAGTGAGCCCACAGCATCTCATTACATCACACAGATCACAGATCAAACTCACCTGAGCACAGGATCATGTTCCCAGACCGCTGGACTTCATCAAACCTGCTGAAGATCACATTCAACCTGAACAAAACAGACACATCAGTGCTCTCAGTGTCCAAATCATCATAACAGAGCAGAAATCAAACACACATACACTGTCTGTTCTTTATCTGTAAAACTGAGCGTTCTTTTATAAACCTGAGATTTTTCTCTATTTACTAAAAAAAAAAGATTCGATTGATTATTTAAATTACACACTAAAAATATATAAGGACAATAAAAGTTAAAAGATAAAAGTATATGAAAAGTATACAATATCAAATCTATGAAGTGGTTTGTGCACTGTAATTATTTAAAACAAAAAACAATATATATATATTTTTAGAATAATTCAATTTAAATGGTCTTAGAATTTAAAAAAAAGTACAAATTAAATTGACATTCAAATTAAAACTAAAAAACATTTCTTAAATTTTAAAACATTTTGGCACTGTAGTAGAAAAAAATTAAATTAATTAATTAAAATTAAAGTTTTTATTTATTTTTTTTAAGTATACAATATCAAAACTATGAAGCATTTTATTAACAATTAAGAACATATATACATATTAATTTTTTACATAAATTACATAAAAATGAAAAAAAAATGTAATGCATTGCATAAAAAAGATTGTATTTAAAAATAATACTGGCACGGTAAATTATTAAAACCTATTTTTAATGTTTATTCAATTAAATTTTGTTGAAACAAAAATTAAAATACATTTTAAATAAATTAATAAAAATATGTTTTTTAAAATGTGGTTGACACTGTTGCTGTGAGGAAGTGAATTTAATAATAATAATAATTGTGTGATTATTTCTTACCGTGACTGCGGCAGACCCTTCTTCCCCAGATCCACCCTCACTCTCTCCCCGACGTGTCTGTAGATCTCCACCAGACAGTTCATCGCTCCGTCACGAACCTGACCCCACACACACACACATATATATTGACTCTTTAACTCAACCGATTCGTTCACAACGCTGAATGTGAGATGCGATGTGATTCCAAGTGACCAAATAATATTGTGCTTTTTAACGGTTATAAACGGTTTATAGAACTATTAAACCGTCGTAATGGTGGAAATGTTGTGTGATGTGGCCTGACTAACTGTATTCTAAACGTAAAAACATTACATTTTTTCTTAAAGGAATAGTTCACTCAAAAATGAAATTTCTGTCATTATTTACTCACCCTCAAGTAGTTGTATAAATTTCAAACCTGTATGAATTTCTTTGTTCTGCTGCACACAAAGAAAGATATTTTGAAGAAAGTTTGTTTTGGTCACCTTTGACTTCCATAGTAGTTTTTTTTCCTACTATGGAAATCAATGGTGACCAAAACAGCCTGATTACAAATTTTCTTCAAAATATCTTCCTTTGTGTTCAGAACAAAGAAAATGATGACAAACGTTTCTTTTTTGGGTGAACTCTTCCTTCAGTTCCTATAAGTCAGCAGCAGTTCCTGCGATGAGCAGCAGGGGGCTCCACAGACCACAACACTACAAGCAGCCGCGCTCTGAGGAAGAGCAGAGTAAACCTCACCTGACTCGCCGGGTCTCCTAACAGATGACAGATGTGAGGGACGATCTTACTCAGGGTTAAACCGTGAGCTCCGTATCTGCAACACAATTCAAAACAAAATCCAAAATAAAGTTTTTTTTCTGTGTGTGGAGTGTTTGTTTTATTATGCATATATAAAGAAAAACATATTGCATATATTTTTCAATTATTTACTTGCTATTTCCGTGTATATATATTTATATTCATATCAATTATAGCATATATGAATATATATAAAATATATAAACGTAATATATATTTCCTAAATGCATCCATGCATGACAGCACTAATAAAACATATTTAAAAAAAAAAACCCAATGATTCAAAATAATGATAAAACCCCTTATTAATATGAAAAAACACAGGTACATACACATTGAGAGTTGAAATAAGGCAAAAGCAAACAGCTTCTCTGGTCCGGTTGTTTTTATGTCTGAATCCAGCCAGCATTTGGTCCCAAACATACTGCAAACAATAACACTTTTATTAGTTTTAGCCACACTTTATTAATTTCTCTAAAGCAGGAGGCTCATTCACCTGAGGATTGGCTGCTTGGTCCATGATTTTTAACAGAAGTGAATGCGCTTGGTCTCGAACCTGGTCCTTAGAGTCGCCTAAACGATCGATTAAACTGGGCAGGACTGAGAGAAAGACACAAATAAAACTTTTTACAGAGATGAAATTATTAATATCTGTATTGCTATAAATCAGTAAACTCACAAAAATGAGCCTCAAAATAGGGATTAAATTTACAATATTAAGTGTTACATTTTAAAGAGTAAATTTTAATAAAAATAATTGAAAGATAGTTTTAAAAATAAACTTTTCAATAATAATAACTTATTATTACTATAACAACAATAATTATTATTATTATTATAACAACAACAGTAATAGACAGTAATCATATACATAGAACTTTACATAATTTACTTAAAACGAGTTACATTTTAAAGAGTAAATTGTAATCATTTAATATTGTAAAATGAAAGATAATTTAAAAATAAAATAAAATATTAAATAATAAATTATTATTATAGATAGTGATCAAATACATACAACTTTACTTAAAACATGTTACATTTTAAAGAGAACATTTTAATCATTTAATACTAAAACAATATAATTTAAAAATAAAATAAATAATAAATAATAATACTAATGATTGTTATTATTATTATTATTATAGATAGTGATCAAATATTTACTTTACATTTTATTCATTTGAATCATTTAAAATTAAATATAATTTAAAAATAAAATAAATATTCAATAATAATACAACTACTAATAATAATAAACATTTTCACCTGTTCCTATTTGTGTTTTGAAGCGTTCCTGTAGTCTGGTCACTAAAGCAGATACTATGTCCATTCCAAGCAGTGCCACCTTAAAAAATATATATTCATTAAAATAATAAAAAAGTAGGCTATTTCAATAATAAAAGCAATAACTTTCACTACAAATGACAATGAGTAACATTTAAAAGTCAAAACAGCCTTGACAACCTCTTTTCTGCCGGTCTGACTGTGTATGCAAATCTAAGCAGCAAAGGATTATGGGTAATGTCCACTAAACGGTGTTTCTTTGCTGAATCTCAGCAGGATTAAGATGAGTTTGTAGTAAAGGAAGGCAGATTGTGTGAGAGTGAAAGAGGCTGCGTCAGAAGAGCTGGTGTTGGAGGAGAAGAGCAGAGTTTGTGTTTGTTCAGAGTCACCGTCCTCGTGAAGAGCAGCAGGGCTGTAGGAAAGCATTGGGCTGCTACAATTTTGGCAACCATCTTTGTCTGGGGGTGGATTGGGCTGTTCAATGAACGAGTAGTGAGGACATCCCTGCTAACACCTAACCAACACAATCCGCATCACCTGAACTTATCTGTTTGGGCTATGGTGCAATTTTTGGAACCTCTTTTGGATCGCGGAGTATGAAAATATATATTTATTCGAACTGGAAACGGCGACTCCTAGCGCTGAAAGCAATTTATACTCTCGTGGAGACATATGATTTATCATCTTATAACTTCTTTGATATTAATAACACGTATACAATATTTACCACATATCAATAAAACGAAAACTACTTTAAAGTGTTACTTTTCCAAACAAATACTCTTTTAAAATAAACTTAAAAGAAATAATAACCTTAATTAAATAAAAAAATCAACTACACACTTTATAACGCATAAAAAGTTAAATTAAGGTGGAAATCACTTTTGCCAAGATGATTTATATTAATGTGATTTTATTACAGTGGCTGCAGCAGTCCATTATTTAAAATTAAATTTATATAAAATTTAATAATAAAATCAGGAAAAGACAAAGTAACAAAAGAAATCAAACATAATTAAAAACAAAAGTAGATTAAGTTATGACTATTTTGAATTATCATTACATTGAAATGTTTAAAGAAATATTAAAAATGAAAGCAATATTTTTATTAATTTTATATATATATATATATATTTTGCCATTTAAAAAAATATTAATATATAAATATTCAATATTAATGTGATTTTGTGACTGTAGCAGTCCTCTCAGTTATATGTATTTCAAAAGTAATAATAAAATAATAATATATTAATAATATATTTAAATAGTTTGGAATTAGTCACAATTTAGTCTGATATCAATGTGAAAATGAAGAGACAAAAATGAAACTTTTTAAGATCCTGCATATCCTCTCACTCAGAATACAGCAGATCACTCGTCACACGCATGATTATTATATCTCTCGTGTCTGCAGCAGCCTCGCTGTGACTCTGAGCGTGTTTAAGGTAAAATAAGACTGCCCCGGCTGTCCTCGTTACAGAGAGTGGGCTGATTACTCTCGCCGGAGACGCTGGGTTTCCAGGCCAGCCGTGGGACGAGCATTCTGATTGGCTGAGAAGGCTCAGCCGTTTCTGAGTCGTTAAAGGAGGTGTGAAGAAAGCACGCGTCGATCATCAAACTGACCTTCTGTGCATTACAATAACAATCAGACAGATTACCGATTCAACTTTGTCTTATTACGCATGTGACTCTGAGAGTGTAGAGAATGAAATACAAACCTTAACACACACACACACACACCATCTGTACAGTCAAGCCACTTCCTGTATGTCAGATTTAACTCAAGCAGAATCTTCTGAGGACTGTAAGTGAAATCTGGGGATGAATTTATAAACGTACAAAAAAGGATGTATGTACTTTTTAAGTACATATGAAGACTATGAAAAAAATTAGGAAACAACTGCAATTTTTACTGATTTAAAAAATGACAGAGAATTAAAATTAAATTTTAAAAAATTCAAGAATTTAATAAATATAACAAAAACAAAAATAATACTTATAATAACTAAAATATTTATATTATTATTATTATAAAAAAAGAATATAAAAAGATAGTTAATAAGGAATATTACTATTGTTATATTTAACAATAAAATAAAACTTTTAAATATTATTATTGTTATCGTTGTTATTTTAAAAATATAAAAGTTACAAAAAATTGCTATTATTTTACTGTAATAAGAATCTAAGCATTTTAGAAAAATGTAATAATAATAACTAGATAGTAAAGTTTGTAGGCAAAAAGCCTAGCTAGAAAGTTTAAAAAAGTTTATAAAATTATTTGCATGTTAGTAGCATGATTAGCAAGTTTGTAGTACGTTGTTGAGATAATCAGCAAGTTTACCATGTTTCTAGCATGATTACCAAGTTACTAGTATGATTAGAACGTTACTAGCATGTTGCTAGCATGATTATCATGTTACTAGGATGTTGCTAGCATGATTAGCAAGCTACTACCATGTTGCTAACATGTTTCTAGCATGATTAGCGAGTTGCTAGCATGTTGCTAGCATGATTAGAATGTTACTAGCATGTTTCTAGCATGATTGGCAAGTTACTATCATAACTAGCATGTTACTAGCATGTTGCTAGCACGTTTCTAGCATGATTAGCAAGTTACTAACATGTTGCTAGCACGATTAAGAAGTTACTAGCATGTTGCTACCATGATTAACATGTTACTAGCATGTTGCTAGCATTATAAGCTAGTTACTAGCATGCTGCTACCATGATTAGCAAGTTACTAGCATGCTGCTAGCATGATTAGCAAGTTACTAACATATTACTAGCAAGATTGGCATGTTACTACCATATTGCTAGCATGTTTCTAGCATGAATGGCACGTTACTAGCATGTTGCTAGCATGATTAACACATTACTAGCATATTACAAGCAAGATTAGCATGTTACTACCATATTGCTAGCATGTATCTAGCATGATTAGCAAGTTACTAGCATATTGCTACCATGTTTCTAGCATGATTGGCAAGTTACTAGCATGTTGCTAGCATGATTAGCACGTTACTAGCATGATGCTAGCATGTTTTCAGCATAATAAGCAAGTTACTAGCATGATTAGCAAGTTACTAGCATGTTACTAGCATGTTTCTAGCATTATTAGCAAGTTACTAGCATATAATAATAATAATAATAATAATGATAATAACAATTAGACGTTAGAACTAAAATCTTAATGCAAATATTTATAGCTTTCTTAATTTCTTCACTTTGTTTTAAAGGAAATCTCCAGGGTCTCTTTTGTTGATAAGCGCCTCTAATTACCAGTTTGAGAAGATGCTTGCCGCATGTTCTCTGAAGGCACATAAAAGTGACTCAAACTCAGAGCAGATGCACAGACGGAGTTCATGTGGAACCGCATTTACTGAGAATGTACTCCAAAACAACACTGACTTTCACTGCTTCACAGAAAGTCACAGAGGTTTGGAATAACAAGAGAGTGAGGAAATGAAGACAAAATGTCCTTTTTTGGGTGAACTATGGTTTGTTGAGATGTATGAGCTCTCATTAAAATGCAGAGTTATGATTTAGTTTCCAAACACGCCTGCCACTGGTCAAACAGAGTACGAAGAAACAGAGGCGGACCGATAGCCCCGCCCCCAAACTCTTCCTTCTGTTACATGCAAAGGAATGAGTGAGCTTCTCTACATCACCTACAGTTAGTCATCTGGCATTAGATAAGCATCACACACACTCACACACTTACATGAGCTCTGAGATGACGAAAGCTGTGAGAAGCGCTGCATGGTCTGAAAATAGAGGTCTGATGGTTTAACGTTTGCAAAAAAAACAGCCATAAATATTAGTATTTTATAGTTGCATGACATGCATAATATAATTATTATATTATTTTATCATAATAAAAAGGAATAATTATACAATGACATAATAAGGTTATATTTTATTATTATCATTATTATTATTATTATTATTAGAGCCATATTAATAATATATCCAAAAACAAGCAACACAAACCTGGATTTAAAAAATAATAATAAGATTTTTATTGTAATTGTACAGTTGTAATGGCATAGTTTTATTCACTATATTATATATTTATTTTAGTTTTAATTTTTATTTTACAGTGAAATATTTAAATAGTTATATTTTATAAATATATTATATATAATTGCAATTATTATCACTACTACTATTATTATAGCCATTCATATACAAGTACACAACAGCGAACCTGGACTTTTTTTTAAGTTGCATTTTTTACAAATCACAATCATAACATTTATTAATACAAAAAACTACATGTGTGCACCCTTTCCAGTATGTTCATTTTAAGAGCCAATGTGTTTTTTGTTTGTTTTGTTTTAATAGTTGCATTTGATTTTCAAAATTTGATTATTATTTTGTTAAACTGAAACCGTTTGAACCGAGCTGAGCCGATAAAGTCTGCCACGCTCCTGAATGCCAAGCGTGTGAGGACCCATGAGCTCTTCAACACGCTAATGCTGAATATTTCACACCGTCTGATCAATGCAGCCCACGAGAGAGACATGATGATGATGGTAATGTGAGAAACTATATAACCCTGCTGGACAGACAGGAAGTAACGTCTGGAAGAAGAAAACTGAGAATATAAATACCGATCACATACAGACTCAGAGCCAGAGAGTTTTGAGGGCACAGACTGCATGCATCTGGTTACAGACGTGTCATGAGTGAAATCTAGCAGCAGATGTTCAGAGAAATACCAGAAAAACAGCTGCAAACTCTGAACAAAACTGCATGAAGAGGCACAGATGCATGTGTACAATATCAAAAACACTGCTTTGAGCTATTGAGCTTCAGGAAACTGATCAAGAACTGAAATTAATGAGGCTAATATTGAGCGAACCCTCAAACCAAACGTTATTTTGTGGCAAAAGCACTGAGAATGATAACCAGTAGGATATAAAATAGTACAAAATAAAACTATAGATTGAGTATTGGAAGTGACAAGAAATCAACACACTATAATATGCTGTTATACTCCATATAACTCCATAGAAAAGCCAGAAACTACACTTTTGTTTGCACGGGAATATCTAAAGGGTTAATGGTGCCAAATGATGATCCACAGTAAAAATGATAGATTAGACCTCTTCTCAACAGGGAAAACCACAAACAATCATGAATGCATGAGTATATGGTGTCATGGGGATGGAATCAAAAAATGTGGTTATAATGGCAGTCAATGGGACAAACACAGTCACGAACAGTAAATGAGGGAGAAAATCTGATGCTGCAAAAAAACTAACAATGCATGAAAGCCAATGTTGTTAGTAATCTGTCACATGTCCAAGACTGTGATAGAGCTATACTAAAAATGAGCCATTTTGTGTATTTGTTTCCCCAAATCAGTGACATCATTTATAAAATTGGTATTTAAAGAGTCCAAATCCTGGATATTTACAAAAAACTGGTAGTTTTGGTCAGGTCAGTTTTTGACCCCTAACATAACCAAAGGGTAGTAAATTTGCCCACAGTGCATTTTTGAGTTTTTGAAAAATTTCATTTCCCCAAAATATGTAAAATAAGACCAAAAATCTTCCAATTTACTGAAACACAGAGAAAGTTATGGCAAAATTAAGACTCTACAGCGCCCTATAGTGGACCAAAACGACCCCAACAGTGCACGAACAGTGCATTTATTAAAACAGAAATAATTGTTACAGAACTACACAATCTCTGCTCAGATTTTATTTAAAGCAACAGTTCACAGTTTATATGCAAGATGAGTATTTTTGTAGCATTGCATCTGTGTATAAGCAATGGAAGTGAATGGGTGCCGTCAGACTGAGAGCCAATAAAAACATCACAAAAATCCACACCACTCCAGTCCATCAGATACCATCTGGAGAAGACACGAGCTGTGTGTTTGTAAGAAACAAATCATTTATTAAGACATTTATAACTTCAAACCACTGCTTCTGGTCAAAATACAAGTCCAAAATCCATAATAACTCCAGTGAAAAAGTCCTTCTCCTGTTGTCTGCTTGATTCGTGCCGATTTCTCTCCTGATTCAAAAATCTCACTGGAGAAAGCATTATTATAAACTCCTGGACTCATATTTAGCTAAGAGAGCCGTAATGATACATTTTATTGTTTTCTGGACATTTTATGGACTGGAGCGCTGTGGATTATTGTGATGTTTTTATGAGTTCTCATTCTGACGGCACCCATTCACTTCCATTGCTGAGACACAGATGTAATGCTACGTCTCTCCAAATCTGATGAGGAAACAAACTCATCTACATCTCCGATGACCTGAGGGTGAGCATATTTTCATCTGTGGGTGAACTAAAATTCTCTCACCTTGAAATTGCTGGCATTGACCCACGAGGTTGCCAGACTGTCCACCATCCTGTCCAGCATGCTCTGATCGTGTTCCAGGTCATGTGACTTCTGTCTGTCCAGGATGTAGTCTATGATTTCCGGAGCCACTTGAAACCGTCGTCCGACCTCCTTCTGCGTGACTTGTGCGACGATATACTCCATGCTGGGCTCCATGACTGAAGAAGGACCACGGCTCAACACATAAACCCACAAATATTAGAGTATTAGATCTTCTTAATCTAAAGGCAGAATCCTGAAGGCATTGTGGGATGCAAAAGGAAGTATGAATTGTGCAGCATGTGTCGACTGAACACTATTATAATGGACAGATCAGACACTTCTGCAGGGAGATCCTGTTAAAACAGCCAATCCATCACTTCATGTCCTGCAACGCACATGAAAATATTACAGATCACTTCAACACTGTACTGCACATTTTAAATCACAAATACTAAGCTTGCTATTTTCTTTAAACTAACCCTTGTCAGATCAACAAACAAAACTGCCCCCAAATGTTCAGCGATCTGATTAAAGAACTTCAAGTTGCCGTTTTCTTAAAGGAATAGTTCACACGTCATCATTTACTCTTCCTCCAGTAGTTCCAGATCTGAACTTCTTTGTCCTGCTGAACACAAAGGAGGATATTTCTTCAGGAAGTTTGTAACCAGGCTGTCCGTAGTAGGAAATTAATGGAAGTCAATGGTGACCAAAACAGCCCGGTTACTAACTTTCTGAAGAAATATCCTCCTTTGTGTTCGGCAGAACAAAGACATTAATACAGGTGTGGAACTACTGGAGGATGAGTAAAAGATGACGATTAGGCTTTGTGAGTTCCCAGCATGCACTGCAGCACACATAAATCACGCAGTTACTGTTACAGGATTACTGCTTTGCTGTTTGCTCGTTTCTTTGTTGTACTGTGATGTAAAGCGCTCATCTTATTCACATTCAGCCCTAGAGCATGTTCATCCAATTATAGTTTGTTTCCTGGATATCTTAGTCTTGTAAGTTATTTTACAAACAAAGACCATGCTGTCTGTTTACTAGACTAACTTAAGCTTGATGTTTGCAAAAAAAAATAATCTTCCAAGAAACTATTATTGCATCATCATACAAGAAAAGCTGTGCAGCGAGTTCCCTTCAAATTTTAGGTCAAGTCAACTTTTTTACACTGAACCCTATAAAGCTATTTGATGTATACACTTCACAGGCATCATTTTAAACGATAAACATCATCAAACCTGCACTCACACTCACTTACTTTCATCTGATTAATAGCTTAAGAGATTTCTATCTAGTGAAAGCTGTTTTAGCGTGATCGTATAACCATCCAGCTTCAGCTTGTGTCTTTTTCCTTTGGTCATTGTCTAGAAGAATCTGATCATCGGGATCTTCTGAGGAGCTTTACTTTCACTGTTCCTCAGCGGAGCAATGATCTTCACGAGCCTCCAAAACATCTTCTGAGGAGCCTTTACTTCTTCAGCTCTCCATCAGCACTGCGTTATAGGTTTGATCCTTTCAATCTCATCTTACTGAGACATATTAATAGGGAGATCCTTTCATGTTAGTATCTGGTCTACTGTTATAAACATCCCATTGATTTAAATTTCTATATGTGCTCATGAATAAACCTGATCTGTTTTCCTTCAAATTATCATTATATTAGACCATAAACACCAGGTGAATTAAATATGATACTCAACAAAAAACACATACGCGAACTTAGATTTTACATTATACTCTATGTAAAGGCTCGACAGACCATGTTCGTTTAAATATAAAGGTATTGCAAGGTTGCTAGAATATTCTAATCCCTTAAAGTCTTAAAATTTCATATAATTATCTACTAAACACATATTAGTACTGTGGTAGTATCAAGGTTCAGTCACACTTTCTGAATAACATATTCAAATACCATTATACCATAATAAACAAGGTATTACTATAGTAGCTGCTTAGTTGTTGTAACAAGCAGTAGATGACGTCAACAACATGTGTCACGTGAGAACGTTCATGTCGTCTATTTTTGAGGACATTAGCGGTCGCGGTGCGTTTATTAAGCAGCTGCAGTGATTGCTAATCTAACTTTAGCCGCGTTTAATTTCACGAGAGCAGTTGTTTAGCAGCTGTCTGGCTAACAGTTCTCCCTGTAAACAGCGCAGGCTGCTTCACGCTTACATGCGAAACAAACCCCGGGCCTTTCAGGGGAAACGCGACGGGGATTACGCGACAAAAAAAACGATAAAACGTAGCGTCGCGATATGGTTGCTTGGTAACGGCGAAGAATGTTGGTTGTTATTAGCAACAGCGCGCGAACCGTACGAGGCCCGATAACTCTGTTTACAAACACGCGCGCGACCGCATATATCTAAACATTGTGTTTTGAGATAAAAAAGCTTCATATGCATTTATTATGCTCCAGCCAAATTATTCTTCATCTGCGTTTCAGTATCTGTTAAACATTAATATTTGTTTCAGAGAATATGTACACATTTATTTTATTTTTAATGTTTTTAAAAATAAAAAAAAATCAATAGAAACGTAAAAGTTATGTATTAATAAAGTTTAGCTAGATTTTGCTATTTAAAAATAATATTTAGCATATTTCTACATCATTTTTTTTAAAAGTACCTTGGTTTTTCCAAGCATGTAAAACCATGAAATAATTGTAGCAATGTATAAGCTTCACTATACTATGGTACCAACACCGTACATTCTGTATTTTAATCATTTAACTCTTTTCAAGATTTCTTTTCTCATCTAGATGCATGTGCATTATTGCAACTACTCCAGTAAACTATCATCTAAAATCTCAATCTAGATAACAGTACATCCAACTTTCGTTTCACAACGGTTTGGGGGGAAAAAACATTACAATGAATATAATCCATGCAACTGAACAAATAATGATCGTTATAGACACTATAAACACTGTAAATGAAGCAGCTACTGTAACAGTGAAATGTTTGCTCTGCATGCATGACCCTAACAATGTATCCCGTTATGCACAAACTATTTTCATTGACAGTGCGCGCAAAGCCCAGCCAAAGCGAGCTGAGTCAGAACGCAACTAGTGATAAGCTGCTGGAAAAGCTCGTTTGACGTACCTGGCATGTCGTTCTAAAGCCGCTACATGGGAACCGTTTCCCGTGGGTAGATCATCAGTTGATTTTTTGGAAGGAAACGGCAGAGATCTCCGCCCATTGTGCGGCTTCAAACATATGACGATGGCACTGCGCATGCGCAAGATGAGGAGGGATAGCGCGCCCTCTGCCGTATGTTCAACATCCTGCTCTTTTAGTACTGGTTTTTATAAACTGTTAAATAAATAAATAAAAATAACTAAATAAAAAATAAAACAAATAATCATTCTTTCACTAAGGTTACAAGAATGATCGTTTTTTTTTAACTTAAGTACAAAAAAACGTTATTTATGCATTGTTTATGTAGTGTTTTGTTAGGAAACGTTTTTCTTGGACATTTGTCTAAGGTTTTAATGCATAACTAGGTGCCTTCTTTCAGAACAGAGAACATTCAAAAGTAACAATAACATTTTCACAATGATGCAAGGGAAGAACGATCTTAAGGTTTTTATCATTTAAAAACTGGACGTTTAGAATGCTTAGAGAACATTTTCATAACTTAATGGGTATGGAGGGCCAACTTACTTAAAATTAAATAATTAAATAGCTTAAATGTTCAAATATCTAAATAAATCGTTAAATACAAAATTAAACACATACATAAATGCATAAATGTGTATTTATTTATGGATTCGTTTATTAAATACATTTTTTTTATATATATTTATAAAATCATTATTTTATGTATTTAAGTAAATAGAAATAATATATTAAACATTTACATATTTAATTAGGCTATATATTTAACGATTTATTTAGATATTTCAACATTTATTTAATAAATTAATTTTAAGTTGGACAATTAACATATTCCATTTAAATATTTAATTAACAAGATTTCTTTATTTCAACATTTATTTAATTATTTAATATTATTTTTGAATAATAACGTCGGAGGTTACCCGATCAAGAATCGTAAATTGCAATTCAACACGTATATAACCCCGAGGACACCACACTCTAAACGGTTAAATCTAGGACTTTTTTTCCTCATGTTTGTGGTCAAAAAAAACTTGAACCAGCGTTAGCTTACACCATGAACCTGTTCAGCGCGTGCATCTCCTGCTGGGTTGCTCCTCCCATCAGATATAATCGCGTTCCTCCTCAGACACAAACCGAAACACACTCTGACAACATGTCTTTTGACACCGAACCGTCAGGCTTTAAACTAGTACCCTGTTGAAAAACGCGTTATAGTACATCTAAAACTGAACCGAGATGACAAATGAAGCACAACCGTGTGATTTCCGGAAGTGACTGTAACTCCTGCGGCTCGCGCTCAGGTGAGTTTATCTTCAGTCCTCTGTAAACAGGTTTAACTATATAATATTAAATGAGTTCAAATAGGTAAAGTATTGTATTATTATTAGTAGCCTATTTCTTATCAACCGATTATTGTATGTATAGCTAATATAAAAAAAAATACAAGAACTATGATATAATCATGTAATAAATAAATTGTGTGTGTGTATATATATATATATATATATATATAGCCGTATGTAAAGATGTCTGTAAAGCCTCTAGGTGCATTTTTGTCTATGTTTATGTTAAGTTATTTCACTTTAATGCAAGGAAATTGTTGATTAAAGTGAAATTACTAAACCTGCAAATATGAGCATGATAAAAACAAAGCTAATTGTAGAAAAAAGCTTTTGCATTTGAAATCTTTACACAAATACATATATATTCAGGTTAATTAATGACTTTATTCCCAGTCATGTCAATGGCATCTGAATTCACTTTTTAATTTTTTTTGCTTCAAGTATAAAAATACCACTTTTACATCCACATCCAAAATATTGTGTGATTGCAAACATATATATATATATATATATATACCTGAACTCACCCTATAAATTCTTGGTTTCTTTCTCGAGGGTGTCAGGAAACGTTAGAATCATGTTATCAGTGATTTAGCACATCTTTCATCTTTATCAGAATGACTCTTCCTGCCAGACATCTAACTGCTTTTTTCTTTTCTCTTGACTCACTGACTTAAATTTACACTGAAAACCGATGAACTATCAATTCATTTCTCAAACTCAGACAAATGCTCAGTATCTATGTATATTGCATAAAGGTGAAGTGTTTCGCGTAACTGCTTGCATGGCATGATCTGTTGCTTGTGGTCTGCAGATTTGCACGAGCTGCAGAATTTTGGCACACTGAGATAAAGTCATAAGGCAGTGTGTCCTATTTAGGGACAATGCATGGGTGGAAGTTACGCAGAGGCCTATTTTTCTGACCTCTTTCTAACGCCGTCATCTGGTCACTGACAGCTTTCTGAAGTCTTCTTGGTTTCTGTCAGCCGGTGAAGAGGCAGTGCAAAGTCAAACACAGCATGTGCAAACACGCTTTTAGACTGAGCACTAAATAATTGCACTGTATGAGCAGCTCTGTGCGTTATGACAGCCGCTGGCATGCTCTTCTATAGCCTGCAAACATGTCACTTACACTCTATTGTGCTTAGGAAAGGAAATGTAGCTTTCATTTTCTTATTTTGTACATTCACAACAAAAGTAGTGAGCGTGAGTGTCATGTTGCAAATGGACAAAACCTTTCAGTCTGTTCTTCACCCAAAACTATCAGATGTCTCTGAATATAATACACCAACTGCTATGATGCTTCAATAATGGTACGTGTGTTTATTTGCACAGCATGTTTTGTTGAAAAAGCAACAGCATATGTTATAGATACTGTGAAACATTGTGATTGGATAAAAAAGATGATTTTTGCATTAGTTTCTTTTAAAACTATGCACTTTTTTCTCTTGCTGTATATTATTTCCACTACAAAAGTTTCCTCAGGTGAGCTTAAATGTTTTGTGAGAGAGCGTAAAGCACACAATTCACACAATGGGGAACTCAAGCGCTTTGCCGTTGAATGCAAAACATTTGCTTCTTCTCGTAAAGTGGGTGAAGTCAGCAAAACTGAGACATCTGTAAAACTGGGACAAATAAGGTTTTGGTCTAGTGCTGCTTTTAAAAAATAGCAGATAATAATGGAAATGTTGTAATTACAGGAGTATCAACACATGACTAGTCACATGTGAATCATATGGGTGTGGTTATTTAATAAGTACATGTAAGTGCCTTTACATACTTTAAGTCTGTTCAAATGGTTTAGGTTTAAACTCTTAGTACGAGGTGTATTTCAGTCTGGAATATAAATTTGGATTAAATGTGTTTATGTGATTATTTGATTATATGTAATGAAATGCAATAAGATTCTTGGTTTCGTTTTAAAAATATATCAAGTTTTGTGACTGTCCCGGTTTACATGAACGTGTTAGATAAAGCTGGACAGTAACGTTCAGCTAAAGCTTTAAAATAAAAGATAACACATCGCTTAATGCATGTGAGAAAATGGTTTGTTTTATGTAAGTGTCACAAAGTGTAAAAAAAGAAAAAATAGAATATTTTGTGAATATAAATTATGTGGGTGAGAACAGGTGTGTGTTTGTTTACAAGCTCTTTTTACACACACACACACACACACACACACACACCTGGGGCCTGTTCCATAAAACAAGTTTACCTAATAAGCCAGGCTTATGGCAGATAGTCTGACTTATTTTAATACAAATTAACTGGCAATAAGTCAGACTAACTGAAAT
>JAUMHP010000060.1:17881226-17894943 GCA_032361065.1 Enteromius trimaculatus
TTAACTGGCAATAAGTCAGACTAACTGAAATAAGCCTGGCTTATACTCTAATCTTGGTTTATGGAACAGGCCCCTGTCCTCACCCACACTTACACACATAAACACAAATAATAAACCACCGCTAATGAAATTTATAACAATGCATATTACTAATCACAAATTAACGGTGGGAAATTTACAAAATCTAGAATATGAAGGTACAAAAAACTAAATCTAAATATTGAGACAATCTCCTTTAAAGTTGTCCAAATGAAGTCCTAAGCAATCAATATTACTAAGCAAACATGTGTTGATATATTTACGGTAGGACATTCACTAAATATATTCATGAAACACCATCTTAACATGCTAAATAATATTTGGCATGAAAGAAAAATAGATCATTTTGACCCATACTGTCACTGTAAAAATATTACACAACATTTACAGTAAAAAACTGCAGCTGTGGTTGTTAAGTTAATTTACAGTTAAATACCGGAATTTCATGAACTGATATAATGCTAATATATCAACCAATTAAAGTACTGAAATCTGTTTGGTATTTCTGAAATATGAACTAATATGAGTTATTCACACAAACGCTAAACACATTGAATATGCAATAAACATTCATTTAACAACATCACATGTAACGTACAATCCTAATAAACAGAACTGATGAGAAAAAAACTAAGAAGAAACAGTTATTTCAAAGAAAAAACATCAAATTCAAACTAAATTTGAAATGCAATGCAGGGAATTCTGGGAATGTCAGTTAACGGTTTCCTTTTAAAATTTTACAGGAATTTACCGTTAACCATTTAACACGTTTTTACTGTTTAAATCAAAACACATATTTGCTTACAATAATATAATAACATCCTGGTGTTTCTCTTCGGTCAGACCCTCAACCCATGGCCCACGGCAGCGACCAGTACACATCTCTGAACTATCCCGAGGAGAATGACGAAACCAGGAGTGAAGAGTTCGAGTCGAATCTTCCCCCAGACGTCCCACAGATCCTCCTCCAGCAGAACGCAGGGATCTACGCTCAGCCCTACGCGCATCAGACGCCCTTCCCCAGCTGGGACGGTCCCGTCAGGGCTGATTCTCCTCACAGCCTGCCCTCTTGCCTCCCGTCGGCCATTTATCACACGCTCTCGGACGAGGGCTCGTTTTTTCCCAGCAGGCCTCACTCTCTGCCGAGTCCGAGTCTGGAGAGTATGGATTATCCGAGGTCTCTGCGCTCCTTTCCTCCGTCCACGAACATGTACCGCCATCCATCGCCCTCGTACCCCGAGGCTTACCTCCGGCTGCCGTGCTTTGGTCAGTTCGGTCCGCCGTCGCATCCCATGATTCCCGTCCATCACTGCAGCTCCAGATCCGGACATCAGCCGCCCTACAGGCCCTCAGGTGCGTGACGATCAAATCTTTAGGATTGGAATGATTTTTTTTTTAGGTGACCCTATAAGTTCATATTTTGGTTTGGGGAGGTTCAGAGATGAATCTTTAGTTTGAGAGACAATAACGTTTAGATTTAAAACTTTGCAGGATGTTTTCATTCACAAAATTACGAATGCAAGACCTAGGCTCAGAAAATATATAATCTTATATCATTTCATAAATAGTTTCATAAAAGAAGAGTGCTGTTTTTTTTTTCCCGGAAATTATTAGAAATGTGATGTTGAATTTTTACAATAGTTCAACAAACAAGAAGTTAATTAAAAGACTTACGTTTGACACTGTATTTCCTGTTTGCTGCGCTATTTTCAACAATAAAAAATAATTCCAAACACAACCACAGCATTATTTTGTATCTCTGAGCAACATGACAGTGGTTCGTTTCTGAACTAAATGATTCGGTTCAGTCACAATGACTCACTTATTTACTGTGACTTACTGCCACCTACTGGCGGGTTTAATTTCACATTCAGAATATCTTTTATTAGTTAAATGATTTAAACATTTTTGTCAATACCCCTATTACACAATGCATTAAAGATCATTTTCAAAAATCCATAATAGGGGAATTTGTATGAAAATGTTATGTTATGAAAACGTTATTACAGAACATTCTAGAGATCCAGTTATTTATATGCATTAAATAGACTGGTAACACTTTCTACGAAAATAATAAGATGATAATCAAATGAATACATAATGCATTACAAAAAATTATTCAAATTTTCTTTATGTCAGACGAACGTTTCAGAGGCAGTGTGTTACGTTATTGGCACAACGTGAAGTTGTATTTATTGACGTGCAGAAATTTCGGACTCAGTGTGGAATGGACTTTAATCTGCATATTTGTGTTAATTCACAGGCCTGATGCAGTTCAGACAAATGGACACATGCTTCTCTGAAAAGTGAGCATTACAGCAGCTCCAACTCAGTTATGGTCCAGAAACAAAAAACCTTTCGCTTTTTAAATCAGAATTAAATATGGAAATGGAAGAGAAAGAGTCAGTCATGCTGAAAACATGAAGGCTTGTAAAGTTTCTGCTCATGCTTTGTGTGTGTGTCTTTAGTAGAAATGCGTCTGTGAACTCCAGACAGGCCAGTCAGTGCATCACACACCTGCCACAGGAACAGAGTGAGTACTACTTCCTGTCTGAACAAAGCACAGGCAATGACCAGGATAGCAGCGTCAGAAATGAACTTTTTCCATTAATGTGCAATATTTGGGGAACACTTTATTTAGACATTCTACCAACTATAAGTAACTTTGTAACTACATGTCAATTAATTCTCATTAATATTTAACTCCATGTCTAAAATTTTTATTCTATTTTATTAAGTTATATTATATTAGCCTAATTGTATCTTTGATGTCTTTGGCTACATTTAACCAACTAATCAAATGAGTCAGAGTACTTTAAACTGTTACAAAATTGGTTAAAATTGTATATAAATGATAAAAAGCAGAGACTTAGGAATGCAAAAATTCTGCAGATTATTGCTTGTGGTATTATAAGTGATTATTAACGTTGATTCATAGAACACATATAGAACGTTTTAGAGAATGCTCAGACAAACATGTTGGTTTGTGATGTTAAAGTCCTTGCACTCTATTTTCATATTCGCGGAAATATCTTCTCCTATAAAGATGCATGCTAGTAAGGATGTGAAAGCGCACAAAAACCAATCGGATCCGAATTTGTTATTTTATTTTAATTGTTGTACTTATTTTTGATGAAAATTTCAGACTCAAGGACGTTGCACTCTTCTGACGTTGCAATTTCACACGTTTAAAAATAAATACGCCCTAATGTTGTGTCAATCAGGTTTACACAACGCCTCCGAAACGTCATAAAACAGTTCGGATCAGGTTCGATTTTCTGCATTTGTGCATTCGTAGCATGCATTTCGATAGAAAATGATGCCGAATACGAAAAAATGCCATGATGTGAAAATTTCAGACTCAGTGAGCAACGACTTTTCGTCTAAATTAACGCAAGTTACGCAAAGTCTCCCGTTAGAATCATTGAAGCTGCATTTTGCTATTTACGACGAGAAACAAATGTAATAGAGTAATTTTGTTACATCTATTTATGTTTAATTAATTTAATTTATGGACAATTTGGTTCCTTTTGAAAGCATTCTTTCCACAAACCCTTTGTTAATGTCCGCTCCTGATGTATAGAAATTATTGTACGGTCATTGCACGCATGAGAACCGATACAATGAAAGGTTTCATATGTTGCACATCTTTCGTTTTGAGGCGGCTTGACCTACTCTTACAATTGTGTCGCGTGTTTTGGTTCTCCACGCAGGGAAAGTGTTTGTCACGTACGAGGCCGACAGTGAAGAGCATCTGAAGGAGATCATTAAGTTTGTGTCTTTGCTGAGGAACAACGGCTTCGACACGCATGTACAGATCGTTCTACGCTTTCTGCTTTAATCCGGCGGTAGTTCTGTGGATTTAGACTAATTCTCACGTCTTTGTGCACAGATTGATGTTTTCGAGCAGCAGCTGAACAGCATCAGTAAGATCGACTGCATGGAGCGGTATCTCAATGAGGTAAACACGCAGAGACAGGAAGTGAGCTCATCGTCATCTAAATACGTAGAGTTACAGCATCTCTCTCTTTCTCTCTCCGCAGAAAGATTACCTGATCATCATCATCATCAGCCTGAGGTATTACGAGACCATCTCAGGCATGAGCAGCAGTGTGGAGGGAGACGAGAGGACCTCAAACACGGTGTACATCCACAAACAGGTCCCTGCCTTCTTTTATTATTATTCAGAATACTTTCGCTGACTCTAATAGTTTAGGAAATACTGAATAGATCAATTAATAATAATAATAATATGAAATAATACACAATAATTATTATTGTTATTAGTTGTAGAAGTATTAGTGTTAACACTTTTTTTGTTTCCAGTAGGTTAGTGTTTTAATAATATTGTTTTATTTTAATATACACAAAATTGCAATGCACACACAAATATTAAATGCATTGAAATAATTATTTTGGTTATTATTTTTTATTGCTGTTTTGATCATTTTTATAAAGTAATAATATTAATAAGAGTATTAGTAGTATTAATCATAGCTATAATAATAAATTATTATTATAAATAGAATTAAGCATAAAAATGCATTGCACACACAAACATTAAATGCATTATAATAATAAATCACAATAGAGTTTAGCATGGGTGAGCGATGTGATATTTTAATAAACATAAATATGCATTGCACACACAAATGTTAAATGCATTGAAATAACTTTAATTTAATATTGTTTTATTGTTAAAAAATTAATAATAAGAAGAATAGTAATAATACTGATACAAAATAGTAATAATAATAATACAACAATAACAATAAAATAAAGTATTATTATTAATAGAATTCAGTAGTTTAGTAAAAACAACATTAATTTACTATCAATAGTAGTAGTACTATTTCTATTTCCAATATATTTTAATGTGAGCATGCAATATATTTTTTAAAAAGTACAGAATAAAATACAGAATTTAATAAAACAATAACAATTATAATTATTAATACTTCTGCCAGTTCCAATAGTTTTCTGTGAGCATGCAATTAGATATTTTTATAACAAAAATTAATAGCCAGCACAAATGATAAATGCATTAAAATATTAGCAATTATCATTAGCAGCAGTAGTAGTGGTATTAATAATACTTCTGTATTAAATTCAACTTTTAATACAGTTATGTTTTGAATAAAATTATTTCCTGTATGTTCTTGAGTCATTGCAGTGCATTCTGGGATTGCACGGGCTGCCGTAATCAAAACAAGCATATTAATATAATTGCGAGGGTTGGGTGAAAGGAGGGTGTCATGTTTGTAGACTAAAACCAAATGATCTCCAGTTTTTGTGACGCTGCTGATGTGTTTGGTTGCCTTCATCAGCTGCAGAGTGAGTTCATTCAGAACGGCTGCAGGAACTACAGGTTCATTCCTATTCTGTTCCCGGGGGCTAAAAAGGTTTGTGAAAAATCAACAGACACTGTAGTTCACCTCTCAAGCATTTCAGCCCATCAAAGCATGTCCGTGAGCTCATTACAGCACTAACCGGTTCATCTGGTCTTACATTATGGTTCATAAAGCTAAATATCAACATGATTTCAGCTTCTGAAGCACCTGTTTTCTTCTCGTTCTCAGTGTTACGTTCCCACCTGGCTGCAAAACACACACGTCTACAGCTGGCCCAAAGACCGGGACGATATTCTGCGCAGGTTAATGCGTGTGGAGAAATACAACCCTCCTCCCATCGGCCCTCTGCCGACCATACTCTCCATTCCCCTTTAGAGCGGTGACCTGTGACCCGGAGCAGATACCATCTTAGTGTGATCAGACTGCTGAAAGTTCAAGGAATAGTCCATGCACAAATGAAAACATGCAGAAAATGTGAGATGTAGATGAGTTTGTCATTTGGAGAAATGCAGCATTGAATGGGTGTGAATGGGTGCCGTCAGAATGAGCGCTGATAAAAACATCTGAATAATCCACAGCACTCCAGTTGATCAGTTACCATCTGGAGAAGACAGAAGATGAAACTAAACCAGCATTAAGACGCTTTTAACTCAAACATGAGTCCATAATTGAATAACTCTTCCTCCGGTGATAAAGCGCATCTCCTGTTGTCTCTCACAACAAAATAAAGCCACATATTTGTTTGTTTTGGACTGTCCTAATTCAGACCCAAACATTTTATTACTGTAGAAAGTGTTATTATGGACTTGTATTTTACCCTCATTCTGACGGCACCCATTCACATCCATTGCTGAGACACTGAATGCAATGCTGCATTTCTCCAGATCTGATGAAGAAACACATTCATTGCATGTGACCACAACATCGCATACTTCCATCTGACAGATTTATCACAACCTTTTCTTCATATTTTTGACGAATTTCCATTTGAAGATTTTTTACACTTTTTTTAAACTATTTTTTTAATAGAAAAAAATAAAACTGATACATTTGTGGCCTGTAGAAGTTACTGTAAAAGTAAACACAGTAGCAGATTATTCTCTTGTTGTTATAATAATAATTCAATGTTTGCTACTTTGTCAGATTTCTGCTTTGAAAACAAATATATGCACATTATTTATAGCGTTACAGCTCTCAATTTTCTTCTTTATTTGTAGTTTTTCATGGGAAGAAAGTCTAAGATTTTATTTTTACTGTACTTTCTGAAAATATCTTATGAATTAAACTAAACCGAATAAAATAATGCGAAAATAAGTTATTAAATAAAAATAAGTATTATTATCAATACTGTCTTTCAAGATTCATCTTTTGACCAGTATATATTTTATTGCGCTTTCTAAAAATATTGTATCAATAAAATAAAATAAAATAATGCAATATAATATTTCATAAAAAGCATTTAACTCACTGTACACCTCTTTACTGTACTTACTAAAAATATTTAATCTAATTTAATCTAAAAATCAATGCAAAAATACTTATTTAATAACAATATTTTTTATTATTATGACATACCCTCAGTTTAATGTGCTGAACTGGAGTATCGGACCAACATTAATATCTGTAACAGAGATGCAGTGTTTATTTTACAAGGACAATAATCATCTTTCAATACAACAGCAAAATAACTCCAAACAAAACATTCACATAAAAATGAATAAATAACGACTGAACGAAATGATTCCCACAAACCTTTAGTGTCACTATCATACAGCAGATTAGTATTCTGGATTATTCTGACTTTTTGCATTTAATAAACGAATATAATAAAGACCTGATGAAATGAGCCTCATCTGCACGTCTCAGTAGCAGCTTACGTTTAACGGTTGATCATCACGGCTTCAACTGAGTAATGCACGTAAAATATAAATATGGCAGAAACAGCAGTAAAAAAACACTCCGCTTTTGGCCTCGACTTAGTGTTTAGTAACAGATCAGACAGCGTCAGTCTAGTTAAACATGATGGATTCTGGATCCTGATTCATCATATGTGCCATGTGTCGCAGAACATCCTTCTTAGTAATGATTCCCAGCAAGCGTCTGATGAGAGACAGAGAGAAACCTCTGGTCAGCTGATTAGACACCATTTGATCACATCTGTTTAACATGAAACCTACGACATACACTTATTCTAAAGTTTGAGTGTCAGTTCATGGTTTTGAGCGTTTTACATTAAAAAAATATATATTACAAATTGTTAAATATTATTAGAATATAAAGCAGCTGTGTGAATCTGTGTTAAAGTGTCATTTATTTCTGTGATGAAAACCATTCAAATATGAAACATTTTTGATTTTATCAATGTTGAAAAAAGTTGTGCTGCACAACATTTATCATATATTTCAATTTTTGGTATCACAGATGAATAGAAAGTTCAAAAGAACAGCATTTATTTGACATTATAAATGTACATTATTAACTAAATATATTTTATATTTTTTTATATTAATAAAATGTTCATGTTGGTTCACACCACATTAACCAACGTTTTTAATAATGTTTGAGTTTATTGTGTTCGTGTTGATATAGTTAACTGACATTAACAAATTAAACCGTACTGTATATACTGTATATACAATTATGTTTATAAATATATATATATACAAAATTTTGACAATATTTGTCTGAGATACAGCTATTTTAAAAGTCTGAGGGTGTAAAAAAAAAAAGAAAATGTCCTTTAAAGTTGTTGAAATGAAGCTCTTAGCGATACATGTTACTCATGAACAATGAAGTTCTGATATATTTCTGCTAAGTATTTTCACCTCAAGGAATAGTTCACCCAGAAATCATTGACTCAGCCTCGAGGAGCTCCAGATCTGTATGAATCTCTTCGTTCTGAACACAAAGGAAGATATTTTGAAGAAAGTTTGTAACCAGGATGTTTTGGTCACCATTGGCACCATTTTCCTCTTATAGGTGACCAAAACCGCCTGCTTACGATCTTTCTTCCTACCTCCAAATTCATCCAGGTGTGGAACTACTCGAGGATGAGTAATGTTCACTTGTGTGTGACGGAGCTCTTACCCGCTGCGTGTGACCAGACACTGGCGCAGGCCCAGCTTGCGGAAGATGTCCACCACCGTCTCCATGGGCGTGTGGTCAGTGACGGTGAAGGGGCTGAGGTTCAGGATGCGTCTGAGTTTGAGCGGCTGCGGGTTCGAGGCGGGAAGCTGCGGAGCGTCTTCAGTGAAATACACCACAGAGTTACTGACGACCCCGTCCTGCTTCTGACGAGCGTTCTCTGATGAACACAGGGTCACAGGGTTCATACCGGGATTGAACATGCACCGCATATCTGCTATAACCACTTTTGATTTGTGTCATTAAATTACTTTTTTTTATAAGAAGCAGTAATTAATCGAAAAATACAGTAACAGCAACACTAAATATTTTTTACATTTATTACAAAAGAACCATTTATATATATGATAATATAACAGTTATAGATATTAATAAATATAAACATAATTATATTTAATTCAATATATTTCATGTAATAAAATAATAAATGGAGGTTTGGTGAGTAGTAGATACTTCTGTCAAAAATCCAAATGTTTTGCAAAATAATGCATATTATTAGTTAAATGGCTATTTTATGAACAGCAATTATTTTTGCTACATTTTACTTCTTGCATTAAACATTATTCTTGTCATTTAAATGAAACTTTACTATATATATATATACTATTACAGTATTTATTAAAATGTTTCATATTTCAATTAGCTTGTATTTTATATTTTCAGTTTTCATTTTAATTAGAATTTAAGTTTATTAGTTCGGTTATGTGCTTCTGTCTTGTTAAATTTAGATTTTTAAATAATTCTCATTTATTTTTTTACCGTATCATACCGTATCCCAAGTATCTTATTTGCTTTTAATCTAAAATTTTCAAAGCTCTATTGTAAAGACATTCAATCTGATTAAATATGGACTGATTTTCATATACCATATAATATAATCAAGGTTTAACCTAAAAAGAAATTTAAAATCATAGCGAGGTATTTTTTCTCCGTTCTTCTGTTGTAATGTCTTACTGATGGCCAGGATGAGGTCGCGTCTCTGCACGAAGCCGATGAGCCTCTCGGACTCGCGCGAGACCACCACAGGGAAGCCGTTGTAGTCGGTGTCTTTGATGAGCGTCTCCACGTCCTCCACCGTGGTGCTGTCCTGCGTCAGGACGGCCAGCGGCGGCTCATTTCGGCGCGGCCTCATCACGTCAGTGGCCAGCGTGCGGTGTGTGAACTCGTCCTGGTCCAGGTACGGGTAGCCGTTGAGCTGGATGTGAGCCTCGTAAATGCCCTCTTTACCGAAAGCGTCAGCCACCCATTTACTGGTGACGGCGGCCGCCATCAGAGGAACAATGTACTCCAGACCGCCGGTCAGCTCGAACATGATGACCACCAGAGACACCGTCATCCGCGTCACACCACCTGAGTTCACACAAACACTTCATAATCTAAAACTAAAGAGATATTCTTTTTAAAAGTTATGACTTGTCATAAGTTGCCTGAGACAGGAATAATTTTGATTAAAGTTTTGATCCACTTTACATGTTGACTAGTGTATATAAAGACACACAGCATATATTTACATGTATTTATTTATATTCATATAAAATACATCATGTATAAATGTGACCTTCAACCACAAAACCAGACAATTTTCATTATATATCATCTGAAAGCTGAAAAAGAAATAAGCTAGGATAGGACAATATTTGGCTGAGACACAACTATAAAGAAATCTGGAATCTGAAAAAAAATATCGAAATATTGAAAAAAATCACCTTTAAATTTGTCCAAATCAGTTTTTAGCCATGCATATTATTAATTAAAATTTTTTAACGTTGGTAGGCTATATCTAGCAGCTCCAGGTTGAGTGAGTGTGTATCATTAAAACACAAATATAGCTGTTATTGTGGATCTGGAGTGTCTCACCCAAACATGCGGCGGCTCCGACCATGGCGTACAGCCCCGGAGTGACGCAGTCTGCTCCTGGACGACACCAGTTCTTAAAGATGATCCAGTCATGATGATGGTACGCCATCTGCTCCACCGCGATGCCCACGATACGCCCGGCGATGGCACCCACCGCCATACTGGGGATGAACAGACCCGACGGGATCTGACGAGAATCACGTTCAGAATCAGTACCGAGATCACAGCTATTCAACAGAAGAGCTTGTTGAGTTTAGAAACAGTATGCATTTATTGAACGGTGTTTTTAATTTATTTAAAATTTTTATATAAAATTCAATTAAATTGAAATTCAAGACATTATAAAAATCACAACTATACTGTTTTAAAAAATGACTAAATCTTAAACAACACAAACACACAAGAGACATGGTGGTTCTCACCTTCATGCCGAAGGTGAAGATGGTGATGACGATCTTGAAGACGAGTGCCAGCGCGAGCTGCCAGAGGGCGCTGTAGACTCCGGGGCCGGCGGGTCTGTCGGGGATGTCGTCCACGGGCCGGGTCATGTTGGGGTTGTTGATGTAGTCACAGAGCTGTGAGGACTCGAGGGCCCCGCAGTCGTTGAACAGCTCTGAGATCAGCTCGCTGGTGCTGCGGCGTGTGTAAGGGTTGGGGAAGGCCAGCACAGCCGTGATCCCCGTCACTATGATCACCTCCAACACAGGGTACCTGCCCAGCAGCGTGGTCTTGCGCCGCCGGCACCAGGCGATGTTGCAGCGGATGAAGAGCGTCCCCCAGAGGCCCCCGAACACACCCAGCAGGATGAAGGGCACCAGCTCTGCCATGTACCACGGTGTGTGATACTCCACATAAAACAGAACCAGACGATTGTTGCCAAATGGGTTGATGGAGCGCAGCGTGAACGCTGCCACCAGCGCCGCGAAGAAAGACCGCCATAATGTCTTCAGAGGGAAGTAATAACTCACCTGCAGACACACGAAAGAGATTTAGATTACGGCTGAATCATTCAGGTGATGAGCAAGTGACCAAATTCATGAACGAATCACTAATTCACTCAGTCACTTAATTCATTCAAACTGCTGATTCAGGTTGGAAATGAAGCAAGCGAAATCTTTATAAATGATTCACTGATTCATTGACTCACTCAATTCGTTCAAACCCCTACTAAAACAAAGCAAGTGACTTTCTTTATGAATTAGTGAATCATTAACTTGATTTCTTCAAACGGCTGATTCATTTAGAAAGAAGCAAGTGTCTGAGTTCATAAACGAGTCAATAATTTACTCACTCACTCAATTCGCTCATCTGCTGATTCAGATTGAAAATGAAGCAAGAAAGTGACTGGCTTTATGATCGAGTCACTGAATCACTGACTTATCTGATTCGCTCATAAATTAAGCAAGTGACTGCCTATGAAAGAGTCACTAAATCATTGGCTCATTCATTCAGAATGAAGCAAGTGACTGAATTCACTCACTCACTCAATTCGTTCAAACTGCTGATTCAGGTTGGAAATGAAGCAAGCGCCTGTCTTTATGAATGATTCAATGATTCATTGACTCACTCAATTCGTTCAAACCCCTACTTCATTTTGAAAACAAAGCAAGTGACTGTCTTTATGAATTAGTTACTGAATCATTAACTCACTCAATTCATTTAAAGAGTCACTGAATCACTGTTCAAATGGTTGATTTAATCATAAACAAATCAAGTGACTGAATGAGTCCCTGAACCACTGGCTCACTCACTTAATTTAAATGTTTCTGAATTAATTTATTGAAAAAAAATATGAGTATTTTTTTATAAAAGAGTCCCTGAATAATTGACAAACTTGATTTGTTCATTATAAATATATATTAGGGATGCACCAAATGTTCACCAACCAAAATTGTTCCAACCAAAAACTAATTACTAATAGAGATTTACAGACCGATGTGTAAAACATCAAAACACTGGAAAGAAAAGCATGTGTGTGTGTGTGTATTCACCTCCTCCAGACTGAACAGAACTCCTCCGATTGGAGCTCCGAACGCAACCGACACTCCTGCAGCCGCAGCTGCCGACAAAACCTGAAACAAACGCATTCAGAGGATTTCAGTATATTCCCTTGACTCCTGTCTTGCATCAGTCTCGTCTCCTCATGCAGATGCGCGCACCTCTCTGCGTTTGCCCTCGTTCTTGCTGTATTTAGAGAAGAGGCTGCAGAAGAGGTTTCCGCAGCAGCAGGCAACGTGCACGAGCGGCCCTTCCTTCCCCAGACTGAGTCCAGAAGACACGGCCAGCACCAGCGTCACTGTCTTTATGAGCAGCGTCCACTTCCCCAGATACCCCCGGATGATGAAGCCGCTCAGGATTGTCTTTATCTGTAACAACACACACTCAGTCCTCTCGTAAAGTTACATTGTAATGTGTTATATGCTACCCTGAACCACAAAATGTGGTTCAATGTCATCTGAAAGCCTAACACACACAATATTTGGCTGAGATACAACTATTTGAAAATCTGGAATCTGAGGGTGCAAAAATATAAAATATTGAGAAAATCGCCTTTTTTAAGTATAATTTAAAGTGATGATTGTTGGCATAAAAGAAAAATTTATAATTTTGACCTATACAGGGACACATATTAGCGATGTTTTCTGCACCTCTGGTATTCCTGATCCGCAGGCGTATGGAGCGAACACTCGCACCAGAGACACGGCCAGGAAGGAGAAGAAGAGCGCCCACAGCACATACAGGAAGTAGTTCAGTAAATACACACCTGCACCCTGGTGACAGGATCAGAGACATCAGAGTGTGAAGACAAACACAAACTGAGGCTGTATGATAGGAGAAGAAAAATCCCAAAAATGTCCAGGTTTGCTGTGCTTGTTTGTAGGGCTGCACAATTTGTTAATCACTACTGTATGTGGTACCTCAGTGTATCCCGTCATCAGTTCAGCCCATTTCTGCCACTGAGGACATTTGTCCCTGTCGGCGAAGGTGGTCTCATTAGACGTCCAGCAGCACTGCTCATGACTGTACCAGAGCGCAGACAGACACACGCCTTCCTTTAGATCCGTCATCCAATCAACAGCCAGATCGATCACCCCAGCCAGAGTACCTGAGAGAGACCGGAGAGACGTCACTTGCTGACAGTGAGCTGGTGTCAAGAGTGGGTGTGTCTCTAGTCAGTAAAGCCATGAGTGGGCGTGTCTCTGGTTAGTAAGGCCATGAGTGGTCGTGTCTCTGGTCAGTGGTGTCAATAGTGGGCGTGTCTCTGGTTAGTAAGGCCATGAGTGGGCGTGTCTCTGGTCAGTGGTGTCAATAGCGGGCGTGTCTCT
>JAUMHP010000060.1:17904579-17930235 GCA_032361065.1 Enteromius trimaculatus
CAAAAGGTCGGTGCTATATCAACCCACCATTGGGTTATCTGTTGGGTCATTTTTAACCCAACTGTTTTAAGTGAGTAATGAACAGTTACATTCTTTTAAACAATCACAGTTTGTGTACTTCATCTTTTTAACTTGTGAAATTAACACATCTGTGAAAGTGACAACAATTAGCACTGCTGCAAATTAACAGTATTATGAAAAACAATTTGAGTTAGCAATTTAACTTGAATGTGATATGTGTGTTGAAAATTGCAAAAAGAAGTAGGCAAGTTAATGTTAAAAATTGCTAAATTTGTTGCTAGGTGCTATTTGAAAAAACAAAGTTGCTAGGGTAGTATGAAAAGTTGGTAAATCTAGCAACAAAATTGTTAAGTTGGCAACAGTTGCGACACTTCCGTTGGCTTCCATAGAAAATGAAGAATCCGGAAGTTAATGCGTGTCTTTTATTTATTTATTTATTATTAAAGCGTGTCATGGAGCAACCAATAGTTCCAGCATTAAAGTCCATTCATTTCAGTGCTTCTCAAGCACACTCGCCAGAAAGCTGAGGAAATAACCCTATAGGGGGAGGCTGCGGCCCTGTTGTTCCTGATGTGTCCAGCAGACATGGCTTGAAACTCAACCGACGCTTGAAACTTGATAACTAACTTCATTAACTTTCCATTAAAATTGACTGAGAGTTTTATTGTTTTTGTGTGAATTTAAATATAAACATCACATGAAGATATCAGATGGTCTGCACTAAGTATTATAATCTCTGTAAAGGAAAGCTGAATTAGTGTTCACTAACACATAATACATTAACATCACATATTTAAATAGCGACTTTAAAAAATAATAATAATAGCCTACACATATTTGGATCAGATGGGTCAGTGGTAGGCTATGTTGTTGTGAATTTATATAAAAAGTTGCATTCAGATATTAAGCATATTCAACCTTTCAGACATACAGTGTAATCATATGGACAATCAATTTAATATTAATTAATGCTTTAGTATTCACTACTGGTTGTCATACAGCTACAGAACAAATGTCCTACAAAACATTTTATAAATACTTTATAATAAGCTATGACCTGTTAAACACGCAGCAACTAGAGCTAAATGTAGGTTATATATTAAACATTATTAATTATTACTAATTATTAACATTATTAAACTACCATACACATAGCCTATAGTGGTTAATCATGGCATTACATAAAAATATGATTTTTTTGGCCATCAAACGCCTCTAATTTGCCTTTTTGAACTGGAATTTTAAAACGTTTTCTCTATTTGAGCACTAAATAATAAGTGTATTAAAAAATATGAATGCAGTCTCTTCATCACTCCCCCAGAACAAATATCTATATTAAAGATTTTAAAATTGATTGGCATTGGTGGGGACATAAATATATCCATTTAATTGTTAATCGAAATGATTGCTTGGACATTTATTAGTGGCTGATATTGATTGAGACATGTCCATACTAAAATCTATGCCCTTGTTTGAAAGATTTCCAAATCTTTTTTTATATTATACAGCAGTAAACATCTCTGTGGTCTGGTCATTTGGAGAAAAACACCATGGTCCGTTTATTTGAAGTTTGAACGAAAAGTCTTCAAGACTTCTTCTAAACTGAAAGACCTAATTCAAGTCTTTTGAACATGTGAACCATTGTCTGAGCAGCGTGGGAGAGTTTTATCTCAAAGTATTTTTCCTTCTCATGCTTCAGCTTTCATGTTCAGCTAATACTACTGCCATATAATACACACACACACACATATAATCACATATATACATTTAGTCATGTAGATCTGATTGTTATACGAAACAAGAGGTGCTTTCACACCGTATCGTAATTATACCACCTAAAAATCATTGTCGATCTTGTAATTACAATTAGTGAACTGGGAGATTCCTGAGTACTTATAACACCAGACCACCCCAGATTCATTAGGCATTGATAGTTCAGTGTTCAGACTTCTTACGCTTGTTGCAACGTCAATGACATTTACCATATCATTTTATTCTGGAGAGTGATGGAGAGCTAACATTACAGGATTAGACCCCTCTTTTAACTTTGAGATTGTTCTGATTTAAAATCATAAAAAGAAATAGTTTACAGGGTTTTGTTTTTAGTTGCTTAAACACTGAAAGTGATATTTGAGGCCCATTTTTGAGCCTTAGAACAAATCTGCAAAAAAAAACTTATCTGTTTTAAACTCAGTTTGATAATGTAAAACAAACTTTTTGCTAATCTCTAAACACAGCTCTCTACACTATATCATTGGAAACTAACAGCTCTTTTATTTAATTTGCCATTTTAACCCTGATGACCTACACACAGTGCAGGTCACACCTTGCAGTTCTGTTTATATTGCATCTATATTGTACAAAGTGCTTTATAAATAATGCTGACTTTCTGAATTCGCTTATATATTCAGTGTGTGTTTGTTTGTGTGTGTATATGGACTCTAAAATGACTTAAACATAACTTTTTTGTTTGTTTCGAAAAACAGAAAAAAGTAGTCCTAGCCAGAAGAGGAAAAAGTAAAGCAAAAGTAGCCATGCTTTAATTCAAAAAGTGGCTAAAGTAATTTGTTCAATTTTAGGCAGTAAGGGTCACCACTGAATTAAAAACAAAAACTAAAGAAGTAATTAAGACTTTTTATCTCGCACATCTGCATTTTTTCCTTTATATTCTATTTTTTTCTTTTCTTTTCTATTTTATTTTTTTATTTTGATTTCAGTGAGTTCCTGAGAAAAAATGTCAGAATTGTGAGCTAAAGAAGTCACCTTATTTATCAGCCCGATCTCATTAAATTCGTATAAATTAGCCAAAAAAAAAGCGAAATTTGTGGCACCGATGCGATAATTGCCTTAGGCGTGTATATGATACGCACATGTTTGGCGTGCATATAATACGCAGTTATCGCAATTTGTTGGCGTGCGTGCATATGATATGCAGTTCATAAACACGCCATAGTCATTATTTCGTATCTATACCAGGGTTTTTCATTTTTATTTGGTACATTATTTATACGCACATTCATGTGGGTACCATTTATTAATTTATATTCAGTGGTGAAAACGGGTTCCCATGGCTTTCATTAATCAATGCCTTATTGTGTGTTTTAAGTAACTTTCCCCAGCACTGCGTGAATGCTGCTGCTGCTGCTGTTTGCGTCTCTTCTGCCCACCCATCCCGAGATGACGCGCGGCTCTGCTGTCAGCTCTCTGCATTTCTCAGTCTACTAACTAGTAGACAGGGAGGAGGAGGAGAGCAGTGGCCATGGACCCTGGGTTATGGACTCTGGAGCTGCTGGGTGTGTTTTTCTCGCTGGGTGCCTGCTTGTGTTCGCTGCTCACCCTCATGATGCCGCAATGGCTCACGCTTTCTACCGAGCTCCTGCCCACCGAGAACTTCCAGCTGGGATTGTGGGAAACCTGCGTCGTCCAGGATTTTGGGATGACCGAGTGCGTGCCGTACAGCACTCTTCTGGGTCTCCCGTCGGACATCCGACTGGCCCGGATCCTGATGTGCACCAGCATGGCGACGAGTTTACTCGGGCTGTTATTCGCCATCCCGGGCATCAACCTGGTGAACAGCTGCAGACGCACAGAGAGCTTCGCAGCCAAACGGACTTTGAAGATGCTCGGTGGGATCTTGAGCATCGTCGCGGGCGTCCTCGGTCTCGTGCCTGTCTCGTACGTGGCGCATCTGACGGTTCTCCGGTTCTTCGACGAAAGCGTGCCAAGCGTGGTTCCTCGCTGGGAGTTTGGAGATGCGCTTTTCCTCGGCTGGACGGCTGGGTTTTTGCATCTGGCGGCTGGTTTCTTGCTGGTCACTTCTTGTCTGTTTACGCAAGACGAAACGTGCTCGCTGCACCGATCTATAGCGCTCTACAGAGCTCAAGCGATGCGTCCAGTGCGCTCTCCACGCCGGAGGACCGAGTATGTGTGAGAGGATTCAAGAACCCACAGTTTGCTTCAACTAATCTTTTGCGTTTTGCACCGAAATGATCAGATATATATTCAAAGATTGTAAATATATTGCTGCTGTGTTTAGTTTTTGGGAATAGTACACTTAATTTTTTGATTGCAAATCATTTTTTTGAATCATGTGTGACCTGGGCCACAAAACCACTCATAATGGCCAGTTTTGAAAATCTGGAATCTGAGAGGAGGAAAAAAAAAACTAATTGAGTAAAAAAGTTGTCGTTCTTAGCAATGCATATTATTAGTCCAAAATTAAGTTTTGATATATTTATGGTAGGAAATTTATGAAATAACGTCATGGAACATTATCTTCACTTAATATCCTAATGATTTTTGGTATAAAAGAAAAATCGATTACTTTGACCCATACAATTTCCTGCTTCTAAATAACCTGTGCTGCTTATGACTGGTTCTGTGCTCCAGGGTCACATTTTCTAAGCTCAAACCCAAATCTGCATGTGAATGTGATTCTAATGAAAGCACACTAATGATGCAAACTTTCCGAGAAAGTGCAACTTTTTTATGATTACGAAGTCATCTATGAGAGACAATTCTATGCTAATTATCCAAATGAAAACCAGATGCAATGCAAGTGTGATTTTTATATTTAAAAGAGAGTGACTGGATGAGAGGAAGATGATATTCTTTGTGTTCTCTGAAATTCCAAAGCAAAGTGCCAAAGTTGATGATCAGTCAATAAATCAGCTGAATGTTTGTCTCAAGAGATGCGGGCGAATGTTCTGCATTTTAGATTTTTGTGATTATGAAATGTCAACAAATGTGAGGTATCACAAAAATGTGTCGTGTTACATGCATACATGCGTATAAATAGTATGCCAAATAAAAACGAATATTCATGGTATTGATAAACAAAAGTGGAGTTTGGCGTATATATGACACGCACGTATCTGGCGTACGCAGTTTTCGCGCGCATATGTTACGAAATTTGTTGCCGTGCATATGAGATGCAGTTACATACCCCACAACCCTGATCCTACCCAGTTAACAATTTTATGTTATAAAAACATTCCCGTAACATTCCCATTAAGTTATAAAAATGTTATTGGTAGAACATTCAAAACATCCAGTTTTTAAACGTTGTATTAATGTTCTTGTTTGGTTATAAGAATGTTATTTAAAACGTTTTTAGAATGTTTTATCCTATTGTTATATTAATGTTCTAAGAACGTTATTTAAACGTTCCACCAACAACACAATGGTAATGTTTTTACACTTTTCGGATGTTTATCGATTGCACATAACGTTAAGGAAACATTTTTGACAACTTTAAGAGAACCTTTAGAGAATATTAGCCAAAGTCCAATTTTTTGCTTATCTATACCACAGTTTTCAGTTTTTGTTAGGGGTACTGTTTATATGCACATTCATGAGTAATATAAAATATCACTTGTGAGGCTCATGAATAAAAAAAGAATACTTAGGTCTAAGAAAATGCTTTTTGTTTTTTGCTTTGAATTTCTGTAATCCAATGTTATCCATGTTTTATAATGAATAGGGGATAATAGGGCGTTCTGTATTTGGCACATGTAGACATTGCCACATATTTGTACTACATGAAAAATGAAATAAAAATTGGTTTAAAGTGCTGATTTCCAGAGACAAACAGGTGTAAATAGACAATGTGATGATGAAATATGCAGTAATATCATCTCACAGTTAGTTTTAAGTTTAGTTTGCAATCTAACTCAAAAGAAACACTGTTATTAATACATGCTCTTCAGTGAAAGTGATGGATGACCTTCAGTTATCCTCATTGAAACAAAATTGCATTACATAAGACAATCCAGGAGAAATCCAGAGTGTGTGATCTGTGAAGTGTCCTGATGAGCCAGGGTCCGACAGCACAACGTTCTTCATGAGGAATGTGTCTTTGATCATCTTTCTAAATCCCTTCAGCTTCTGGTCTGAAGTGTTTTAACCGCTGAGGGTCCATGTTCCTCGGCCCGGCCCGGCTTCATGCCGTCAAATCAAAGTTCTCATTGTTTGTTTTCCACAATGGACTCATTATGACTTTGTATGCTAATCTTCCCATCTTTACATACAAAGGTTTGTTCACTATCAGGAGCAAATGGTGCAGACGACTTCCTGCCCACTTCCTTTATGATAATCAGCCATAATGAAACACATCCCTCAACGCATGGCTTTCTTTAGTCCCACTAAACAATTCCTAGTGCTTATATATATATATATATATATAAGCTGAAATGAATTCCTCATGAATACTCAAATGAATTCCTATATATATATATATATAGGAATTCATTTGAGATTTGTTTATTTGGATTGCACAGTGTGAACAAACTTATTGGGATGCATATTTGTCAGTTATGCAGACATTAAACGGGTCAGATTTCATACCTAAAACTGTATTATGAGTATATGCTTTTATCCATCTTTAATTAAATTATCAAAATGCATTTATTCAAATTGCTTAGAATGAGTAATCTGTTAATTGTGAAAACAATCGACAGTTAAAAATCAATTCAGTTAAAAAGTATGAACATAAAATATTCTATAATATTTTGTACAAAATATATAAAAATAAACTGTGGAACAAGCATTTTTTAATATTCAAGATAAAACGTATTAAACCGAAACAAATTTGATTGATGCTAAATAACATTAAATCCATTTTTATTTAATTTATGAATAGAAGCTTGTTCCTGCCGTGAAATTAAAAAGACGTAAAATGGCTGTTTTATCTTATAATTCTGACTTTTTCCTGCAATTCTGACTATATATCTCATTTCAAATACATCTCAGAATTCAGAAAAATAATCCTCACAATTGCAAGGAAAAAAGCGAGAATTCTGAGCTTTAAACTCAATTTATCTGGCAATCCGGATTTAATAATTTACTTTTTTTTTCAGAATTGCACTATGTTAACTGGAAACTTAGGAAAAATAAAATAAAAAGTAAAAATTGTGAGATATAGCATTAGAATTATTATTTAATTTTAACCTATAGGGTTAAACCTATTTAATTATTACTTTTTATCTCACAATTATATGACAAAAATATGACTTCTCGCAATTCCTTTCTTTTCCTCAGAACTACAAGATATAAACTCAATTTTGAGAAACAAGTGTAGGCCACGTTTTGACAAATAATCTTAAATAAGCATGTATTAAAAAAGTTAAGATTGCGAGATGTAAACTTAAAATTGCAATAATATGAATAATTTCATCCCATTTTCCATGCTGAAAGTGTTTACTGAGCCTGTATTTGGTGCGTCTTCAGCGCGTAAGAGAGGCCTTTTGTTCCGTTGCTGTCGATCTTGGCACAATGTGGAGCTCAGAGAGAACTGCTTTGGCACAGACTGCACTTCCAGCTGAACAATTAGTGCAGTGATCGTCTGCAGAGTGTTTCACGTGCCCTGCCACTGCCATCCTCCGCTCTGCTTCACATGAGCCGGGTCTCCGGAGGGTCGAGATGAGAGACGCACACCTACAGCCCTGGACCGGAGCCAGAGACACAGTGACGCAAGTTCAGCTTCCCGAGGATGCTTAACCCTAATCAAACACGACTAAATGAGCTCATTAGGAGATAAAAAAAAACAGTCAAAATTGTGAAATATTATTACGATATAAATTAAGTGTTTTTGATTGCATTATACAGCTAAACCGAATTGTTTGTTGTTATCAAAGCTCAAGAAAATGACTATCACCGGTGTTGAAAACAGTTGTGCTGCCCAACATTTTTGAGGAAACTAGAAATATTGATGCATTAAACGGATCCAAAGTGACAGTAAAGACATTTTACTATAAAAAATTACTGTGACTTTAATAGTAAAAAACTGTGAAAATACTACGGTAAAAACCCGTTACATAGTTTATTTAAATTTCTGTAAAATTCACAGGGAAAAAACGTAAACTGACATTCCCAGAATTCCTTGCAAATTTAGTTTGAATTGATGTTTGAAATAACTTTCTTGTTTCTTCTTAGTGTTTTCTTATCAGTTCTGTCTGTTAGGGATGTGTGTCACATGTAGCGTTGTTAAATGAATGTTTATTACAGATTTGAGTTTATTGAGTCTCACCATGATGGTGTTTAGTGTTTGTGTGAATGACTTCATCGGTTCATCATGTGACTTTCTCATCATCACCTGTATTTGGTGTTTATCGGTGTATTTCAAAGCTACAAAACATTTTTCAGTACTTTAATAGGTTGCTATATTAAGATTGTATCAGTTCATGAAATTACGGTATTTTACTGTACGCCTAAACTGTTGTTACCGTATTTTTTAGATTTTTTACCATAAATTTGTGTAATGTTACTAAAAGTTTCTATTATAAATTCTTAGAACTTTCATCGATGAATAATAGAATAATGATGCTGGAAATTCAGCTTTGATCACTGAAATGAATAAATACTGCAATCAAAAACATTTCATTTGTAATACGTTTCAGTGTTTTTACTGTATTTTTGATCAAAGTGAGCAGAGGCTTTTTCCGAATTATTATTCTAGACGTTTGATCAGTATAGTGTACATTTAAACAATGTGTAATGTGTAACTTAATTTAATGCCATAGTAGTACACACTGTAGTAGCATACTATCAATAGTGTGTACTTATCAAGTACAGACTTTCAGGGCGTAAAACCTTTATTAAATAAAATGAAAAATAAAAGAATCTGGTCTCTCAGCTTCTATAGCCTACATGTGACGGTTCTTACACAATAATCATATAAACCAACAATGTTTAAATAAATCACTTATTACATGCGATTACACTGTCCTTACAGGATCAAGCAGAAATAATCCCTCCCTTAATTCCTTCATTGACTTAATCATCAGGATTACAGTCTGACTCCTAATTCCCTGTCAGTCTTTATAGCCTTCTTACAGTAACGACGTGTTTCCCAGTCAGTTCTGCTCCTGCTTGTTTTTTAATCAGATCTCACTCTACTCACGTTTGTTTTGCCAGTAACCTTTACTTTTTACTACCTCACACGTTCAGTAACATCAACTACGTCAGTTAAAGCTTCCAGTGTATGCACGTAAATGCAAAGTCACTTTGGATGATCATTTTTCATTCCATAATATTTATTGTTATTTTTATAATAACGATGCAAGATTCAAGTATTATACAAAATCAGTGCTTTATATGACATGTTTCATATAACAGTATACAGCAGCAGTGCTGTGAATAATGACAGAGCCATTTAATTCAAATAAATTACACACACACCTATTAAATATAAAAGAACAAAAACCACGGCAAATAAATTAAATGGTAAAAAACTATGCAATTAGAATGCAAACAGGTGAAATATATAAACAATCCACCTGTTTTTATGTAAATACTTGGGTTCAGTTGCTGCCTTATTTGATTTTATTTATTTTTTTAAGTATAATCAACTTGACTGACTGTACATACAGTAAGTCATTTCAGCATAAAGGGTTTTTTATACTGCTTAAACCGTGTTTTCTGCAATTACATATTTTATCATTTGAAATGAGCTACAACTTGTATAATGCACTATATCATGCAATTAACATTCGTTTAATGTGTGTTTAACAGATTTACCACACGCCGCTAGTTTGTTTAACTTCATTTAAAAATATATAGTTCTATACATTTCTGAAAAAAATAGTTTTATAATATTTTTAATTCCACTTGTGTTATAAATACCGTTCAACTGATCTGCTGTGGAGTGAGAGGAACTCAAATCTGTTAACGGCGCTTATAATGTTCAGTTTAATGCAATAATAAAATCTGACTTATCTTTATTTCTCTCAAAATTGCAATTTTGAGCTTAAGGCAAACACATTTACTGCTGCTCAGCGAAATACTGTAATCAGTTATTTAAACAGTAATCTACTGTACAAGATCGTATTCAAGTTGGTCGCGCAAAATCGTTTGGTTTAAAAGCAATTTCCGTGTGAGATGAGCTTCAATACATCTACAGCTTATTAATTATTGATAAAAATTCTGCTTAACTTTAATGTGGCAACAAGATTATTTATTTTTATTATATTTATTATTATTATATTATACAGTATTGGTGTTTGCACATTATATAGGTCTAAGTGTATTTATAATACTTAATGCAATTGCGGAGTGTTTGTACAGTAATAGTTACACTAATGTTGCACAAAAGGTCTCCGGGGTCCTGAAAAAAACACAGCATCTGGTAGTAATTACTGATGAAGTCACTTTGGATGAAAGTGTCTTTCGAATGCATTAATGTAGGTTTAGGTGAATGAAGCTGTTCTCAGACACAGAGAAAATTAAAGAGCTGATCACACGAAAACGCACCAAATAAAAACAGAAAATCGTGGTATTGACTTCAGCGTGTATATGATACGCACGTGTTTGGCACACTTCGTGCATACTTAGCTTTCACATACATATGCACGTATCACAACCCTAATCCTACCCATTGTGTATCATATGCACGCAAAGTCCTCATGCTACACGCATTCTCATGAGATCGGGTTGCCGATGTTGTATAATAGGCTATTTGAATTTCACATAGCTATCATATAAAAACATACCCTTAGATACCAACATGCATGAATAATCTGGAAGACACTTTGATCAACAGCGACTTTATCATCAATAACCATCAGACTGTACATCACCCACTCACGTCCTCATGCATCTCAGGCTTGGAAAGCTGGATTGTCACATCCCTGTAGGTTCACACGGCTTCCCGATGCACTTCCCCCGTGCCTGGACGGCCCCACTTTGGGCTCCAGGATGACGGGGACCCTGTGGGACAGAAAGATCATCCCGCTAAAAACCAGAAGGATGGATGCAAACATCCCCACGATGATACCGGGTCCGATGAACTGGTTCACCGGAGCGGATGGCATGCGAAACTCCGCCGGGAACGGTATAGTTTGATTGTTTACGACAGAATTAAGATTCCAGCACACGGGAACCAGCGCAGAAGCTCCGGTAAGAATAAGCAAAGCCCCACCGGAAGAAAACGCCACTCTGATGGGTTTGAATTTGTTTAATCCGAAGTAAACGTTCCTGAGGCCGTAAACGACGCTGGCGTTTCCCGCCAATCCGAGGATCAGAGAAACGAGCATCAGAACTTGAGCCGCGGCGATTTCCGGCGGCGTGAAAGACTCCCACAAACCAATTCGTTGACAGAACATGATCTGGTTGTCGGATAAAATCGGAGCGTGGCTATAAAAACACACTCTCCAAATACCGACCCAAGCCAATCCGGAGGTGACCACCGACAGATCGGACACTTCCCAAACCCTCCACTCCACCAGCCCAACGGTTACGATCACGAGCGTCCAGCCGACCGCCGCGAGCCAGAGCGCTACGAACTGCGCGTGAGCCGTGTGGACCAGATAAGGCATGACTTCCGGTCTTAAACCGCGCTTTCCTCCCGGAGAAGATCCATCGTGAAGAGCCTGGTCCGTGTCTCTGAAGCGGTTGAACGTGACTGCAGCTCTGTTTGGAGTTAATTGCTTGTTGTGGGTTTAACTAACCAGTGCCGTCTCTAAGAAACCTGGCAAACAGAGACATCCCTCTGAGAGAAAGAAAAACACAGAGAGATTCAGTTTAGATCCCCAACTTCCTGTTGCCTATGCTTCAGAAGCCAAACAGAAATGCCTAGCCTAATTCACCTGAAGGTTATGCGTGCCGAGACTACTGCTGTTGACATATAACAGGTCCATAACGCTATTTGTGTCATAACAATCAATTAAATTAGATTATGTACACAGATGATATGCTTTCACAATTTAGGTCAACCACTTAACTGTGGAAAAGTTTGGGCAGTTTTTTTTAAATCAGTGATTACAGGCCAAATCTTTGACCTTTGACTTGGCTCGCATTAAAGGAGGGGCGGAATATGGCATTTGTTTCTACTATATATTTAGTTTTGACTTTCTTTTTCATTGATATGTAAAAAACATTATTAGTGAATCTGATCTAAAAAAGAAAAATAAATATATATATTATTTAATAAAATATATTTATTATTAATTATAATATAGCAATGTTTTAATTTTGAAAGCAAGCTACACTTTTTTATTATTTCTTGATTTAAAAAACCGTAACATTACAAACGTCACTTTGATCAAGTAAATGTTAAAAAAAATACTGAATGGTAGTGTAATATATAGGATTATTTTGCATAAGCACATTATTTGCATATTCCCATAACAGACTGTTTTCTGTCATATATTACAATGAGACCCATGATACTTTGCTGTTTTGTGTTTTACAGCTCGATGAAAGGCAAACTGACTTTATATAAACGACTTTAAAACGCTGTCATTCCTTTTCAAGCTTTTTATGGATGTCTTAAAATATTGTTTCAAATTACTATGCATCAAATCTGATTAAAGTTACAAATAAATGATCATATTACCATATCAGCACCCAGTCCACTGCTCCGTGGCTTTCTCTCGATGCGCAAGAGACAGCACTTCCTTCATCTTCAGTGCTCGGCGATGGACTGGAAACCGTCTGAAGCTCAACTTCCTGCTGCTTAGAAATCCTGGGCAAACAAAGCCGGTGAATACGGTTCTGTGAATGATTGACCACGGCTCATAATCACTGTCAACATCATAAAATCAAACAATGATGATTCAGAGATCATTGCCTGGAAAACGCAGAGAGTCATGAACTCACGAGGGTGGCTCCAGGACTAATCATTATATCCTTGTTTACAGCCAATGCTTGTGAGGCTGGAGAACAAAAGCAGTGATAAGCATTGCATGGGTCAGAATGATCCATTTTTCTTTCATGGCAAAAATCCATGAAGATATTCTGTTCATTTCCTACAGTAAATACACCAAAGCTTACATTTTGATTAGTAATATGCATTGCATTCCAGATTCTCAGCCGTTGTTCGATCACAACAAACCATACATCAACTGAAAGATTATTTATTCATGCATAAAGCTATTTCCAAAATGACTGGTTTTGAGGTCCAGGGTCACATTTATGAATCATTTGCTTGGCACAAACGAGATATCAGACAGTGGAATTAACGGAGCCACAAACAAGAGATGCAATACATATTTACATTTTTATTCCAATTCAAAATGCAACTGTGTTTATGAACATTATATCACAAATTATTTTTCTGGTTGACAGGTTTATATTTTAGAGACGAGTAGAGATATTATGAACCTCCCTCCCTAATAATAATAATTCATATTTAAAGATGTTAAAAACGTTTATAATACATGAAAATGAGTGAAACAGCATTGAGTGTGGATCTAGTCAAGAATAAGCAGATCTATCCTTTCTGTTAATAGCACCAGCAGCAAAATAAATTAAACGTGTACAATATACAGGTAGAAAAACGTCATAAGATCCTTAAAAAAAAAAAAAAACCATCAGGAAAAAAGTTTTATAAAGCACATCCCTGAAAACGTGAGCAGATTCAAAGCATGAATTCACTATAATGCTATATTTAAGAAAACTGGAATCATTGCAGAACTGAGATAAAAATGATCTTGTGTTTACGGTGATCGGTCTATCCGATGCACACAAGTACATATGAAATACTGCTGCTTAGAGTCAAGAGAATGTTCACTTAGCATAGTCCATCCAGAGTCCAGTGTGGGTCAGTACAGCAGTCTCTGGTCCAGCGGCAGACTGTCCTTCAGGCATTTGAGCTGCTCTTCTCCCAGCTTGATCTTATCCTCCAGCTTACGCTGCTCAATGATGAGCGCTGACTTCATTTTGACGAAGTGCCGGTAGTCTGCCAGACGCTCTTCGCTGAGGTGACTGGCCAGAATCTCATAGACCAGACGTTCCCTTCGGTCCAAGTTCTCCTTCAGCTCTTTGGCGTCTTCGTGCTGGCGAATCAGCAGTTTGCGTTTCTCAGTCAAAGTGTGCTGAAAGTGTAAAAAAAGACTAATTATGATATATGCAAATGATGCAATGAATTAGTACAACGTGGCAAAAAGTGTTCAAAATGTGTTTTATGATGTCGTATTTCAAGGCCTTAGGTCTCTTTAATGCATGCTTGGTGGTGGCCCGTGAACTGGCTGATGGTGCATTGTCCTATATGCAGAGATTTAACGGTTTCTCGTGCACACATACTGTAAAAGTCTACATTTTTGCAAAAGTACTTAAGGCTGTGGAATACGGTGCTAAAGATATCATGAGAAGAAATCAGAATGCTTATACCCGGCATAATTTAGAAGTCATGTTTTACAGTCACTAAACAGATGCCATAAAAATACACTATTTTATTTCAAATGTATTCTTCATTTTCTATTTTAAAAACTGCAAAAACAAAGACATTCCAGCCCGGAACGCACATTTCAGAGTAGAATTACTGGCTATAGCATTATTTTTCAGAGAAACAGTTATGTAAACAATATATTTCCAAATATAACAAAAATATTTCACATGCATCTTATTCATACCTTCTCGTCCGCTGATATTCCCTCCTCCGGGTTGTTCAGGGCGTTTTCTACACGGGCCAGTCGACCGGACAGAGACAGCAGCAGACTGACCACTTTGTCCAGATCGCCGACGAACATACGAAACTTCTCCAGCTCGTTGGGTTTGCAGACGGTCTGTACGGTGGCCTCCACTTCTTCTCCCAGAACGTTATTGTCCTGAACATCTTCCTGCATGCTTTCACGCGCTTCTCGCAGCACCTGCAGCTTCTTACTGAGGCTGTCAATCAACTCTTGCTGCAGACAGACAGAAACGACAAACACACAGAATTCAAAACTCATAACTGAGATTTATTGCAGTCCTGACACAATATGTTATTATTAGTGCAGAGCTGCAGAGCACGGACATGATTGTTTTTATACTGAACATATTTCATTTTAAGCAATCAGCAGTTGGTTTAATTAAAATCAAATAGATACCAATTAATTATACTATGCCACAATTTAAATTATTCTTTTTTTTGCAATATTTCTATTTATCATATACAGCTTTGTACAGAATTATAACCTGCATTGAAATGTTGTAAATAGTGTAAATTATTTGTAAACTTCAGAAAAAATTATGTTAAATGTTGTAAATAACGCAAAATGTAAACCGTGTAAAATGTAGTAAATGGAATAAAATGTTTACAAAATATAGTGTAAAATGTTTTTACATGTGTGTAATATGTTGCAAACTATGCAAAAAGTTAGTAAAATATTGTAAATAGTGTGAAATTCATTAAAATGTAAATAAACAGTGGGGCTTCCAGTACAACACAATAAAAGTAAAAAACCAAGCAACAAAATGCACATAAACTTGTACCTTCTTGCTAGACAGGTCGTAATCGAGTTCATCCTCTGAATCCTGTTCCTCCATGTGCTCCTGCATGTCCTTCATCTTTATGAGCAGCTCTGCTTTAGGTGCAGATGTGCTGTAATACGACGAACTGCTCACTAATGACACTGATGATGCTAAATTGTCCTCCACCCTGCAGAAATCACAGGAAACTATAAATGCACTTAAATGATTCTCAAATGTGAAAGAGTCACAGATTTAAAGCCAAATGCATTATCCTTGTTATATGTGAGTATCAGTAGAGGGCAGTACTGTACAGGCTTCACTCTGAAGGTAGTAACTGGTGTCATGAGTAAGACAAATAATCTACTAAAAGAACAAAAAATATAACTCCTGTAAAAGAGGCAATAGCCTTAAAATCATTTACTTAACGCTGATTATGAAAAATAAATGAGACAATACACCATGATTTAGGTCCAATATTTGCTTTTAAGTACATTTATTACCACAAAATGCCACATGAAGTGATTTAAATAATGTGAAGACAGGATATTCTCAGGCAGTGTACCTCTGCTGTGTATTTTTGGGGGATGTCTGTTTGGAGGCTGCCTTCCTCCTCTGCTGTGCTCCCTCTAAGAGCTGCTCCCCCTGTGGAAATATTCCCTCCATCAGATCCATGGTTGTCTTCATCTTACTCTGATCCAAGATGTCCACAAGACTCTTGTCCTTCCCCATGATATCTCTGGCCAGCTCTTCTCGTTTCAGGTCCTCCTCTGAGTGTTCGCCCACACCATTGCTCCTCACCTGCACTTTATTTTCCAGTACCATCTTGTCAGTCTGATGTTCTGCAGTGGAGCTTGGATCCGGGCGAGTGTAAGCAATAAACGGCGACTTAGATCGCTCTGGAGAATCTAGTTTTTTTAGTTGGCCTTTTTTGGGCACCTCAGAGCCTCCAGATGATTCACCATGTGGTGGACAGTTTTGGTTTTCTCTCTCTGAACTGTTTTCTGTACAGACGATCTGTATGGGGACCTTCCGTCCAGAAGTATTTGGCTCTGATGTTTCCTCCATCTTATTACTGCAAGAGGGGAAAAAATTTCATCTTAAAACGGCTAAATATATGCAGATTAATCATCCATAGCTTAATAGAGGCTTTCGCACCACATAGGAACGTAGTTCTAGGAACTAAAGAACCAATTTGGCCATTTTTCTGGTTGCAGCTGACAGCATTTACAAACGTCAAACCATTCCTAGTTCCTGCGGTGCGAATACACCAAAAAGCGGGAACTTCTGAAAAAATTTTAGGAGCTATGAAAAGAGTTCCTCTGGTGTGAAAGCCCCTATTGTCTTTTAGGTATCTAAAACTCTACGTACCTGGATGGATCCTTTTTCTGCAAAGTTGCAGGTGGTTCATCTGTGAGCTTCTGAGGAGAGAACTGGGGAGAAGGAGAATGCGTTCTGTTGGATGAGGTTACCGTCAGGTCAACGTTCTGTTTGGGAGAAATGGAGGAATGACCTAAAAGACGTAGAGTGTGTGGTAACATGCCCTCTGTGTTTGATCTCTGACTGTCCTCTGGTGCAGCGCTTGGGCTTTTGTCTCTCTCCAGATGTTCTGAAGGACATGGTCCTTGAGTTGGCTCAGGGGAATTGGTCTGAACCCTAACTTCCTGGGAGGCTCTGAAAGGACATGCAGTTTCCAGTTTGGGTTGGGCAGACCTCTGCGGATCAGGACTTTTGTTTTTAGGGAACAGCTGCTCTGACATTGGAACCTGGAGATGATGTGAGAAGAACGGTGGAGAATGCCTGGCATCAAATCTGGGGTTCTGGTTGGAGGAAAGAGGCGCCACATCACTTTCCAGATCGTTCAGTGTGATTGACTTTAGAGGCTCGGAGATGGTGAGTGGACCATTCTCTCTTTCGGATACACTGTGATGTTAATAGAACACTAATTATCAATCTGTACATTAGCAAATCACTGAAAATACAATCATTTCAGATTCCTCACAAAGACAATAATTCCTTACCTAGCGATACAGGTCTCCTGTTGGTCCTTGGGTTCAGACGGAGATTCAGCAGGAGTTTTTCTGGGTGGCAGAGGGATTTTCTGAAAGAAACGTGGATCCGTTACATGCCAAAGATTCTTCTAACTGGGGAAAAGACTAGCCCTTCTTAAAAGTCATATCATCTCGATCCACTGTGCCAGCAGCAAACTCTCTATAGCCACGTTTCCATTACAGATTTGCACAAAACTTTGGCGATGGTTGATAAATGTTGATAAAAAAGTACTGCGAAATGACGGTGTTTCCATTAACCAATGTTATGCGGCTAAAACATAACTTTTGCCTCTCGCGATAAGTCATAGCAATGAATTTTGGTGAGATTTTACGTATATATTTATACAAAGGAGGCGTATGCATCTATCTTTACAGAAGCAGCGTGGAGAGATACTTAAGAATAAACATAAGCGCCAACCAATGACTGCAAACAGCTTCAGTGTCCATATCAGAGCCGAAAGGCACCGCAGACGCATGCCGTTTAAACTTAATGGCAGGGAAAGCCCCTTAAACTTGAGAACAAATACTTATTAAGTGTGTTAAGTGTTTCTTGGAAGTTATAATAAGTTGAAGAATGATCATTTGACTTTTTACATATGCCACGTGACCTGTGAATGCGGGAAAAAATATTTTCATTGCAGTTTTGCGCAATGCTCCTTTTTCGAATTGGATAGGGAGTTGGACTTGTAACCCAAAGGTCGCAGGTTTGAGTTCCAGGGTCCCAGGGCACTTGGATGGGTTAAACGCAGAGTACAAATTCCTAGTATGGGAAACCATACCTGGCCATGTCCTTTCCTTTTCTTTTCTGAAAAAGACGTGTTTCCATGAGGTGTATTTTCAATTCGCAATTGTAATTTGCGCAATTTGAAGGGTAATGGAAACGCTGCTAATGACTATTAACAAACAATACAACCCCTCAATCATCTGCAGAGAAAGCATGGTGCAACTGATGAAATATGTTCAGTTATCAACTCTATGAAAATGACCACCAAAGACATTTTCAGTATTATGACCAAACGAAGAATCTTCTTACCTGTCCGTAGAAGTCCGCCGAAGGGGAGGAACGGGATCTTTCATGAACACACACTGTGCTGTTGGATTCCTCCAAGCCTGAGTCCAGGATGTTTTCAGCTGAATGATATCTGCCTGTTGTTCTTCTTTCCACTGGCGTCTTCTGCATGTTCCATGTAGCTTCATATTCCGCAAATGTACCAAGCCGTTGCTGCTGTTCTGTATTTAGGTCAGCATGACTTGATTTACTCTGTTTTAAGGGAAACTGACTGATGCTTTCACTGTCTCCAATTGATGTAGTCTTTCTCTCACTGTGATCTTCAGTAGGGCTTAGCAGGGTTTGCTTTGGAATGGGCTTCTGGAGAACAGGCTTGCAGGAACCTTCGAAGAACTTATATCGGTCCACAAAGGATCCGGCTGCCTTATCCTCAACGCCTACTTCATTGATCTTGTCTGGTTCCGAGAAGGAGTGTATCTTTTTATCCATTGGAAACCTTTTACGCCCCCCAATGCGGGTGACTTGCCCTTGAACAGGCCCAGTTTTTTTGGGAAGTTGACCCGGTGCAACTTCATTCCCAGGAAGCTCCAAGTCCCTCCTCATAAACGATGTGGCCTTCAGAACTTTGGCTTGGGCTTCCTTTAGGTGATCCTTGTAAGTATTGGTGAAGGAACCTTCAGATGATGATGTGGAGGTCTCATTGGACTTCCAGATGTCAGAGTCCTCCTCAACTTCACTAGAGCAGGTCAAGGTAGCAGCACTTCTGCTTTTCTGAAGCTGGGCCCTTTTCTGTTGGATCTCGTTGCGTAGAGTTGTGGCATAGCGGTCACTTCGTCTTCCCAGTTTGACGAAGATGGCATCCGTTGATTCTTGACCTCCTCCTATGGTTGTTACTGATTTATCTGCCATCTTCTTGCTCTCCTGGGCCAAAGAGTGCAACATGGGTGTCTTGTGTGGACAGATCTTGTGATCTTGCTTGCTGATCCATGGATTGTCCTGGTGGTAAGTGGACACAGAGTTCTTCTGCTCCAGCTGATGATTTGGTACATGCCTGGAAGGCTGCAGCTTAACTCCATCTTTCATCTTTGGAGTCTCTCTTTCCCCGGAGCTGGACTTTGAAATCAGATGATTTGGTACAGGGGACGTAGCTTGAGGACTGTTGGCCTGTTTGCTGTAACCTTTAGAGCTCTTGTTCTCAGGTACACTACGGTAAGGCTGGGAATACTTTGTCTTTGCAATCTTTTGAGAACCAACAAAGGTTCTGTCTGTGGCACCTCGAGTGGTTCCCATTTCAGACCTCCGTTCATCTCCCATCCTACCCTGAAGAGGTGATTCCAAGGATGGCTGCTGGGCAGTGATGCAGTAGTAACGGAAATGAGCTTGGCCCTCATGATTAGGGTCAAAGGCCATGGAGGTTCTGGTTTGGTTTCGACTGCCGGTGTTGGTGGGCAAATCTTGAAGACTTCGGTAGTAGCTCCCAACACTTTGGGTCTTTGGTGAACATGTAGAGTTGGGGTTCACAGAAAAGGTACTATCATCGCTGTGCTGTCTTTGATGCTGCAGCTCATATGCAAACGGGTTCTGGCCTTGTCTAACATCAGTGCTCGACTTGGAAAAGAGTTTGGTAGGGTTTAACTGATTAGGGTAGTCCTCAGTCAGAATATACGGCTGAGGAAAGTCCTTCTTTGCAGGTAGATTGTAGCCGTGTCTCGTTTCATGCCCGTCTACAGCTCTGCAGTGAGGTTTCTGTGGCGGATAAACAGAAGGCCCTTCAGGGAACGATCCCACCAAGCTCTTCTCATGAACTCTGGTGGCAGTGAAACTATCACTACGCAAGGGTGGAGAAGGAGCTTGAGTAGTGAAAATCTTGTTCTCAGGGATATGCCACACAGGTCTATGGTTGGACCTCCCATTGGAGGAGAATTTGGAGCTAGCTTGCTCCTCCACGCTGGGACTCACTCGTCCACCACTGCCAATTGGGATCTGTAGGTATCTATGGCAGTCATTGGGAACTCCTAGATCACTGGGAATGCCTCTATAAAACATCCCTTCTGTACCAGCGACAGCCCGAGGTGCACTATGGTCAGCTGTGCCTGATAAAAATGGGTTATTTGCAGAAGTTGGTTTGCTGATGGCACTCTCAAGCACTGGGTGATCTGCTCCTCCACTGGGTTTGCTCAATAAAGGCTGCTCTTTTGAGAAAGCGTGAGATGAAGGCTCTACACTTTCCATATTTCCCACAGAGCTGAACTGGCAGGGAACTTGTCGCAGATTGGTCTGTCCCCAACAGCTGGTGTAGTCTTTTGAAGGTGAACTGGTACAAAACAAAGCAAATGAATGATGCTGATTAGAGTTCAGTTTATATTAATTACAAATAAACCCTCAGAATCTCACCCTGCATCATATTTTGTCTGCCAGGTGGGGTCAGGTACAGGGTTAGGCTCAGATTTGGGGGTGTCGATGGTAGCGTTATCTGTGGATTTAGCAGAGTGCCACGAATGGGGTCTACATGATGATTCATTCCTCCTGAAATAAAAATAGAAAACGTTACAACTAGAGCTTTGTGAAACTTCCAGACCAACTCCTATGTATGTCTGTAGTATGTCTGACTACTTTCTTCTGCATTAGAAGCTCCTGTCGCGATACAAATTCCTTTGTAAACATATTTGGTAATAAAACTCTTTCTATGGTCTGACTTCTAGAAATTGCAACAGTGCTTTGTGTATCTATTTAGTTAGTATACATATATATATATATATATATATATATATATATACGTAAATATTTTCATCAAAATATATATATTGTATTTTTATGTATTTATATATACATAATAAATATACACTGTACACACATATATATATATATATATATATATATTATGTAAAGAAAAGAATTATAATTTTACATCACTAATAAATAAAAATAATTAATGTTAAATAAATAAATTTAAATCTACATATGACTAATACACATTTAACACATTTAATTTCAGCTTTATGTCTAAAAAACTTTTTGTACTACATTTGTATAAATTATTAAAAATTACAAACTATTTCAAACCAAATGAATACTAAAAAGAATAATACAAGATTATACAAGAATAGAAGATTAATACATAATTATCATGAATTGTTATTAACACAGTGCAGTTCTTTTGCAGAATTAAACATTTCATGATAATCACTTATTTAGCAGCAAGTGACATACCCTTTGAAGCGGTTTTTCCTGAAATGCATGGAAGGGAGAAATCAGATCAACACAATAAACACAAGAACAATACTAGTTTATTTTTGACACATGATCGACGCACATCAACAAGACAGCAGGAAACACTGCAGACGCTGCACTGACGCTCACAGGTTCTACAGAAGCCAGTGAAAACCACACATGATAATCAGATTAAGCGTATAATCCACGTCTTGCACATGAACAGCACAGCTACTGCTTAGACGCACATGGCTAAGGATGTGATCCTCGGGTCTGACCAGGATGGATGGATCGATGGGTGATTACTACAGGGTCATGCAGGGCTGGGGTCACGAGACAGAGGTCAACAGCTGCACTATACCTCATTGAACTTCTCAAAATCTTGGTCAGAAAGTTCCTGGCCACATGTACTTCACTTTCTGCAGGCATTGTTTGCATTACAATATCCACCATTTTAATTTCCCTGAGCAACAAGAAGAAAACAATATACTGTATATAGAACAACTGAAGCATTAGATTATTAATTGTTGTACAATACAAACATTCATTTGTCAAATAAGTACATAAATTTACAATTAAATAATGTACTATAATATAAAGGGTTTAACCAAAAATAAGAGTGCAATGCTGATTTAAATGGCTGTTGTTTTTCTCCCCAAAAATGTTTTCTGTTTAAATTAATTGCAATTTTATTTTTGTTTTTCTGAGCCAAAAATAAATATCACACATTTTTCCCTGATTTAGTAAATATTTCACTAAAATATCATTCAGTGTAACAATCTTGTCAGGCATATTTGCAACAATGTAACATTATTAAAAATTTTGACATTTTATTCTTCAATAACTAATTTGAAAGCTTAAAAGTAGGCACTTTACTTACATTTAATGTACTTTCTATGGACATAAAAATCACATTTGTGAATATCTTTTGATATAGACGTCTTTGACTCACCCACAGATATATAGATATGTGTGTGTGTGTGTGTATGCATTAATGTTATTCATTGCATATATAATATATATAATTGCCAAGTCGTTTTTGCATCATAATATGAAATCATATTAAAATAATTTATAAGAGATTATATTAGCCTCGTCTATTGCCGCACTCTGTTGTATATTGTGATGAAAGTGTCCCATCATCACTTCTGCTGTATTTATAAGATAAAACAAGCCCGCTTCACTAATTCGCTTCCAGTCTGCTAGGGGTAAGTGAGGTAAAGCTTGTTTCCGGATGAACAGAGGCCACCATATGCTGAACAACAGAGAGCGCCTGCATGTGATCAATGAGAGCTTAGGGTCTTTTAATCTGTCACAAAAGAAGATGAACAGCTACGCATTCTTCTCAATCTGTTGTCTGTCTGAGAGAACGATCATCACACAACTCAACACTCATATAGTTAACTAACACTGAGACTAACTTAAAAAACATTTTTAAAAAGTGACTAATTAACTGAAAAACACACATTTTATCTTTTTACTCACTTTAACCTCGTGCAGGATTGTTTTTGTAGAGCAATATAGAAATGCATGACAACAAACATTACAAATAAAGAACAAAACATCAACATGCTGAAGAATATGACCAAACTCACCCAGTTTCTTCACAATAAACCTGGTTTAAAATGTAAAATAAAGTTGTTTTAATGAACGTCTTGGCGGCTTATTTTTCCAGCCGCTAGAAATCTGAAGGCATGTGTGGAAAGACCTGCACCTAACATCTAATGTAGGTTAAACGTCCTGCCTTTAGCTCACATATACGCTCAAAAACTCTGAAACAGCACGAACAGTGAGTATGTGACTGACGGCGCGTCCCGTACAATCTTAAGAGATTATAGACGATATGGGATGAGGAGGAGGGAGGAGTCTTACAGTAACATGCTCCCAAATCTGCTCATCTGATTGGCTGAAGGTCTGTTATATCATGAGCAGAACTAAGAACAAATAAACTGAAAAATAGATGCATAAACATTTAAAATAAATTAATAAATAGAAATACATAAAAAAAACATTATAGACAATTATTGAATAAAAAGTATATATGAACGAATAAATAACAAGTAATAAATCTACTTAATAAATAACCATTTAAAATAGTCATAAATATAAAAACATAAATAAACAATAAATAAATATTTTAAAAATATATAATATAAATGTACATTTAAAATAAATAGGGAAAAATTAATTTAAACAAATAAACAAAAAAATCTAATATAAATCTACTTAAGAATATTTTTTTAATTATATTAATATTAAATGAATATTTTATTAAAATATTTTTAATTTTATTTATTAATATTTATTACAATATTTTATAAAAATACGAGTTCTATAAAAAATAAATGTAAATCTACTTAGTATAAATAAACATGATGAATACAGATTTTATGTCTCCATTTTCAGAGGTGTAACACGATTTTTAATGTATTAATTAACTAAAGAATAAAATTAAAATTTCTTGTTTCTTTGAAATAAAATATATGCTAATAATCAAGATAAACACTACTAGATTCATAATGAAGTGCTGGCTGAATTCTCCTCAGCTGAGTCACTGATGATCCTGGGCTGAAGCAGACAATAGAAACGCAGTGATAATCAGCAGCAGGATTACGCCTCACACACACACACACACACACACACACATTTCAGCACACGCTGGAAAAATCTGCTCTTTAAGAGGGTCATATGATGTGATTTCAAGTGTTCTTTTCTCTTTGGAGTGTTATGATCCACACCTCCTAAAACGACTCGTTTAAACACACCTCCACTTTTCTCCGTCACAGAGTGGGTTTATTTTCAAACACCACCCTAATGTTTCCTTAAGAAAGAAGGCGGAGCTATTACTGTGTCTGTAGTGTTGCTGCGGGCGCCATGTTCTGGAGACGCTGCGTGTCGTTGTGAAAGTCAAACTACTTTGACTACAACTAGAAATCAGTGTTAAGTTGTGTTTCCAGCACTGTTCCAGAACAGTTGAACACAAATATTCCTCACTTCGTTTTATTCCTCACTAAAACAATGAGCTTTGTACAAATCAACTTGTTTCAGGAGGCGGGGCTTAGAGGAGAAACAATAATGTACAGTATGTGGAAAATACTGTGTGTTTTTGCACCTTAAACCATATAAGCACAGTGCATTACACCAAATACACCAAATAATGTTCTTTTTAGCAACATCACATGACCACTTTAATAGTCCAGTGACAATCTCTATTTGATCATTTTACTGTCAAATGTACAGTTTTTGGAAGACATCTTATAATTTAAAATGTAAAAAACATAAATAGACATATCTTGTCTGACACTATGTGAACTGATGTTTCTTCATCATTCTCAGTTCATTGGGGTTTTGTGTTGCATCTTATGCTGTTAAAGGATGTTTATTGCATTACGTGTTTGTATGGTGTTTTCTATGCGTATGTTATTTGCATCTCTTCAGCTGAACTTAAGAAAATAAATCAGTCTGAATTATATATGATGAACTGTGCATGAAAAAAAAAAAAAAAACGTTTAGCCTGTAATTACTAAAGTTTGTGAAAACTGTGAAGTCTTCTCCGCAAATGATCTGGGCTCTCCAGAGTAATGTTACAGTTCAGTTACTCTGTCTCTCTAATTATTTTCTGAGGCAAAACCGAACATAAACAAAACAACACCTTTAAGCCTCCTGAGCTGGGAAAGAGAAGCAATCACATCCCTTCAGTAAACAGCATTTCTAAGCCTCCCTCCACCTCTACGATCATCAGCTCCTGGAGCTTCTCTAAATACAGCAGTTAGTACAGTTCACTACAACTAAACCACCACAACACGTTTTCTACTTCAAATTAAATAAATAAAACTTTTTCAGTTATTTGCTTTTTTAAATAAATTATAAAAATGCAAAACCAAATTACTCAAATATTATAATTAAAATTAAAATTGGTAAAACTAATAGTAATGCTAAAATAGCATTGGTCTAGACTCTAATCTCTATAATATCATTCTGATTCTTACAAACTCACATTTAAATAAGCAAACATTCACTTTAACTTAAACGTAATAACTAAAAACGTAAATCAAAAATAAAATAACATAAAATTCACTATAGGTATGTATGCATATATATATATATATATATATATATATATAACATCCAAAATAAACATTTTTGTTTATATTTTACATGTGCACTGTTTATATACATTATGTATATATAAATGAATAT